>OX328124.1:27782647-28385147 GCA_946811695.1 Gonocerus acuteangulatus
CTCTCTCTCTCTCTCTCTCTCTCTCTCTCTCTCTCTCCATTCACACTCTCGTCTATTCTATCTATCCTTATTCCCGTCCTCTTCGCTGTTCCTCACTCTCTCTTCTTGTCTCTTTCTCTGCCCTCCTTTGTCTGTCCCTTTAATTCCTCCTCTCGCTCGTTCTTTCTATAGTCTTTTTATTATTCCAAGAGAACAATGGGGGAGAGAGAGAGAGAGAGAATAATAATTCTAAGGAATGTAACTAAATAATGATTGCTAGATATTGGAATGAGGAGCGGACATGTTGAGTCGAGGGCAGTGGTGTGTATTGACTAGGCCTACTGCGCAGAGAGACTATTGCGCAGCTGACTAGACCTAGCCTACACGTGGCTGCATTGTACAGGTCAGGTCTCCATTCCCCTAGGCATTACCTAGCCACCATACCACCCAGCAGCTTAGGTTATTATCAGCCCAGGTTAGGTTCTTATCAGCTCAGGTTAGGTTCTTATCAGCTCAGGCCAAGCCTAACTATACCTTATAGGTACTTCACACAATCCTGTGCAGTGTTAATCGGACAGGCTTCATGTAAGTCTTACGCTTACTACAGGATTTAATTTTCACTAAGGATCTGAATTCAAGATTTATCAAAGTTCATTTACAATTAAAAAAAAGTCTGACGAGCAGGAACTGCGTCATCTTAGCCCTGTTCCGTTCACATCTCTAGTAAAGGATTAGTGCTATTAGTAAAGGAATAGCAGCAGTTATTGGTATGATCCTTCGTGAAAAACAGAAAATATAAATAAGCTGTATCATAGGCGACTCTTTCACCTTCTCAACTTTTGCTCTTCGAAACACTACAACACGGTTTCTCACTTACCTTTTTTTTAGTAAAATACTCAGTTTACAGTTAAATGATTTGAATGAATGAATAAAGTAAATATATTTTTCCTTCAAAATGTACATTGCTCTAATAATTAATTAATATTCACAAAAAATGGGCAAGGCCTATCAGCTGGAGTGGATTTAAGAGCCAATAGTATAAATATAATATCAAATGTAATATAATGTGAAAAAATGTGTACAAAAATATAAATAAATCAAAACATAAATCACATTAATATTGTTCTATTAAAAATTGTCTATAGGAGGCCCGTTGGCCGTGAGTGTTAAGGCGTACGCACTTATGGGTCGGTGACTTTTCTTTAGAAAAAAGAAAAGGAATTGGCCCTATTCTGGCTAGAAAAGGGTGGTAACCTATAGATAACCCATCCAAAAATTCGTAGTTTATAATAATGGACATTGAAATTGTAATAAATACATTGTCTATATTTACAAATGGCTTTGAGGTATTTTTAGAGCACATCCCAATTCCTCCCATTTAGTTCTTGCACTATCTCTTCCTTACTGAAAGATATTTTGCCATAAAACCTGAGTCTAAACTCCTTCAGAACTGGACATACTCCAAGGAAATGGAAGGTGTCTTCTTCTTCTTTCAGCTTACCCATAGAGCAGCGGAAACTCGCTGTTAAATGATATTAAAATTAAATTAAACAATTAAAACGTTAGGCAAACAAACATAAAACCCCGTTCAAAATAGCAAAACTAATAATTTCGAAGTTTCAAGTCCTTATTTCTCCGATTGACATAGCTCCATCGAAAAATACATCAAAACCTTTTTTGTAGAGAATTTAGTTAGCTATCGAAAGGTCAGTTTCCACTTATTACGATTTCCCAACCGTTTTCAAGATATTTTAGAAAATATACGAAAATTCCAAAACTTTTCATGCCTGTTAATGAAATATTGTATTTCTAGTACTTTCTTAACTCCTTCACAAGACTCTGTAAAATATTAATTATGAATATGAATAGACTACCTAGATTGTGCTATGACAGGCTATATGTATTAGATCAGTCACATTGCGTTTTAACAGGGTAACACAACTTAAGGAAATGTTTATAGATCTAAACTATTGTGATATATGGTTAAATCAGGACCCCCATTTAATTAAAGCAAACATAGCAGGTATCATAGCAGCTTACAGGGAAAAGTTGTAAGGCCAGGATATAAATTTAAAAAAAAATCAGTCCAAGTACAGCTCTTTGTACGATAGAATATCCATAAAACCAGGTACTGTCCAGAAACTTCTTATTATTTACCTACCATTTTCTATAAGCAAAACAATATTCCAACTAAGAAGTTGCAGTAGCTTCGCAATAAAATTCACCATCAAAAACATAACATACGCAATAGACCCGCAGAAGAAATGTTCTTTAAGTTCATTAAATGTTCTGGAGAACATTAATCATTTAATTATTATTCATTGCCCTGCATATGATCAGATAAGAGCTAAACATCTTACCTTCCTTGCTGATCATGATCAAGAAATTAATTTCCTCAATGCACTTAATAGCAATAATAGACATACACTTATAAAAATATTTATATATATTAAGGAAATGCTAAGATACCGGTCCTTTATGTTAAATGAATGAAAGTTATTTTATTGTTATTTTTATTATTTTTTTTTGTTTTAATAATTTACTTTTTATTTAATAATTTATTTTTTCAAAAAATTTGTTTTAAGTTTTACTTCTATGATTATATTTTTAATGGAGGTTATTTAATTATATATTATTTAATTGTCATGTAGAAATATTGTTATTTTGTAACTCATTTACACATTATAATGTGTTAATAATAGTGAAATAGTGTAAATATTGGTATAACAGTTAAATTTTAAAACTAATATACATTAGGACTAACTAAAAGTGTATAAGCCAAACTCCTTTGCTAAGGAGAAATCCTGTAAAGCAAAAATAAACTCCAAACAGAACCCAAATTTAAGTATAGTAGATTAGATGAGAAACCGCGCTTAAAAAGAAGGGTCCAGATCACATTTCGATGGATTTATTAGATGCAGGACGAGGAAGGCTTATCCTAGCAAAAATTGTCAATCAGTTATTAAAAAAAAAAAAAAAATGTAAATAATTATTTATGAGTATGATAATGTAGGTAAATATCAAAGATGTTTTATTTGTTTATTTTTTGTTTGTATAATAAAGGCTATTTCATTTCATTAGATGCTGATAGTTAGCCGATAACAAGTCAAGGAACAGTTTGGATTCGGCTCAGAAAAACAGTCATAGTTTAGGAAACACATTTATTTTCAACGCTTATTTCCTACTATATCTTCATGTCTGGTGTCTTCGGGATTCGTCCATAGACAAGGCTGGAACTTCTAACAGACTGATTATTTTTTTAGACAAATGTTCTTTTTCAAGGACATGTTTTTTTTTTTTTTTTATACTATGGATGAAAGAAGACAGCCTGACGAAGCTAGAGAGGAAGACACATGTTCCTCATTAGGGTATGACGTATAGCGAGTTTCGCTGGTTCCTTTACAACGAAGTCAATATAATGTAAGAAGAAATTAATAATATGGTCTCCGAGTAAACCATTTTTTTTTTTTTTAAACTCGCCTTTCGTAACTCGTACGTTAATGGAATATATGCATATATATATATATATATATATATATATATATATATATATATATATATATATATACAAATTTTAAATGTTATGTTTTGTTGTATGACCGATCATGGTTTGAAGACATTTTTCAAATATCCTTTCACGAGTGGAACTTCAATAGCCTACGTTCATGAAGAAAGTACTAAAAGGTAATTTGTAAAACATAATAACCTTGTACTTTTTCCCACTCATAAAAAAATAATTTACAAAAAAATAAATCATTTACAAATAGAAATTAAAATTTACACTCTAGGCACCAATATAATTTTACATCTTTTACGGCCACCTCTAAGGAAGACGATTTTGTCGTCTTAGATAAACGTGGGAAAAAAGTCAACCTTCCTCTATAATTTGCTATTTACATTTAAATTGAAGTTTCTGTTGTGTAATAATGGTTTTAAAATGCATTCACAATTTTTATTTAATTTTTCTTCTCATTATCTGAAGATTGCTAATCGAAAGTCATTAATTACCTCTAAATACTAACACTAAAAGCGTTTCTGTAAAATAAGTTAATTTTTTTTCTCTTTAGGCATCTAGGCCGTTAGCACATTCCGAAGGCTACTGCAGTTGAATTCATGAAAGAAGAAAAATCCGTCAATTCTCTCTCTCTCTGACATATGCGTATACTTGTATATATATATATATATATATATATATATATATATATATATATATATATATAGGGGAATGTGTTGTACCTCTGGCCGTCTTGTACCTTTGACCACCGAGGCTGTGGCGGCATGTAGCAACATTTTATAAATTTTGGTGTAATTAGTGTTTAGCTCCTTCACTAGAGGGCTTGTGTTACCTACTTTGGATTATTCAAGTCAAAGAGGATTCTTGCAAAAAATACTTATCCATTTCTATCATAAAAATGTAAGTTATTTATTGATGACGTTTTGCCTCATAAAATGTTTGAATTAAGTCTTTTTAGATGGAAATCGTTTGACCAGGTCAAAGGTACAACACATATGAGTAATTTTACATAATTCAACTTTTATGTTCTTCTGTTACTATTTTTTTAAAATTAATATTGGTTTCTTCAATTGTTCAAAGAATTTAAAAAATAATAAATTAAATAAGTTCAAACTGACTTTATTAATCCTCAGTGTAGCAGTTCGAACCTATCGCCCCTTATCGTTCCACTTGAAGTTGTAAGACCTCATCGAAAAGCGGAGGCAAGGGGGGGCCTTGACGAAAATGTCAAATAGGGGCCGGCCTAAAGGGAAACCTCGTATCCTGACAGATATTCGTGAAAAGTTAATTATTGAAGGTGAAAAAAAAACAAACAAAAGCACCACCCTAAACGTAAGACACCAAATACAAATAAACCCCTTCCTAAAAAAGTGGTAAATAAAAAGAAAATTATTCTAATGACAGTTCAGATTCTGACACTGACACGGATAATTCAGCAGGAGAAAGTGACGTTGATCTGTCTGATAAATGTCGTGAGTTAAGTCGATAACCAGCAACAATTTGAAAAATATCATTTGGAAAAAGGAAATTTTATACTTGTTAAAAATAAAAGTAAAAAGATTATTACATATTTAGTCGCAGAGATCTGTGGTATTAAATGTCCAATGTTTAGGATACAATATTTGAAAAACAAACTTTAAGTTACAAGTTTACGAGAGAAGATGAAAATTTGTTTGATATTGATGTTGAAGACATTGTGGCTTAACTTCCATACCATACTATTCCTACTGGATCTGCTTGACAGTTAAAACGTTTATCAATTTTACTGTTGTTTTTTTTTTTTTAGCATATTAAGCATAACATAATATCAATAATATTTTATGGTTACGTCCATGTCCTGTATTTATTAAACTTACAATTAAGTATAATATTACTCAATACAATTTTTTTTCTGCACTGCTGTGTTGTTTTTACGTGGTCAGAGGTACAACACCTCATGGTCAAAGGTACAACTACATGTTGTACCTTTGACCACTGTACGATTATTTTTTTTTAAATTAATAAAAAATATAAAATGTAAAGTTAGAACCTTGAAAAAATTAAATATGATAAACAATAGAATACTAATTACAATGAAATAAAAAAAATTAATATAGCCTTAATATTCAAGCTAAAAAAAAATCTATTGTGTAAAGTGGTCAAAGGTACAACACCTTCCCCTATATATATATATATATATATATATATATATATATATATATATATATATATATGTATATATTTATAAATATATATCGTCGATACAAATGCATAGTATCGAATGTGAAAGTGGTTGGTACCTTATAGATGACTTTATATATATTTTATACTATGATATATTTTAATTAGACTTAATGCACAGTTTGATTATCTGTAATTGATAATTATTTTTCTTTAATTTTCGAGAGTTTACCACAACGTACATCAGTCCAACAGCTATCAATATAGATTGAAAATGAGAAATGCGTTTTTTCACATTCGATACTTTGCATTTGTACCGTCGATATATTTATAAATATATTTATACAAATTTGAACGACCATTATTTTCGTGATATATGGGTTGTCATAAGGGTTTCATCCCTTTAGGGGGAGGGAAGAAACGTCCTAAAAGTAATTAGATTAACAATTATCAATTAAAATTACTTCTGTAATTTGTAATCTAATTACAAAGTAACAGATTACCGTAGTAATTAATCAGGACATTTGATTTAACTTGTTACAGCGTAATACTTCACAAAGAAATCTGATTACAATTTAATCAGACTACTTTGTAATTCCTTTACATAGTTGCTAGTCACGGTTTGATTTAGGAGAAAATATATTTTCTCCTATACCTCCTAATATTCTTCCTTATAATACATTCAATATTGTTCCTGATACAATCTTCAATATCCTTCCTAAAAACAACTTCTATGTCCTTCCTAATGCTACCTTCTATATCCTTCCTAATACCAATTTCAATTTTCTTCCTAATGCTACCTTCTATATCCCTCCTAATACCACCTTCTACATCCTTCCTAATACCACGTTCAATATCCTTCCTATTACTGCCTTCTATACCCTTCCTTATGCTACCTTCTGTATCCTTCCTAATACCACCTTCTCTTTCCTTCCTAATGCTACCTTCTATAACCTTCCTAATACCATCTTCAATATTCTTCCAAAAACCACCTTCTGTATCCTTCCTAATACCACCTTCTCTCTCCTTCCTAATGCTACCTTCTATAACCTTCCTAATACCATCTTCAATATCCTTCCAAAAACCACCTTCTATATCCTTCCTAAAAACAACTTCTGTATCCTTCCTAATACCACCTTCTCTTTCCTTCCTAATGCTACCTTCTATAACCTTCCTAATACCATCTTCAATATCCTTCCAAAAACCACCTTCTATATCCTTCCTAATACCACTTTCAATATCCGTCCTAGTGCCACCTTCTATATCCTTCCTAATACCACTTGCAATATCCTTCCTAATACCACCTTCTATATCCTTCCTAATACCACCTTCTATATCCTTCCTATTACCACCTTCTATATCCTTCCTATTAGCACCTTCAATATCCTTCCTTTTTACCACCTTCAATATCCTTCCTTATACCTCCTTCAGAATCCTTTCTAATACCATCTTCTACAGTGCTGTGAAAACATATAGACACAGGGGAAAAAGGTACTATTTGAATTCATTTAAGTCATTTGTTTTGAAATTTTTCTAACAAAAGATATTATTTAATGTTTACCTAAATGATTTGTAACAATTTTGATAAAAAAAATTAATGATATTGTTAGGATTTGCTTCATTTGATACAAAATAACAAAAAACAACCTTGGAAAAAGTATAAACTCAAAGATTTTCTGACTCTTTAATGAGTAAATTCTTCTCAATAATGACATGTTATGCCATGTTTCTTAATTACCTCCAAGAGTCCTTTGACGAAACTTCTTACTAAATTAATTTAAGTGCTCTCTGGTATATTTTCCCAAGCTTGTGTTATCCTTTCTTTGAGCTCGTCAATATTTTGGATTTCTGGCTTCAAAAAGTCATAGACTTCTCTTGCCATAATTCTCCACCAATTTTCTATCGGATTGAGATCCGGACTAAGGGCTGGCCAATATAAAATGTTGATTTCAAAATCCTAAAACCGTTGTTTTGTAGCCCATGTAGCATGAATCGGCGCGTTTTTCTGCTGAGAAATGATTATTTCTTCTTCCAACATCGTAATAAACGGCAAAAGGAACTCTGCCAAATCATTTTGAGAAGTAATTTCTTCATTTTTCCAGAAATAAATGCAATTCGAGGTTTTCCCTTTTCATTAAACGCAGTCCATACCCATGACTCCGCTACTTCAATGCGACCGTCTTGAAAAAAAATTCTAAAGTCATGCCAGTAATCATTTAAATCATCTGAACCATCAATTATAAGATTTTTTTCGTCACTAAAAATAACGCTTGACCATTTTTTGGCTATTTTGAATATGATTTTCAGCGAACTGCAGTCGTCACTGCAAATGATGTTTCTTGAGCTGTGTTTTTCGCATTATCTTACAATATTTCAAGAACTGTGATTCCATTATCCAATTCCTCATCAAGCTAGCATCACATGCTAAATTAAATCCCCCCAAAATCTCCCTCAAATCGCTCTCAAAACCGTCCGTTTCACTTGCTTCAAAAAATTTGGAGGACTTCATCTTCTTTTATTTTTCCCGTAATTGTGTTGGCTGCAACTTTAAAAGTTATTCGTCACTCCTTGGGAGGGGTTTTGCTCACGAACCATTTGTCTCTGGGTCAACCCACCTCTTCTTAGGTCTATAATTCTTTGTTTCTCCACTTCCGTGAGTTGACTTCCATGCAACATTATTTAAAAAAAAAAAATCTAATTCACAGGAATCGCCACTGCTTAAAAACCAATCCCATGTACTCTCCCTTCAACAGTTATAAGAAAACTGATGTGGTAATAATCCATTAGTACACCTGACAATAAACAATTAATATTGAGTTTATACTTATTCACAGCGTAAACATGGTTTTTTGACGAAATCTGATTACCGTAGATTATCAAACAAATCAAAGGCCATTTAAAGCTTCATGGCAATCTAATAACATAAAAAACAATCACAAAAAATTATTGTGCAATGAATTCACTTATAAATTTAATAAATACTTTGATTTTATAAGTTGAGTTTATAATTTTTCACAGGACTGTATATCCTTGTTAATACCACCGTCTATATCCTTCCTAATATCACATTCTGTGTCCTTCCTAATACCACCTTCTATACGCTTGATAATACCACCGTCTATATCCTATATCTTCAATATCCCAAAACATATATTTTCTCAAATGCCAAACCGTAACTAATTACCGTAATTAAATTATAAAGTAACATAATTACATTCTCATCAGATTACTTGGAAAAAAATTATTGGCTGAACTGTACAAATAGCGCTGGGATCAGCCAACTAGAAAAACCACGTTTGGTCCCAAGACGTTTTAAATAGGTACTACAGAAGAAATCTCTTGAATCTCAGAAGAAATCCGGAACTTACTAGCTATGTTTGAAAATTACGGCTATAAATATTTCTAAGTTGTCAACCTTATAAAGTCAACACGCCATGTTTTCTCAGCTTGTATTAGAACTTACCTCGCCGGCTTACCAGGGTCAACTTTCTTTACACATTCTTGTACCTTGCATTATTGATGTTACAAACGGAGAGTTATGAGATTAATGTATTTCCTTGAAGCTAGAATTGTGATTACTGAATATGAGTCTCCATTTAGTTGGCGGTTTTTCTTTATCCTTATATGATGTCGGTCCCTTGACACAAATGGCTGACATCAGTATGGTAACCATGAGAATTCAAAACCATTTGTCTAACATGTACATACTTAAAAATAATTCTTCTGAAAAATGACCCGATATATTTTTTCCACTTTTTCTTATTCTCCCCTGCCATAAAAAGAAATGAGTAAAACTAATCGTGTGAATAAATATTAATCTGTTCACGGATTGAACAATTTTTAATACAATTTAATACATATAAAGAGTTTTTTAACTGAAACCATGACGATAAGCGTTGTTGTCGTCAATATTTTACTTAAAAAAGTATTATTATTTATTTAATGCTTACATGATTTGAATATTTTAACATGGGGGTTACTATATGTATAATTATGTTTGTCTCCTAGAGTTAGTTGGTTTAATATAGAAACAATTCTTAAATGGATACAACATCTTTAATGTATGTTCTAAATTAACACTATAATACCAAATCAGTATTGGTTAAACTCTAGACTAAGACAATGAACAAAAAACATGGTTACAAATATTACCTTAATAAAATATTTTTAAGTTTAAATTTAACTGAAACAAAAAGTTTTATAACATGCATTTGTCGTTAGGATTATTTATATCTGTCTACATAACTTGTTATAAAGAGTATTACCAATAAAAACCTTGTAACGTACATTTAGCCTTTTAAGTAAGTTGAAACACATTTAAAAAATCAGTTTTAAATATTTTTACCGAATTAATCGCATTTACATTAATAAATCATTCGATCCAAAAATAACTTTGTTTCTTCTTAAGTATGTTCTGTATGAAACTACTATTTATTATTACAGATATTTACAAAAATCTTATTGATGTTTTCCTGGCCAAAACCCAACTATTCCCTCGCTATTTATTATTAGGTCTTTCGATCATTTCTTTCACTTATCAATGTTCTGTATGAAACTGTTGTTAATGTACACATAAAAAAAAATGTGTTATAACCTATTTTGATGATGTAATATTTTATTTACTGAGTGTATATTTTTTTTTTATTGAAGAAGAGTGTCAAAGAGGTTGTCGAAACGTCCAAAATATATATCAGCGATCTCCTCTAAATGAAGTCCAAAATATAGATTTATTCAAAAATCTGTCTGTTTTTGTTTGTATCCGAATCCTTAATATCCCCACTAGCGTGTTACGCTTTTGAGATTACACAAATAACAGTATCTTCAGCTGGTAAAAATTGTTAAATGTGTAAATGTAAGGCGCGGTGCACACTGCAGAAACTTGTTTCATGAAACTGATTTTATGAAATGGGTTTCAAGAAAAACCGTTTCATTGAAACGTACACATAGTAGCAACGGTTTCCTATCAGTTTCGTGATGATTTCTGAAGACGATGTGCTTGTGTTGTGGTGGTGGCTAAGAAATAAAAAAAAAAACAATCACTGGGTTCAGACGTTGATTGGGGATAGGCAACACAACTGTTTTGTTGTAGCTCACGAACTAAGCAGATATCTTGATAATTTAATGCATTTTTTTAGGATATCGAAGCAAATTTTGATCGCTTATTAGAACTAATAACAAAGGACACAACGGGATGTTAGCTCTGCGTACTGAGGGAATATTAACAATTACACTGAGGTAAGGGCATATGGGATGAAGAAACGTGAAACTGAAGTAACAGGAAACCGATGTAACGAATTTCTTGAAACCCCGTTTTCTGAAATAAATTAAACTGAAGTTTCTTGAAACGCCTATGGTTATCTATCTGCGTCAAGCACCTTTAGTTTCAAGTTTCAAGAAAACCAGTTTCATGAAAAAAGCTTCTCCAGTTTGCACCTCGCCTAAGTGTTCAAGTTATGGGTGGATTCAATGGGGAATAATACTTGATATCAACGGAAATGAAATGTTTCGAGAAAAAGAGTGTTTATGATCGAAAAATAATATTCATGACGTAGGTGAGTATAGTGTTTATATTTAGGCTATCCTTCCCTTAGAACTCTAGTATATCGTGACGTAGGTGAGTATAGTGTTTATATTTAGGCTATCCTTCCCTTAGAACTCTAGTATATCGTGACGTAGGTGAGTATAGTGTTTATATTTAGGCTATCCTTCCCTTAGAACTCTAGTATATCGTGACGTAGGTGAGTATAGTGTTTATATTTAGGCTATCCTTCCCTTAGAACTCTAGTATATCGTGACGTAGGTGAGTATAGTGTTTATATTTGACTATCCTTCCCTTAGAACTCTAGTATATCGTGACGTAGGTGAGTATAGTGTTTATATTTAGGCTATCCTTCCCTTAGAACTCTAGTATATCGTGACGTAGGTGAGTATAGTGTTTATATTTAGGCTATCCTTCCCTTAGAACTCTAGTATATCGTGACGTAGGTGAGTATAGTGTTTATATTTAGGCTATCCTTCCCTTAGAACTCTAGTATATCATGACGTAGGTGAGTATAGTGTTTATATTTAGGCTATCCTTCCCTTAGAACTCTAGTATATCGTGACGTAGGTGAGTATAGTGTTTATATTTAGGCTATCCTTCCCTTAGAACTCTAGTATATCGTGACGTAGGTGAGTATAGTGTTTATATTTAGGCTATCCTTCCCTTAGAACTCTAGTATATCGTGACGTAGGTGAGTATAGTGTTTATATTTAGGCTATCCTTCCCTTAGAACTCTAGTATATCGTGACGTAGGTGAGTATAGTGTTTATATTTAGGCTATCCTTCCCTTAGAACTCTAGTATATCGTGACGTAGGTGAGTATAGTGTTTATATTTAGGCTATCCTTCCCTTAGAACTCTAGTATATCGTTACGTAGGTGAGTATAGTGTTTATATTTAGGCTATCCTTCCCTTAGAACTCTAGTATATCGTGACGTAGGTGAGTATAGTGTTTATATTTAGGCTATCCTTCCCTTAGAACTCTAGTATATCGTGACGTAGGTGAGTATAGTGTTTATATTTAGGCTATCCTTCCCTTAGAACTCTAGTATATCGTGACGTAGGTGAGTATAGTGTTTATATTTAGGCTATCCTTCCCTTAGAACTCTAGTATATCGTGACGTAGGTGAGTATAGTGTTTATATTTAGGCTATCCTTCCCTTAGAACTCTAGTATATCGTGACGTAGGTGAGTATAGTGTTTATATTTAGGCTATCCTTCCCTTAGAACTCTAGTATATCGTGACGTAGGTGAGTATAGTGTTTATATTTAGGCTATCCTTCCCTTAGAACTCTAGTATATCGTGACGTAGGTGAGTATAGTGTTTATATTTAGGCTATCCTTCCCTTAGAACTCTAGTATATCGAGACGTAGGTGAGTATAGTGTTTATATTTAGGCTATCCTTCCCTTAGAACTCTAGTATATCGTGACGTAGGTGAGTATAGTGTTTATATTTAGGCTATCCTTCCCTTAGAACTCTAGTATATCGTGACGTAGGTGAGTATAGTGTTTATATTTAGGCTATCCTTCCCTTAGAACTCTAGTATATCGTTACGTAGGTGAGTATAGTGTTTATATTTAGGCTATCCTTCCCTTAGAACTCTAGTATATCGTGACGTAGGTGAGTATAGTGTTTATATTTAGGCTATCCTTCCCTTAGAACGCTAGTATATCGAGACGTAGGTGAGTATAGTGTTTATATTTAGGCTATCCTTCCCTTAGAACTCTAGTATATCGTGACGTAGGTGAGTATAGTGTTTATATTTCGGCTATCCTTCCCTTAGAACTCTAGTATATCGTGACGTAGGCGAGTATAGTGTTTATAGTTAGGCTATCCTTCCCTTAGAACTCTAGTATATCGTGACGTTAAAAGTGGTCCGTCTCTGGGTGTTTGTCGGAATATTATTTGACTTTTAAGTTGGATGTTAATTATGATGCACATCTCCAATCCGTAGTCGATCGAGACCTATTTCTTCCCGTGTGCTTTTTTTTTGACTGCATTGTTTTTATGATTACGATGCTTGGATTATGATTACGATGCTTGGATTATGATTACGATGCTTGGATTATGATTACGATGCTTGGATTATGATTACGATGCTTAGATTATGATTACGATGCTTGGATTATGATTACGATGCTTGGATTCTCTGAGGTCTTGTTGAACCTTCCTACTTTCTCCCGTTTAATCAATAGTGGCTGATAGATTTCTTCACCTTCAGCAGAGGTGCATAAAATTTCCGTTAGTTTTAGATGCAGCTTTCGACGCTTACATCGAGCTCTCTTGATGACTTTAGCTCAATTAAAATTCATATCAGGGATTCAATTGGAGAAGTTCAAATCTTCACATCGTTTATATTCTTGCTACTATTAAAATGAATGAATGTTTAATTATCTTTCATGGAAATAGCTTTAACATGAAAGTACACCGTATAAACATTAAAGAAACTAAATGCATAAAAGTAAGCTGTGTGGGATTTCTGGTAATTTGAGCTTGAGCCATTTAAGGTGTTCAATTTTACGTATCTGGGTGGATGACGGCGGAAAACTAGCTATCAACGTCGTTAAGATGGAAATGAAGGTTTAGGAAAAATGTTACTTGACGAGTAGTGAAATTAGACAGATGTCAGTCTTATAACAATGTTTCACCGGCGGAAATCGCCCGAAAAATAATGTGATTGCTAGGTATATGAATTGAACCGATATCTTTAACTGTTTCTGAAAATACTATAAAGATCTAGATTTTTTCTTTCGAAAACATATAATCCACCTGATTTGGAAATTATTCCACTTGTTACACATTTGTCAAAAATAATATATCTTAAATGTCAAATGAAAACTTTTATTCTTATTCCGGGACACATGGCTCTCAGAAATATTTTGGGATTGACTGCATCGGGTTAAAATAATATGAAATATAAAATTAATGTTATTTGAAAAAATATTTAATTACCAGAGCTTGAACAGAAACATGACAAGAAGGGGCGAAACTTCCAGAAATCAAAAGTGGTAGAAGAATGGGGATTTAATGGTTTCTAGGTTCGTATTATGGCAGAGGTAAAGACTTCCTTTGCGAGGTGACACGGATGACAAGATTTTGCTCGTGAGAAAGAAAAGTGACACAACTCATAAAAATTCATTTTTATTTCAGAAATATATTCGTTTGTGGTTTGCCTTGCAACAAAAAAATTGACGTAAGGATATCTCAGCGGGTGGCCGCAAGATCGCGTTATGTATTATTTTCTATAGCTCAGATGGTGAACGGTGGAAGCAGGAACAGTGGAAGAGGTACGAAGACAAGGTATAGTTGGGATTCGGCTAGGAGACAAACGTCAGACTTTCAGGAAGAAATCTGTATTTGGACGTTTCGGCTGCACATTGGCAGCCTTCTTCAGCCAAAAAATACAACTTATAAGTAAAAAAAATAAATATACAACTTGCAAGTAAAAAACAGGCAGAAATGGGTGTAGTATATACATCAAGACAATAAATTTTAACCAATCTTATTTTTAAAGATTGGTTAAAATTTATCGTCCCAACTATCCCAACTATACCTTGTCTTCGTATCTCTGCATCGGCTAACTATCTCCATCTTCACAGTGGAAGAGCTGGTTCACTACTTCAGTGTTTTCGGCTATACGAAAATATAAAAAAAAAAAAACTTCTTTTGATTCTCCTGTAAAATCTTATGCTTTTGAGTTGCGTCACTTTTCTTACCCATGAGCGAGAGATATGTATATACATTTCCGTTACGTTTGGAAATGAGGAAGTATTAAGAAACAAATTGTGTTATTAATCATCATGGCCGATTGTGTGAACGATTCAACAACGATCAAAAACGATTGAGAAATCTTAGTACCTGGAATGTAACCATTTGAAAGGTTAAAGACTCACTACCCCCCCCCCAAAAAAAAGAAGAATATAGCGTTAATTTCGCTAGGAACATCTCAAGTCGAGAAAACAGTACTTGTATCTTCTTCGGCTACGTTCTTTGTTTAGAATGGCGAATGATTTTTTTCACTTTTCCTGTGATTCATTTTAATGTTTTGCAGTAAAATGAAGTTTCCAATAATACCGGACAAAAAAGTAGATCTTTTGTGAGTTTTTAACATTCCGTCCCTGTAGAAACTAGCGGAAGTGGGTAGGATGAAGGGAGAAAGGGGAATATGCCCGTGTGTCACCTTTTCGTTAATGGTCGCATGAGTACCATTTCAGTTTCAAATATCTAATTTTCATTGAGGTTTCGAACTAGAATATATTTAAATTAGTTTAAACACCAAATTGATTGAAGCGTAATTAATAATTTAATACCTAGCGTAAGTATTATTTACATTTAAGTAATTAAGGTTACAGAAATAGTAGCTTGACAATTTAAATCAAAATGTTAAGAGTTTCTGTTATATGTTTATCAATCACACTAGTAAAAAAAATAATATGAAACCTCGCTGTTTTGTTCCTTCGGGTCATCATTTCCATAAATTAACAACTGATTAATAAAAGCATAAATATTTAACTGACTAATAATAAAATAGTAGGTGTTCCAGTAACCTTTATTATGTAATATCTGCATTGGATAAGGATGTGTTTTGTGTTGCTATTAACTTCAAGGACAATTAAACATTACCAATAAGACATGTAATCTTGTCATGGTCCATGAAGAAGGCCTCCAAATAGGACAATAGCATCGACTCCAACGGAGAGAAAAGTTGTCCTAGGTCATGAATGGCGAGAAATCATTGTTTTACTTAGGGATCAGCTGTTTCTAACCTCATGTTGGATTATAACATTCTACCAATCGTATTATTCTGATGAAACAACCCCCCCCCCCCAAAAAAAAATCTCAAAAACGCAAGTAAAACTGTCACCTGAAGCCTCTTCAGGAGGAATATTCATGTATACACAATATTTGGGCGTTAACTTAGGATGACCTTCCTCTGTTTTAAGCAGGCTAAACGCGACCAGGCAGGCCTGTCAGTTAGACCTGAACGGTCCGCCTGAAAACCGATAGCCTGAACAGTCTTAACTGACAGACCGGCCGCAATATATACACGTTGAGGCGACCGGCCTTCAGGCGGACTGTACAGGTCTAACTGACAGGCCTGCCTGAATCGAGTGTAGCCTGCTTTAGGGGTGATCATGAAAACTAATAATATCAATATAAAAATGGACATTGGCAATCGGCTGTTTAGAATCGATAGTTTGAATGCTGATGATCGATTTCCAGAGGAAGCTTGGGTACACCCGAAGTTGTTTAACCCAGGTGTTTTGCGGGAACTAGTGAATTCAATTAAGCAGGGTACACACGGTTAGCCAGGCCTGTCAGTTAGACCTGAACAGTCCGCCTGAAAGCCGGTCGCTTGAACGTGTATATATTCCGGCCGGTCTGTCAGTTAAGACTTTTTAGGCCGCCGGAATATATACACGTTCAGGCGACTGGCTTTCAGGCGGACTGTTCAGGTCTAACTTGCAGGCCTGCCTGAATCGTGTGTAGCCTGCTTTAGGAACGTACGACCTTTAGTAATATTTCAAAGATTTTTATTTCCTATGGAATTTGATATGCTTTTTTTAATTAACCTTTAATTATTCTCCTAAATTAATAATATGAAGTCATTGATTTGTCTTAGATGCTTTTCTTTGCCGAATATTTTATCATTTTCAAAACAAAATTCTGTCTATTTTGTATAGGATGATCCATCAAAGATTAATAAAGGATGTCTAAATCTCTAAAGGACCCCGCCCTTTCCTAATGGAAAATGGCTTTCGGTCAAATTGAACGAAACTATGCTCGTTGGATAGAGGAAGTCTTTCTAAACAAAAGTCTCCATGGGCACAAAACCAATAAGTTGGAACTTTTGGTACTTTTGGGTATCCGAAGTTTTCCATTTTTGATTTCTGCAAAATCTCGAGATCTCTGGTTGAAAGGTTTCCCAAGCCTTTTGGCCAGTAAAAAGAAATTAATATCAATTATTTTTCGAAGGCCTTTCGAACGACACCACATTTGACACTCCTACACCCCCCCCCCCCCTTCACCCACGGGAGTGGGGGGAACTTTATTTTTTTTTTGTAATTATCGACTATCCATTATCATTTGAAGATCTTTTCGAAGGCAATACACCGAAACCTTGCCTCACACCCTTACCCCACCTCCACCCCAAACCCCAACCCCACCCCACACCACCTCCAGCAGGGGTGGGGTGGGGGGGTAGGAGTGTAAAATGTGGTGTCGTTCGAAAGGCCTTCGAAAAATAATTGATATTAATTTCTTTTTACTGGCCAAAAGGCTTGGGAAACCTTTCAACCAGAGATCTCGAGATTTTGCAGAAATCAAAAATGGAAAACTTCGGATACCCAAAAGTACCAAAAGTTTCAACTTTCGGGTTTTGTGCCCATGGAGACTTTTGTTCAGAAAGATTTTCTCTATCCAACGAGCATAGTTTCGTTCAATTTGACCGAAAGCCATTTTCCATTAGGAAAGGGCGGGGTCCTTTGGTGTTGTGATTATTCCTGCGTTTTCCCCTCTCCTGTGAGAAAGTGAGAAAATATTCTCCCGATGTTTAACACGATCCCGCCTTTTGAAGGTTTTGGCAAGAAATGACGTTTCATTATATAAAGACCAAAGAAAAAAAATCTTGTTTTTTAGCCCTTCTAGGCTAACATAAAGTACCTAACATAGCTTTTTTTTTATTAGATCAACTTTATTCTTTTCAATTTTGAGCCTTACCTTCTTTTGAAGAAATAGCCCATACAATTCCACATTATTTCACTATTTTGTTTCTATTTATGAATGCCTAAATTATTATCCCTTCAAATATTGAAGAATTTTAACTAGCTTAATATCTTATGAATTTAATTTATTAAGTTTTTTTTTCCTACTTATCGAAATTCAGATGCCAAAAGGAAACAACTACTATCAGACTTTAAAAGATAATGTTTCTAATTACTCCTATTTTTATTCTTTTCCCTACTAATTGAAAATATTTGATTTTCCGACATATATATTGACATTGATTTTTTATGTCCACTCCCAACATGACAATTAATCTTATCTATCAATACTTGATAATGGCTGCCAAATGTCACTAGGGTACCAGATTGTATGCAATAATCCTGAATAGATCTCAGAATGGCATCAAATGTTTAAACCATATCCTAGAAATAAGAAGAATTTCATTTTTTTTTTACCGTCAGAGATCATCAAATCATTAGCAGAGCAATATGATTTCGATCCTTTCGAGATTAATCTTCGCCTGAGTAATGTTTTAGTCTGCCATCAGTTTTAAAAAAAACTTTGGACGCATATTAAGTCTTTACGTACGCGCTGTGTTACATTTTTATTTTCGTGTGTCAAATCTGCCAGATCTAATACCATAATCAACAGTGGACGAAATGGCAGATATGATGGATTAAAAACAGGGAAAATTTAAATTCCAATCAGGATCTACTAAATGCAAATTTGTGGGCATCAAAACCAGAGTCTTTCTACCCTAATAACATTTAAAAACTAATCGTAAGATGGCGTGAAATAGCAGATATCCAAGAAATATATATATTTAACTCTCCGTCGACCAGGTGGGGTCTAGGTGGACCCCACGCACACTATTTCCCCCCTCCCTTATAGCCACCGTATCTCTACCTTCCTACTCTTTGATTAGCTTCCTACTCAAGTAGTGCTCCAGAGATCGGCAGTGTCAAGTCGCTCAAAAAGAATAGTCTACCCCTCAAATTGATTATTTTTTCTTGAAAAACGGGGTTAGGGTCTTACCGTTGGCTTCCTTGGTAGATTTTTTTAAGGATATTTACATGTATTTTATTTTTCCAATTTAATTAGTTTACATCATGGTAGTACCTGATATCAAGATAAAACTGAGTTCGTCGAATTTTACAATCCGACGAAAGGATTCCATTTTCCTGTGTTATTGTCTTCCTGTAATGCAATTTTAAATCCTACAACCACAATTTTGGATCCTGAGACTCCATATTTGGAGGGTATCTTCACAGACACCTACAAATTGATTGAATATTTTTTTAAGTTAGTCTTATGAAGTATTAGCACGTTACCACCATAAATGTAAGTGGGGTCTTGGTGGACTCCACGTGGTCGACGGTGTAACTCTCTCACACGTGGTCGACGGAGGGTTAATTACATTGTTAAATTGTTTTTTTTTTACACTATTTAAAAAATTCTCTAAAATGTGCACGAACTTTTTGGCCAATCTAACACATTAGTAATAGTGGCACAATATTTTCGCCTTCAATATTTTCTGACTTTTACACAGTCGAGAACGTGCTGATTTATTTATTGTTTTCAAAAGAATAATTAGAAAGTTTTAGTTTTTATTTTATGAACCTAATTGATCTTTTTCTTTGTTGCAGGTAAGCTGTTGTTCAATATTTGCAGATTTTGAAATAAGGTATTTGTTTGTATTAGTTATTGATCTACTAATTACCTAAAACGTAGATTAATTAAAATTATAAAATTCACAAATTAGAATTAAATAGAATTATTTTACCACCACTTGAAACCATCAATTCCTTAAATTCTGAGTAAAATAAATGTTAAAGTATTTTTAATATAAATCCTATTGAAGTATATGGACTGTGTTTGGATCACGGAGAAGTATTTGATAGCTTAGCCGCGTTTTTTTTTTTCAGTACATATTTTATTCTTATCTAAATCGGAAATCATTAATAGTCGCTGACTTCTGTGTAATTTCAGGGATCGGGCATAGCACAAGATATTGTAAGATGTATAGTTTAATTACGATAACCCCCTCCAAAAAAAAAACTGACGTTGAAGAAAAGAGCCCAAGTGCCAGGCCCTTCCCAAAAACCGTTTGCCTATGAAAGTTATCATAGTATTGGGCCAAGTTTTACGCTCTTAATACCTTGTCAAGAACCTAGTAATACCTTCTCACTTATTTGTGCTATTCCATCTTTAACCAGTTTTCTTTAAATGATGATGACGTCTGCAAAACTACGTTACAACACATCTGTATATATATGATAAAATTCTAACGGATCGCTGTCTTTACAAGAATGATGTATGGGAAAAAATACTATTGGGGGCCTTTATCGACGCAATAGTTGCAGAAACAATGATTTTTGGAATTTTTGTCTGTTTGTCTGTATATCTGCTGTTTGTCACACACTCTATACACACTAGGGTTTAACAATCCCAAAGGGGTCAGCTCTGTCACGTTTAACAATCCTAGCAGCCTGTATGCTCGATCCCCGAAGACTATACGCCTAATGTCGTGCGTAGAGAAGCATTACTGTAAAGTGGATTTTTTGGACACCCATACGACGCAGTTTATAATCCATAATATACCAAAAGATATACCAAAAATGCTGCCCTAAGTCACTATCCATACGGACGAAGTCTCGGGCACAGCTAGTTTTATTATAAAAAATGTAGTTTTATTGAAATTCCACGATCGAACCCTGACTATATCTACCTTAGTTTTTTTTGCTTTGTTTCGTTTCACTAATAATATATTCTTCCTTCAGCATTACAAACGTAATGATTATACCCCTAAAAGTAACAGTCATATACTGTTATAGTATGCAATTACTATGTTTAGAAAGGGTAATGTTATAAGTATTGAGTTCCCGTAGAACGCCACGCGCCTACCGCGTCACGCCATGCCCTATCTCTCTACCCTCGCACAACCCTTCACACCCCTTCATTAGTTAGGGATATGACCGTGAAGAAATGTCTGCCAGCTACTAGTGTGCTGTATGGGTACTATGACACTCCGCCAATATAGGCTTAAACCAATCATATTTTATGTTTAAACCAATATCTTTGATTGGATTCATTTTTTAATCACGAATGGGGGGGGGGGGATGCGACTTACAGGAACACTTTCGAAACTTTCAGTTTCGTTTTATTAGACATAGGTGGTCCTTTCCAAATTCCCGCCTAAACCTGTATTGTAGAACGTTTATTAGCCTTTCTAGTGGCCATCTTCCACTTATGAATTCTCAATTCGCCGAATATAACAAAAGTTCAAAACTGCTACTGCCTTTTCATATAATATATTTTTTTTCTTTTGCGAAACATACTGATATGACATGCAAATGATGAATTATAATTTAGAATCATTACACATGTTAATAGTTAATTCAGTTTTTGGTTATGAATGAAAATGTTATTTATTTATTTAAATTTTAACGTCCATTTATTATTAACTACGAATTTTAGGACGGGTTATCTATAGGTTACCACTCTTTTCTAGCCAGGATAGGGGTGATGTCTTTTCTTTTTTCGAAAGAAAAGCCACCACCCCTAGTGGGAATCGAACGGCCACCGGGTCTCCAAATAAATATATAAAAATACAAACTAAATTTAGTCTTTCTCTCGTTGTTTATTAATCCATAACATGTACTCGCCTCCACATAAACAAATTTTTCCTTTAAAAATTCTAGAATTCCATTTTTTCTCAATATACTTAAAGAGATAACCTTAAGAATGGTTCTACTCGTTCCTCCGGGTGAAGATACCTACGCGAAAGCCTGTTGACACAAAATCAGAAACAATCTTTATTCGCTAATCACGCCGTGTGCTCCAATGGCCGAATTCTGGTGGTTAACAGTGTTTCGTTTTAGACAAAGTATTTTTTAACGAATTTCATCATCATAATGATGAATGCAGCTAGAACTTTAGACATTTTAAAATTATTTTCACCTTGAGTTTTGAGCGAAATAAGAATAAAATCCGACAATCGGTGCAGCAAAGGTCCCTTTCGGTACTTGTAGTTTTATTACGGCTCCTAATGAAATATAATATTTTGGGACTGCACTTGTTTTGTCGTTTATATATTTTTAAAACAAATATAGATCCAATTCAAGTAAATATAGGCTACACCCGTCTATATTTCTAAACCCCATTCTTTTTACAAGCTCATAACCTATACATTCCTTTTCAATTAACGAGGCCCACCGTACAACTGTACCCGGCAGTCCCCCCCCCCCCCCCCATGTGGCGGCCCTGGATCTACATATGTATATGTATATATATATATATATATATATATATATATGTGTGTGTGTGTGTATTTGAACTACCGGTATTTTCTTGACGTATTGATAGGAGATTTATAGGTTGTAAGAAAGGAGGAAACACGTTGAAAATAAAGAGAAATCGTGATCGGACCTAGGAAACCTGATCAAGGTGTGTGCGCAATCAAAGACGCTTTGATGCGAAGAGTCAAAATACAGGATGATTCAAACACCTGGAACAAATGATTTTCGATCGAATCATGACAATCGTACGAAATAGAGTAAACATTTTGTTATAAACATAAACATCAAGTAATAACATAATATAAATTTCACGATAGTGATAAGTCTAACAAAATTTAAGTGTTGTGTTTTCCTGTCTCACAAATGTGGCGCTTTATAACTTCCATGCATATCCAAACCTTAAAAAACAGATCTTACAATTTTTATACAACACAAACAAGATATTTTATATGAGAAATCTAAAAAGTCAAAATGAACACTGAATTAGTATTTGTGACCTAGAAATTCCGTAGTCCCGGTTACGCCAAGTCTCAGTACGATCATAGCATTGCCTCGACTGGGAATTCTGAAGTTTCTTTACAATCAATTGATTTGATACCTACACAATTTAAGGTGTATTATAATAAAATGCGAGAAAGATGCCGTAAACAGTCTACATAAATATTGTATTAGTAAATTTCTTTGTTAGTTTTTGTAAATTTCTTGAAATACATGTGACGACCTTACAAGGTACACGAAAATAAGTATTACCTTCAATGAGAGATCTAATGTTCACTAACAAGCGTTTTATAAGGAGTTACATTCATGAGCACACTAGGAATCTTGTAGTGGCCTTACAAGGAGGTTGTATTGAATACATATTAACACCCTTGTACATGCTTCAGGTTGTAGAAACCATTGTATTTGTAGTCGCATGTATGTATTCTTGAACAGCTAGACTTATTGCAGACATGAGAAAACAACCGGAGCTGTTTCTTCCAAGATGTCTTCTGCCTTCAAAGCTTTGACGTACATTCAATCTAAGATATATCGATTTGGATTACATTTGTTAGGCATATTTGGGATTCGGGTAGGACAACATCAATACGATTTTTGTAAAAAAAAAAAAAAAAAAAAACTATTTTGAGGATGTTTCGGTTTCTCGTTGGTAGCCTTCGACGCAGCTAAAAGACAATCACAAATGCAGAATTAATAAACAAAATAATTAAACCAACAAAAAAATATATGATAGATCTACGAATTAAAAATCGCTTATGAGTACATTTTTATTAACAAAAATTATAAACAAGTAAGTGAACAATAGTTTAGTAGAACATAGTTCAGAGAATAGACATAATATCAAAAACAAAAAAAAAAGTTAAAGTGACACAAGTAAAACTGAACAGACAATAATGATATTTTTAATCTTTAATAATAACTAAAATGTACATGAAATTAATTCTAGGGGTGGAGAAAGACCAAAATTAGAAGTTAAGTGACCGTGCTGAAAATATATAAAGAAGTTGAATTCTTTCAGGGATTATCTAAATAGACACCAAGCAGGGGTGGGTAAGGTCGGGAAAGATACATTTATTATTGTTTTATTAATTTTTTTTGAAATATTTGTATGAATTTTTTAAAATTTTCTTAAACATTTTAGAAGGACGAATTTAAAAAACTGTACACATCTCTACAACAATTATTTACTACACTGCATATTTTTCATGTGCCTGTTCAGGAGCACTTAAAATACAGATTACACCCTTAACCCTAGAGAATCTTCTGCAGGTAGGGCCACGTTTAGACTGACCCAGAAAATACAGGGTCCATCTTATAATATTAAATTTTGCGTAAACGATTCAGTATTGTAGTAAGTTTAACATTCGAAAGCCTAATAAATTTCATACTCTAAAATGTCAGGGGTAAATATTCAACGATTAACCTAGACAGGGAAAACCGTTCTTCACGATTCATATTCGTTTCTCTTATGCGAAATGTTTTTTTTTTCTATGCTTTCCCAATGACACCAAGAATCAGCACGTCATGAAAAAACACAAGGTTTCGTTCACACTGGAGGCGTGTTTGAGCGATTTATCGGCCTGACGTGATAGGAAGACAGCGATGAAAAAGAAACACTTGTCTGTGATGTATGCAGCGTTATTTGTGGAGTTCTTGATTTCGTAGAAGGTAGAAAAATAATGTCTCTCCACTGTTTTTCAAAGTATTTATTAGCAAAAGCTTTTCGAGAACATGGTTCTCATCGTCAGTGCATCTACAATTTTCACAAAAACACGCATATATTAATTACAGAAATATTTATAAGTATTCTTATTACTAAAGCTATGACAAATATTAATTACAGAAATATTTATAAGTATTCTTATTACTAAAGCTATGACAAATAATGTTACCTATTACTCCACCGGTAGTACTGCTAACAGCCTCTCCGAACAGGTGTGAGGTAATGAGACTATTCCGGGTGAGCAGAGTATATATATTGACGTTGGATATTGGAGATCACAAGAATCAAGGTTGTTGAACCAGAGACCACTGAACTTTCTGTTGGAGACAGTGTATGGGGAAGGATTATGTCGGGTTATTTGATGTCATGTGTGTGAAGGGGTAGTCAGTCTGAAGGTGTCAGAGTAAGGGATGACGGGTCTGTCAGGTGGTGGGTCCGAGGGATGGTGTCTTTTGTTGGGATATGAAAATTTTCCTAAGGTCTGATGTTGGGAAGTTTATTTGTTCGTTTAGTAATAAATCTTTATTACGGTGAATGGCCTTTTCTATTTCTAACATTTCATGATAATTGGATTTCTTAGAATAATTTATGTTTTTTAAAATTTTGATTCCCGTTTGTGTGTTAAATTGGTGTGCTGTATTTTTGATGTGTTCTGCAAAATTTGAGTGAATGTTGTGGTTGTGTATAGCTTTAACGTGTTCGTCTATTCTTTGTGAGAACTTGCGATATGTTCTCCCAATGTATATCTCTTAATAATTATTCGTTCACAAATTCACTTCTTACATCACTGCTTAGTAACAATATTGACGACAATGGAATCTCTAAAAGTAATGACGTATCCATATCCTAGGATGCAACACTATGGACATGTTGTTACATATAGGATAAGATTCACTGATTTCAAAAGAATCGCGGGTAGTTGATTGTGACAAACCAAGCTTTGTATGGCGACGAAATCGTCATTGGAAAAAATCAGTATTCAGTGTTAACGAAGCCTAAATTGGACTTTTTTGAAGTATGAGACCTTGAAAGACTAGTTGAGAATTACGCCATGAAGACAAACCCTACTTGGACGGAACCTACCGTGTCTGGAATCCCACATCGAGTACACTAGACGATAGAATCTCTAAGTGTTTGTCTGCGACTAGACCTCATGACCTCTAGGACACGAAGCAAAGGGTTACCTTCCGCTCTGTCTTCTCTCGTTGGCTTCACAAACTGAACAATTTCCTCGTTCAATCTTATACATTCGCCATACACTCCCAACAAGCTGTCAAAGTTTATGCTGCTCTCATATTACTCATTAGAACGCGTCAGTGACTTGTGTACAACTGTCAAATCTTACTGCAGACACAACAAACTACCATAATGACCGAAGATAATTAACCAAAAAGAACTTAATGATTAAGAGCTGGTATCCAATAGGGGGCGATGGGTTAGGATGTGCGCCTGTCTGCTTATCAGATAGTGAAATACGATTTGGTTTTAGTTCTTTTTTAATTAAATAAAACTGCTTAAGCATAGTGTGCCTGATCCTTAGTCTAGCCAGTACCACTTCTTCCCGCATCTTCCGTTGTTCGAGGACCAGATAGTGATTGTAAATTTCAGCACTCCCGGTAGTTTTCATTTCTTCTTAATTGTATCCATTTTGTTGTATGCTCTCATAGTTTTTGGTTATTCCTATGAAGTCATTATATATTATAATTGGCTATATGTGAATAGTATCATGTTCAAAACATTCTAATTTGTTCGCAATATGAAAAAAACTACCAAGATGGCAAAATAGAACTATCAGGGTATTTAGTGGATCAGGGTGGGGATGTTGGATTAGGCACATACATTGAGTAGTCCGAGGTCGATGCACCTATTGGTTTCCGTTTTAATGTTATTAAACAAAGGTGATTAAGTCTATTGTATCCGATCCGCAAGCATGGAAGTACTACTTTATCATGTCAAAGCAGTCCTTGTGTACTTCGTTAGAAGCTCCCAGTATCTTGACTAGGATAGTCAAATGTGACTTGAGAAAGAGCAAACTAATAATAATAAGGCCCAGAACATAATTAAACAGTTGGAGGATGGGGCTTGTATCCAGACGGAGTGGTGGGTTAGGATAAGCGCGTGGCTGGTATTGGGCCAGATTTATGCACCTTTGGCTTTCTTTTCACTTGTTTTTTGAGTGCGTAAATCTGGTGTGTCCGATGCATAAGCTTGTCAGTACTAATTTTTCTCCAGTTAGTGTGTGTGGATTTCATTTATCGTGGTTCTTAGTCTAGTCTTATGGAATCCTTATATCATTTATAGTAGCTTGTTCATTTCGGTCTAATGTGATTTGAGAAGGAACATATTATGAGATGTGCCAAGAGGGCCAAAGATAATTAACCAATAAAAATGCAGAGGTATAGAGGGTGCTTACAGAGACTTGTAGTGTTAAGGTAAGCGCGTGGTTCACCTTATTGGTTTCTATTCCTTGTTATTAAATATGACTACGTAAGTCTAGAATGTTTGATCATTAAGGTTGTCATTACATCTTCTTCTCGTCTGTATTCTTCAGATTTTCTAGGTCCAGTTAATGCTTGCAGATCTCGTAGTGCATCAAATCTTAAGCAGCCCTTGTAAACTTCGTTATAAGTCGACAGTATCTCGCAATCAAATCTGATCTCAGAAGGAGCGGACTACCAAGATGGCCGAAGATAATTAACCAATAATATATTTAGTGGTTTAGGGCGGGCATCCAGACGGGGTGGTTGGGTTAGTGTGTGCGCGTGGCTGGTGTTAGCCGAGGTCGATGCACCAATTCGAGCATTGCCCTGCCCCCACGTCTCGGATCCAAGGTCAGCAACTGGGAGCCTCCTCTCCTCGCTTCTTCAATAGCCAGCAAATAAAGAGTAATTCTCAAACACAACCTTCACTTCTACACACAGCTCACAATTTGCCCATTTTCCCCAATCATTCACATCTCTCCGAATGACGTAGGTTGTTATTTTCTGGGGTCTCTTCATGTCATTATGCAAAACCCATTTCTGACATTTCTTCTTGATTATAGATATTTCATTCTGACGGATATTTGTGATATGCTTGAGAATTAATTCATTTTCTTCAATAAATGGGGTCTGTTTCCGAAGATACTTGTGAAGTATCTGAAGTGATTATAACAGTGATTCAGCGAATGCGTATAACTCATTGGCTTTTCTATTGGCTATTCCTATGGTCAATTCTATTGGTTGTTGCTGGTAGTAAACTCATCTTTCCATAGTAACTTGATCAATCATCCTAATCCTTCAGCCCAATCCTTATCCAGCACCAATCATCCTTCCTCTCGACCAAAACGTCTTAATAGGAAGTGGACCCAGGATCTTCTTAGGCAGTGAAGTGTCGTGGAGTGATAAAAAATCAGTGTAATTGTAATTATGATAATTGAGAGAGATATCGATGGATATTTTCTCTCCTCATGAAATCACTGGCCACGTCTCATTCGCCTGTGCCAATCCTCGCTAATTGTGCAGGGTGTGGTTGGATGGAGCAAGGTAACTTCAGGTCATCCTAGAATCCTTCCTAACAAGGAAGGCATTCGGTTGACAACTGGTGGCACCGGAGGCGTGGTCAAGCTACCTATACCTATATCAAAGTACATAATACATATATTGTAGACTGTAATATTTCTGTAAATAAATAATATATATATATATATATATATATATATATATATATATATATATTAACACTCAAGTCAACCCAACTCGCAAAAATTAAAAGAATTCTCTTAATTTTAGTTGGATTGACTAGAGTTTTGACATCTTCTTGAGCGAGCGTAGCGAGCGGAAACGCCTTGCACGTATGCCCGTAATGTGAAATAAATATAAAATATAAATATGTTGTAGAACCACCGGACAAAAAATTGGCGAGGAGGCCCCTAAACTTCACAATTACCATTGATTTTTATAATATTAACCTTTTTTTATTAATAAATATTGCTTGCTGAAATATATTCTGCTTATTTTCATTTATGCTTTACAAGCCTAAAAGTATTGCAAATACAAGTTATCTAACGGTTAGTTAGAAACCATATTTTATAAATATAGTAGTCAAAAAAAGTTACTTTTATTAGTGATTGCAGTGATTTTAAAGACTTTTCATTACTATTTTAACTTCTGATTACTATATTTATATAATATGGTTTCTAACCTTAGATAGCATGTAAAGAAGGAATAGATGACCTGCAAAGAAGCTGTAAGCTTATCAGTAAGTCCCAAAATCACTGTTTAAAATCACAACAGATACTTCAAAGTAACTGGATGTGCTCTTCGCAAACAGCCCCAATAAATGGAGCACATCAGACCCGGTATAAGGATCGATTTCTGAACAATGCAAAGAACCGAAGTTCATTGAGAAAATTAGGTTAAAAATTTAGGTTCGTTCCTCTACTGCTGTTAACGAAGATTGACATAATGTATGCCATACATTTAAATATTTTTTTGTTCTGTCCGCAGAAGGCCAATGAATAATATTCCAAATTAAAATAATCGTCAATTTATTACAATTGGCCTTAGATGTTTCGCACCATTAGGTGCATCTTCAGGATTCTCAAAACTAAATAAATCCAAATGTGATGAACCTCCCACTAGAGCGGACACGTAATTACTGAGACATCAGATGGTGCGAAACCTGTAGAGCCAAAGTTAATAAATTTACTTAAAAAATTGTTGATATTTTTGTTCCTATTTTTAAAATACTTTTTGAATTATATCTATACCTTCTATTTAACAATAATAATTGTTATAATTAGTATTATTTATAGTTGGTGCATTATTATTGGAATTAAATTACTGTAAGGTGGTACCAGCATTTTGCATACTAATAAAAAAAACTTGATACGCTTATTTCCATAAACAGAGGTTTGAACATGTCAGAAGATTTTATTTCAACGAATTTTCTCAAGGCTCCTGGAATGAGAAAAATCTCTGCTGGAGGCAAGACTTGAACACTCAGCCCCCGCATGGGAATCTGGGTACAGTGGAGTCTTCATATTAGATTGTATAGTTTAGTTTTAGTAGTAAGTAGGAGAATATTGTGTTAATTATATTAAAATTTCTTCTAGATATGTCGTTGATTTTGGATTTTAGCATCGTTCCACATGTTCATTTTTAACGAACAAAGAAATTATGCAATTGATGTAATATCCGAATAGTTTATACATTTTCCATCGCTTTTTAAGAAGTATTACAACAAAATTTAAAACCAATCTTACTTCTAAAGGGTGAAAGGGTATTTACAATCGCATTTAAAATTGAGCAAAATGATATAAAAACATTGCTAGCTCACATATTCACAATACATACTTCAGCATATGATAGATTCCAAGAACTTTTTATGCACATCCAATTTACAGAATTATTAGCAGAACCTGTGTCATTTTAACGTGTTCTCATATAATGCTTATCAATATTTCTACTTAAATGAAACCAACACTTCATAAACGTGCACTTCCAAAGCATGGAGTAGCGTGGTCCTATTGAACATGCTCCTACGCCTGAGGAGATTATAACTCAGGGAGACTCGATAGGTCTGAGTGCTAAGGTTTGAGTACTCCGTTCATAGGGATCCGGGTTCGATTCCCACTACGGGATAGTGGATTTTCTTTGGAAAAAAGAAAAGGCATTAGCCCTAACCTTAGGCATTAACCCTGAGGAAAAGGTCGTAACCTGTAGATAACCCGTCATAAAAATCTTTGTTATGCAATGAGTCGGTCAGAAATCCCTTGCGTTTTTCTGAGAAATTTTTAAATAGTGTAAAATAAAATTGTTTAAAGAGACCATCGTTGAATTTGCGGGACTCTAGAAATACTAGAATAAAAAAAGTGCATGTAAAACCCAATTTAAAATTTTAATCATTGTTATATTTTTCCTTACTATATAAAATTTCTACAGGTAGCTTTTAAATTTCATTGTAGTAGAAGGACTCTGTTTTTGAAGGAAACATATTTCAAAGCTAGTACATTCTGTATAGTAAATATTTTTGTTAGACACCAAATAAGCGAAAAACTCTTTTTCAATGTCCGGGGAGTAAGCAGAATGCAGCACATGCTCTACAATAAATTCAGTAATTTCTTCTAGCGTTGTTCCACCCGTTAGTGATCTAGCGTTGTCATGATAAAAAAGTCAGACACGCAGGAACTGCGTCATCTTGGTGTGATTCTTTAGATGATCACAGATTAGATGAAAACTAGGTCTCAATGTTACCCAAAAACGGTTACAGATATAGCTTTATAATGGTTTTACTTATGAACACGAAAACGTAAGCGTTCCGATTTTTTCGAATCAGAAGCCATGTTCCGGTGGACGGATTCTGCTGTTTAACGAACTCGACTTTTCACATTAGACGAAAGATTTTTGTACAAACTTTCATCAAAATCGGGCCATTTTTGAGCCGTCAGGTGCGCGAACAGGCAAATATGTGTCTAATAGGTAGGATCGATAATGATTTGAAGACATTTTACGAAAATACCGTCATGAGTGCAACCTCAATAGCTACTTTCCTTCGGAGGATATATATATATATATATATATATATATATATATATATATATACACACACACAAATTTGAACGATCGTTATATTACTGATTTATGGGATCTGAAACATGAAATTTCCGTGTCGGCACGTCCGGATTGCGTCAACCTCATAAGCGGGTTTCCTCCCTATGGAGGGTACACTTTGCCCACCAGCAGTTGCCAGTCTGAGCATTCGGAGATGGGCTGAAGCTGATCACAGGGGGAAGATGTGACAGCGGGGAAGTTGTAAACAATGTTAATACACAAAGGTAAACGTGTAAATATTCGAAGGCCAATTTCGGGAGCCTAATAGTCAGGATCGATGAAGATTTAAAAAAAAAAAAAATCATATTTGGAACCTCAAACGCTACATTCCTCGGAAGTTTCTGTAATATAAATTGTAGAAGAAATCATCTATTTATCTTTCCCTAGTATTTGCAATTTAATGTATTAAAGGGTGGTTATTGACATTAACAAAGTAAACAATGGTTGAATGTTATTCTATCTCCACGGGCATCGGCCTCTGTTATACTCGGAATGTGCGTGGAAACAGCTGACTGGCATCTGCACAAGAGTACATCAAACATTACTGGAACTAACTATTCTCGTAACATAAACATTCTGAGGAATGCTTCAAAACAAGGACTCGAATAGAAATCCAAAGGTGCATTTACCTATCTAGGAAATAGAAGATTATATATAAGACTCGAGAGATCTGAAAAATGTTGCCTGGATATAGGAGGATACCAGAAACATCCTCATAATTAAAGAAGAATTCATCTGTTTATTTAATGGTATGTGCAAAGGAGGAAAGTCAGACGGCCGGAGCATAGAACTGACAATACTATCTCCATAGAATGTCTTATGGACAAAAATCGTCTTTGTGCCCTCATGACCTATTACACTGTTCTGCAAGAAAATCCTCCTTCAAACCAAAACATGCTTTCTTACTGTTTTCAAATGAGCTGAACACGAATTTGAAGTCAGATTCTGTCTATCACGCACAGTTTCTTGAGAAATTCTAGTTTTTTATCCAAAAATGTGAGTTTTTTGTAAATTTGACGAATTTTTTTTGGCATCAAAACATAGTGAAAAAAATTCAAAAGCCCGATGATTTTGAGCGCAATGAAGTATATTTGAACGAAAAAAAATTGATGGGAATATTACAAGTGGTTGAAGAAATATGGCTAAAAGTGTTTTTTCAGTTTTTGATCTTGAGGCCCTCATCTACTCAAGGACCTCACTTTTGAAGCAAAGTTAAATACTACTGAGAAAAAGGCTTGGATTGCTTTTCGAGAGGTATGTGCTAAGTTTTGGGGAAACGAAAAATCTAGAGACTACCGAAAAATAGTCCAAGAACTGCTTACTTCATATAAAACATTGGGATGCAATATGTCCTTAAAAATACATTTCCTGCATAGTCACCTAGACTTTTTCGCCCCAAATTTGGGTGCAGTTTCGGACGAACATGGAGAACGATTCCGCCAAGACATATCCAGAATGGAAAAAAGATATACTGGCAAATGGAATGAGGAGATGCTGGCGGATTACTGCTGGACACTGCAGCGGGAGACAGAGGAGGAAGAGTACAAAAGAAAAAAAAAATACTCATTGACGATGTGTGTATATTTTTTGAGTTGTGTCATATCTAGTATTATACCTGATAGCATGCAGAATTCAATTAATTATATTTTACCATTGAAAAAGAAAAAAAAATCTGTTATAATAAAGACAATAATTTTCAAATACAATTTTTCATTTTTTCCAAGTTTCTCCTCTTTTCTCTCAAAATCAGAGGGTGATAGAATTTTTCTGAGTTCAGATTCGGACTCAGCACACCTGAAAACATGAGAAACAGGCAAAATTGTTCAAGGGAGGGGTGAAAAGTTTTTTTTTTTTGCAGAACAGTGTTATGGGACTGAAAAAAAAAAATCATCTGCCTGTGAATGCAGGAGCTTATGGAAAATCCCAAGCATAACTATAAGAATGGTTTATTAAAAAAAAAAAAAAAAAAAAAACGATGTCTGCTGTCCAAACATATTGCAGTGCTATAAACACATTTTTAGAATATTAATTTTATTTGGTTAAAAAGGTTTTCTTTCGTTTTAATTTGGCTACCCTAATGAATTCTAATGATGAGCGAGAAAAAAATTTATTTTTGAAAAAGAATGTTTAGTTGCCCAAGTAAATCGGGTTGCTCCCACTCAAAACGTAGACGTAGGAACTAAAATTAAAGAGTTAAATATATATATATTAAAAAAATATGCAAATCGATCAACAAACTATATATAAATTTTGTTTTTTATTTATTTATTTCCTTAATAACAGGATATATATATATATATATATATATATATATGTATATATATATATATATATATATATATATATATATAATTTTTTCATGTTTTTTCATTTAGTTTATCTAAATTTTATCTCAATTTGTATTTTATAGAATAGCATGTGAGATTTAATGTATTATTATGTTTAAAAATTGTTTAATTAATATCATGCTACTGATTTGTAAACCTTCGTTTATTTATTTACATTTTGTATAACTAAATTCGTTTTCCCCTGTCATTTCTCCATTGGAGCTTACTACCTCTCTATTTTTCAGACTTCAGTGGGACTAAATAGTTTTTTTATATTTTAAATAAATAGAGGTTTTTTTGCGGATAAAAAAAAATTGAGGACATCTATTTAAAGATCCATTTACTTTTACTTGACAAGCGTCCATATTATTACTGTCTACGTCATAAACATATTACCCGGATACGAGTTGATTATTCAGAAAGCAAACCAAATTTAACACTCCACGGATCATATTAGAATACAATTACTTTTAAAGCGGCAATTTCTATCTAATATAATTTCTCAGTCTGATTTACAACTTGTAGCATTGTCAAAAGGAGAAAATTTATTTCAATAGAGAAGTTTGTGGTGTATGTCGAGGGATTATTGCAAGCATTAGATTTCTCTATTGTATTCAATCTTCTATGAATATAAGCCTGTTTAATTAGGCTCGTGAAATTTTCTTTGTGCTTTTGAATGATTACGTACAAAAAATTAATGATTTTTATTAATGATTATGTAAATTATTTAATTAATATTTAAATTTAATTTTAAAATATCCTTTTTCATATAGTTATACTTTTCGAATTACTTAAAATATAAAGGAATAGAAGCCGTTATTGGTGGGTTTGATATTTCGTTAAAAATATAAATTAAAATCTAAAAGAAGATTTAAGGCGCCACAAGAGGAAACTGACAGTATCCTAAACAGAAATACCCCCCCCCCCCCCAGCCTTCTAGGAGGCTATTACCCATAAGTATCTCATTTTCTTACCCTCTTTTACTGAAATACTAGTTTTACTGATGAATGCAATATAAAAAAGTCCGACACGCAGGAACAGCCTCATCTTTGCGCGGTTCCGTACATCTCGATGAAACAGGGCCGCCACAACTCAGAGCCGGGCCCAGGACGAGACCATGAGCCCCCACTTCTCTGAGCCGAGCCCCTACTTCTCAGAGCCAGACTGAAAATTCTAGTACTTTGGACATTTTAAAATTATTTTCATCTTGAGTTTTGAGCGAAACGAGAATAAAAGCCGAGAATCGGTGGAGCAAAGGTCACTTTCGGATCGTGCAGTTTTATTACGACTCCTAATGAAATATACTATTCTGGGACTGCACTTGTTTTGTCGTTTATGTACATTAAAAAAATATAGATCCAATTCAAATAAATATATGCTACGCCCGTCTATATTTCTAAACCCCATTCTTTTTACAAGCTCAATAGGTCAGGTTATGACCTATACATTTTTTCCAATTAGCGAGGCCCGGGACAACAGTGCCCGGCTGCCCTCCCCCATGTGGCGGCCCTGCGAAGAAATTGAATAGATTAGGCATCACAAATCACAGGACCGACAGTAGCCAACTTACACAGAAGCGGATAATTCTTAATCCTCATTCTTGAGGAAGGCTGAATAAGCCAATACAATTATGTACTGAAAACGTACTCACTCTTCGACTATTGCTCAGAAGGCTCCATTCCAAAGAACCAAAAATTCGTTGTTATTTTAAGTTTCTTAATTCATTTTATTGTTACAATCAACTGTAAATATGTGCTTCATGGCAAATAAAATTCCATTTTCTCGTGGGTTAAATCTTTCTATAGAATAAGAAATAACGATATCTTCAATTGTAGGCTATGATGAAGGTTATCATGATATTATCCACAGCCATCTTGATTACCACAGCCACTCCAAACTTATTACCAATACCTATCACAGTTTCTTGGTTTATTTTAATAAAATACTCATTTTAATGATAAATGCAATTAAAAACAAAAACAACTAATTACAAATTGAGTTAAACAAATACAAAAACCGTTTCAAATGAACAAAACAAACACTTTTTAATTTTTAAGCGCTGATTGACATTGCCTCGTCGAATTTTGCTTCAGAACCTTTTTTGTAGAGAATTTAGCAAGCGTTCGAATGATCACCTTCCAGTTACCACGATTTCCCAAACGTTTTTGAGATATTTACGAAAATTGTATTAATAAAATTTTTTTTTTTCGCATACACCACGTTTTCTTGACCGTTTTAGCTTTTTGTTTTGTTATAACTCCTCTACATCTACACAAGACGCACCCGAAATTTCTGCATTTCAGCTTGTATTCTTGAGGGAAACATGCTAAGTCCCTCCGTCGTCCCAGCACCCAAAACTAAATCTTAGTTTTTATCTTTATAGATTTCTTGATCACATCATCCTGAGAGAGGTTTCGTTCGGTTCAACAAGACTATTTATCTATAAATTCTACCTAGAAACCTAATATTGCAAAACTCTAACCCCTACAGGTTTTTCGCACATATAAAAATAGCCATCCAAATATATTTGTCTGCATCAATATATATATATATATATATATATATATATATATATATATATATATATATATATATATATTTATCTAACAAGATAGCTGCCAGACTTGTTGCTTTTTGGTAAAATTGGTAAATACAATCTCAAAATAAACAATTGGACGAGTTCGTTAACCAGCATAAACGTTTCCCAAGATCTTCATGGGCAGGAAACCAGTATATGGTTATGTTTCAGTCAAGAGTTTTTCTTGTTAAGAATTTCTGTGAGTAGTGGATGGATTGTGTATCTATCTGTATGTGCGCTTAAAAAGTAATCGTACTATGTCTTTATTGTAAGTGTTGGCTATTTTATTTTGACCGATGAGGATGCCATATAGTTGAGCAGCTGATCAACAAATGCTATCTTACAGCTGAACTTCAGCTGTAAGATTGTATTTGTTGCATCACAATTGGGAAGTGTTATCTGTAGGTTACCACCCTTTTCTATCAAGGATAGGGTTGATGCCTTTTTCTTTTTTTTCCGAAGAAAAGCCATCTCCCTTCGAGTGGGAATTGAACCCACGACATAAAGCCACGAGTGCTCACGCATGAATACTCACTGTCATTTGGACCAAAAAAAATTGATAATATGAGGCCGGAATAAAATGAACCTCCTGATGGACTTTTGATTTTACTAGAAAAAAAAGTTCTCAGCTTAAGAGCATTTTCAATAATAAGTGTCCGGATATTTTACTATTATGTGACTGATTCTTAAATCCTAAATATTCACGAGTTATATTTTAGTATTACAAATTCCTTGTTGTTTCTTATAATTTTTTTTATGATTAAAAAAGAAATTGGAGCAATTTTGTTCCTTTCAAAACATGAGTTATTATTGTTTTTCCATGAACCCAGGAATTGTAACACGAGAGGTTATTGCCCATTTCTTATCAGCACATGTGTTTCAAATTATGTGTGTACGATAAATAAATATTTTGATAAAGTACCTCGATAATATAAACTTCCTATTCCGAAAAAAAGTAATAATAAATTAGAGAAATGGGCAGTTTAAAATATATCAATTCATCATTTTTTTTTTCTCAACTTATCTTATAACCCAATTTTGTTAAATGATTAAAAAAAATGACTTGGTGTGATTATATTCTGGCACGTGCGGTTTCTTGATAACATAAATTTTTAGAACTTATTTTATTTTATTTTTTTTATTAGAAATAGATCCAAAATTTGAACTATTCTATTTCTCAGCGAGAAATATTTATAATTGGTTGATAAAAAAATTCCTATTCGCAACTAAGTCATCTTAGCGCGCTTCCATATCGGTCTTATATCCCTAGTTTAAGTTCTTATTATAGGCATTTAGATAGCTTGGTATAGATACAGTTAATATGTTATTTACATATATATTTGACGAAAAATGTAAATATCAACCTTAAAGACAAGCGAGATTTTAGGCGCCACATTGAAGAGGAAATTGACTTTATGCAAATCTAAGCAAAAATTCGTCACTCCGCCTCCTCAACTTTCACCTCTATAGGTAACAAACAGTAATACAAACATGTTACTTCGTTGCATATCCTGTTTTTACTGAAGTATATATCGTCGATACAAATGCAAAGTATCGAATGTGAAAAAAAGCAGTTTGCATTTTCAATCTATACTGAGTGCTGTTGGACTGATGTACGGCAAACTCACAAATCTAAGTTCACTCAGTGAAAGGGTAAAGTAACCTCTGCCAAAAGGTCGAATCTGCCGACTATTTGACTGTTGAAAAGCAAAGTAATGAATAAAAGTATTTTCACTCTTGAAAGTGGTGATTTTCACATTCGATACTTTGCATTTGTATCGACGATATCTATATTTTGATATATACTTATATATAAATACATTGTAACCCCTGTTATTTCTGCGATCTAGGAGGTCTGAAACATTTTGTAGTCTGTACTTTCCGATAGCTGTCTACGTCCTAAGCAAGTTTGCTTTCTATCTACATCTTTTTATTATTTTGTTCTTTCATTATAAATTGGTTTATGTATTTTTTGGAGTGGCATCTTGTTTACATTGCTCAGTCTATTTTATTAATTTTTAATTTAGAGGAAGGGCGGTGTAAATTTATTTATTCGGACGAGTAACCATGATTATTTCGCCCCAGAATTTATTGTGCCTGTTTGAGTAGTTCTTTTATATTGTACATGGGGTTCTTATTCTAGATTATCACATAAGTAAAATTTGTTCAATAACTTTCAAGTGCTTTGTTCTGCAATTCTGACCGATTTTTATATAAATTATGAGGTGGAACTATCTTTTTGTCTTATCTGGTAATTTGAAAAAAAGAGGGACTATGTTTTACCTTTATGTATGTACTCGCTGACTCGGGAAACGTTGTTTTGCACTATACATTATTTTTTTTGTTTTAAATTGTATCGCTGGGTATCACATGTATGTTTGGAGCGGCTTCTTTCTCCAGCGGTGTCGCTCCTCTCTCCATCGCAATATTTCGTCGGGTTCATCTCCGACTTCTTCAGGCTGCTATGTGTCGGTGGTTATCAAGGGAATGCCATCCATTCCCTTGATAACCACCGAGGACGATACATAGCAGCCTGAAGAAGTCGGAGATGAACCCGACGAAATATTGCGATGGAGAGAGGAGTGACACCGCTGGAGAAAGAAGCCGTTCCAAACATACATATACATTATTTGTACTAAATATTTTGGTAGTCAAATAATAATCCCGTACCTTTCGCGGGATCTCGTTGTTTAATATTTATGCAATATCGGTCTTGTCCCATCCAGAACATTAGCGGATATTAGACAGGGTCGTATGAATGGTGTGAATCAGCATTGGTTTCAAGATTATTATTTCTTCTTCGAATCACGATTTCTTGCATAGCTGTACGGTCCCCAACCATGATTCCAGCAACGTCATCAGCAACAGGTGCATTGAATGTACTCTCCAGATGGTTCTTTATCAGGATTGATGACAATATGTCACTTTGTAATTTGTGCATTGGTGATTTAAAGGTAAAAATGCAGTTTCCAGCCCTCCAAACCGATTTCTTTCAAACTTTGCACAATAACGTATTTTGATGCACTAAACACGAATACGATAAAAAAAAAACGTCGGATTTAACTAGGAAAGAAGTTATTAAGCACTTAAGTTCACTGTTGGGCAGGTTATGAGAGCTAATGTAAACAACTAAATTTGTCAACATACGCATGCGCGGGTATGGAAAAGTTCGTAATAAGGAAGCTTAATTGAAATTTACCATAAATTATCGAAATTCATCAGCAGTTATTTATTTACAATCATTTTTTTAAATAATTAAACACTCTTCACATTTCTTGTTTCGTTCATGAAAAGTATTATATATCAGAAATCCCTTAATAATTTGCTAATGCCTTTATAATTATCGTTCTAATTCGCGCCTATCGAACTTCAATTGTCAACAAGTCAATTGTCAAACAAATATTTTGATGCTAAACAGAAGAACATTTAGATGGATATTTGGCCGAATTTCTCTTCAAACGCGCTCATAAATATGAAGAGCGTTTAAAGGCATTTTTCAGTGCGATTGGGGATTTGTATCCACCGAACATCCAGTCTCAAGAAGAAGAAGAAGAAGAAGAAGAAGAAGAAGAAGAAAAAAGCTAAAAGAGATGTCTTGGAGGATTAGAGGAATGTCTAGGAAGACTTTAAGGGCATACGTGCTATGCGTTTCCGCTCGCTCCGCTACGCTCCGCTCGCTCAAGAAAATAACAAAACCCCAGTCAATCCAACTCGCTAAAATTAATAGAATTCTATTAATTTTAGCGAGTTGGATTGACTGGGGTTTTGTTATTTTCTTGAGCGAGCGGAGCGAGCGGAAACGCATAGCACGTATGCCCTTAAGCGACAGGTGACGACGGGTGAGGATGCCCTTAAAATTAACAATATCTTTGAATAAATGGTTTCTGAACATTTCAAATGAGAGTTCTCTGTTTCCCAATGTTACATATCTGCGCATGCGCGTGTTTACAAATACGCTGATGCCTAGTTTTATAACCTTCCTAACTTTAGTGCTTAATATTATAGTCTATTAATTTTAGCGAGTTGGATTGACTAGGGTTTTGTTATCTTTTTGAGCGAGCGGAGCGTAGCGGAGCGAGCGGAAACGCACAGCACGTATGCCTTAAAGTCGTAATTTATGCCTTAAAGTCATCACAAATTTAGTTGTTTACATTAGCTCTCATAACCTGCACAACAGTGAACTTAAGTGCTTAATAACTTCTTTCCTAGTTAAATCCGACGTTTTTTTTTTATCGTATTCGTATTTAGTGCATCAAAATACGTTATTGTGCAAAGTTTGAAAGAAATCGGTTTGGAGGGCTGGAAACTGCATTTTTACCGATTTAAATAATCTCAACTATGAATGTCTGGCAAACCGTAAATTGATGTAAATTGAGCACCAACGAGCATCCACGCGATTGGCGAATGCGTTCCATAAACTGAATTTGTAAACATTGATGTGGTTCGTTTGGCATTGGCAGCAATGATCCCACTTTGGGATAAACTTGGCTTTTGATTTTGTGTGTTGAGTTCAATTGTTGACCATTTGCAGCACTATATTTTACTATTTCCGTTGCTCCGAACGATGTTATTTGGAAACATGAAATGAATGTTTTAATTAACTTTAGAAACAGGTTTGAATCTGGAGCCATATTTCTCATTGCGAAAAGATCATATGTTGAATAAAACTAAATTTTATAATTACAATTACAACTGGAGGTCCGGTGGCCGTGAGTGTCAAGGCGTGAGCACTTAACACTCCGTGCCAAAAGTCGTGGGTTCGATTCTCACTATGGGGCGGTGGCTTTTCTTTAGAAAAAAGAGGGTTAATATCACCACACTGTACTAATGCGACCGCATTTTACGTTATGTTATTTTCAATTTTGGCTGAATCGTTATAAGAATACAATGACCAGTAAAAAGAATTTACTGCCAACATTGTGTAACTCAATAAATTAAAAAAATATCCACCCAGGAAGGAGACTGGATATAATTGACTTAAGTAAATAAAGATACAGCCCGAACAGTCTCCAGCTTGGCATGTCCATCAAAATACATTGCCACTTAAGCGGAGGTATTTTCTGCTTGTACTTTCTCTAATCGCTTCTGCTCCCGGGGATGAGGTCCAAAAATCCAAGTAGCTACTCCCAGATCGGGGATATTAAACATAGTCAGACAATGTGTGTAATTCTTGACAAGGTCCACCCCGTCGGACCGGTTTGGGCAACTCAAAGGCCGCGCGCAGCTAAACTTGTCCGAACAAATGAAACAAGAGAATAAAGCTGCATTCCAATGCATCCGTCCTAAGAGCGGACTCCAAGAGACTCTTTATCAGCCATCTTGCATAGGCCTTCAAAATACTTATCAATATAATGAGAATAATATTTAAGTTTGAAAGCAGTAAAGAAATAAGTATGCATATCTCGATTGAATTAACAACATAATTGCAATACAGGCTTCTAAGAAAAATGTATACGTTAATTATAAACGTTTTTGACACCGGCCAATGGTTCGGATACCATTCATTTATTCAGAATAACTTAAAAAAAACAAGATTATTCTTACAATACTGTGTAGAGAAAAAACAGTTTATCATTTTTATGCCGTCCATTCGCTATCAGGCTTTCATTATAATTAAGATCCCGAAAAGTAAGGTGTCTAAGGGACATTTTTGAAAAGAATGAGTTAGATACAGGAATGGGTTGAGAACATCGTAATCTTGTGGGTGGTGAAGAGATCCAAGTGATTTTCTTCACATTTGCTGCCACATACCTTGTGATCTCTTGAGTATTGTCACTTTTGTAATAAAATGTCCAGAAGGAAATTAAGAGGTCTATATGCGGATTCTCCGATTCTTTTGCATGTTAATCGTAAAACTGATGATGTACCTATAATGTATTATTGATAATAAACAGCTAAGGACCTGAGGATCGGATAGCATGATCGGAGCTGTAAAAATCTAGTTTTATCTATTACCACATAGGTTCAACTTTGACTCCATTTTCCTCAAAAACATTGATACCTCTTGACCTCTGAGGTCCTCAATTGAAATACTATTCATTTTTAATCTCACTAAATAAAATGAATGTTCCGGCAGTACATTAAATAAAATCAACTCAATATTATCAATCCGTTTCATGAATTAAAACCACCAAATGCAACTTTAAACAAATTAATGTCTTCTTGTCCACGACAAAAGAAATTTTGTTATTATGGACGTAGCAATTTTTAAACTCAGACTTCTGAAATGTTGATATTACCTCCGATTAAGATTAATTTAAAGCTGGCTTTCAGTTAAAAAAAAAATAGTAAAACCTTAGTTATGAAGAATATTTTAAATTTGATAAGGGAAACTGACATATCCCCTACCACAAATCCTATTCAACCGTAGTTTATTACGCCGACCATTATTTGAACGTTTTACGATTGACTTTTCGTAATATGAATTTAATGTCATTTATATTTGAAAAATTGATTTTTGAAATCTTCAGAATATGAAGTTAAATATAAATGTTTCAAATTGAACGAGGTAGTTAGAAAATTGTTTACAGTATATCCGAGTTTAGAAAACCGTCTACTTTATAAATTTAACTGTTTCTTCTTTAAGTGTTGCAGATTCAGTTAGTTTTCTTGAATTCTTCTAGAGTCATCGTCTTGCGAATTTCTTTCTTTTCCCATCCATGTGTGATTTTCCTCTGCAGTCAATCACTTATGTTAGCTTCTTGTTGCACACATTAAGTTGTTAGAATATTTTGATAGTTGTAGTAAAACCTAGTTGCCTGTTTATTTATAAATTGGCCAGCGTCAGACCAGCAGAGTAAATATGGCGGCTATAGACCAACTGTTCTGAAGCCGTCTTCTTGCAAATATTCTTAACTTTTCATTTCCTTGGTTGAATAACATCTCCAATAAGTCACTCGTGTCTTAGCTTCTTGTTTCATAAGGTCTGCTCTTAGAATCATCTCTTAGTATGCTTACAGAACGGAGTGTCAAGAGAGAGCAATGAGCATTGCGAAAATGTCAAACAGGTGAAGTTGAAGGGTAGTACACAGAGCGGAGCAGAGAGCATAGCAAGGATTACAACTCCGTCGGCATAGAAACGTTGTTCGCTATGCTCTTTGCGCTGTAAGTGGGGGAACTTACATTGGTCCCGACCCGACCCGATCCGTTGGCCACCAATTCTCGGCCGTTCAAACTTGTTTGTTTCGAGGCCATTTTCGGACCGACGAAGGAAAATGGTGCCAAACCACATATTGTGTTTCAAAAAGGTCTACAGCCTCTAAATCTTAACCGACTTCATTTTTTATTTAAATGAAAGCTAATAAAATTTAGAACAGCTTTGCCCATTTACATTTTTGTTTTTTGTTTCCCTTGTTTATTAAATTACGTGGAAAGGAGGGGGGGGGGGAGAAATATGGGTCCAATGTAGGTTAGTTGTCATAATATTTTAAGCATCTACACACAGGCCGGCATCAGAAATCAGAAGAGCCTCTGGAGGCCATAGACCAACTCTTTTAAACTCGTCTTCTGGAAAAAACAGGAAAAAAAAATACTGTACAGCGTTAATGGACTAGATGCCAATGCGCCATAAAACAAAGGTAAATTAAATAATACAGTCGAGCATTCGGATCAATAATATATATATATATATATATATATATATATATATATATATATATATATATATATATATGTATATATATATATAATAAAGTAGGGCAAAATTAATATATAAGAAACGTTATAATGATATTTTGCTATCTACAACAGATAATGGTGTAAGAGTTGCAGCTATAATAGCAGAACAAGTAACAACAATAAGAATTTACAATCTGGCAAGTATTTTTACAGCTGATCTCTATGGCTTACTTAGGAAGATATATCTATTATAGATAGTAGGGACATAATACTTTACAGGGACTAACTTAGCACACTTGAAGCACTAACATACAGATACAATCATCGTCATTTTCTTTTCCTTGGTGATTCTCTCCTCCATTTCTGTCTTAGCTTCTTGTTTTGAGCATTCTGTTGTTAGAATTGTCTATTCATTGTAAATGCTTGCCTCTTTTAGACCACACAAATGAGTACCCCAGAAGAGTCCACGTGGAGGCCATAGACAAACTCTACAAGTAAGATGGTGCCCGATCTAGGGCCAGAAGGGTATGGGATTGGCCCTAACCCCCCTCCACCTGCACCAAAACCTGTTCTAGGTATAAATAGTTACCTCCCACAGCTTTACCCCACCACTGCACACTTCGGAACGGCTTCTTTCTTACTTTATTTCATTGAATACTACCTGGTTTAACCGCCTAGTATAGGAACGACCATCTTATGAATAGGTAACCAGTCTGGTTGTCCATTCTTAATATGAAAACACTACGCTACGCCACCGAGATGACACAATGATGTAACGGTACTACGTTATTTTAGTACGTTATTCCAGGGTCTTTTAGCGAAGACCACATCCAGTTACTTTTGAATCAGCAGTAGTGATTTATAACAGTTACTCGTACTCGCTGATAAGCTTACAGGTTCTTTGCTGGTTATCTATTACTACTTTACTCGTTATCTACGGTTATGATTCATATTAGATAGTGGCAAGCAATATTTATTTATAAAAAGGTTAATATGATCAAAATCAATTCTCTCAACTACGAAAAAAGTTATTAAGCATTAAAGTTAACTGTTTTGCAGGTTATGAAGATAACATAAACAATGATATTTGTAAACACACATATTTTATTCCTTTTCTCTCTCTCTCTTGTTGGTTATTTTACATTTATTAAGCATTATGGGCATAAGTGCTATGCATTTCCGCTCGCTCAAGAAGATATCCAAACTCTAGTCAATCCAACTCGCTAAAATTAATAGAATTCCATTCTAATTGTAAAAGACACATTTTATCTCACTAACATAAACAGAGCTTTTTCATAAACAAAAGCTAATTCGCTGTTGAAGGTTACTTTACTCCCAGCAAGAACCAATACAATTGCTCATCGGAATCCTCCAGTAAGAAGGTAAAGGAGTTATGCGCATGCGCTGAATCACTGATACAATCACTACTGCTTCTTCAAAAGTAACTGGATGTGGTCTTCGCAAAAAGACCTCAATTCCAAAAGGGTAAAGCTTTTGATTGAAGATTCTTCCTCGCTGTATTTACTCTTGGACTAGGACTAGGATACCATTAGGGATACTACGCACTGTCGACTAGTCGCCGGCGTCTGAGTCTCCCGGCGACTAAAACATGGGCAACTAGGGACAGGAGACCAAGCCGAGCGACAGTATTCCAGGTATATTCGTACATTATGTACCTCGAAGAATTGGCAATTGTCGAGCTAATTATAGAGAGGAAGAAAAAGAAAAGAAAATCAAAAGAGTGTTTGACACATCCCACAAGAAAGGGGAGATTAAAAGGGATCTTCCAATATATTTCAAATATTCTTCTGGCAATCCTTCCCCTCCAAATAACGCAGCTATTTCTTCACACTCCTCTTTCTAAATTCTCGATTAGAATAAATAAATCCCAAATAGCTTTTCGGGATTGTATTTCCAATATAAATGTATCAGTATCGAAAGCCTGAGCCATTTTTGTGAGGGAGAGAGGACCGGTTGTCATGACAGTTGCTTGCAGAGTGAAGGCTTCCCTGTGAAGCAGTCCAGGCAGTCGCTTGTGAGTCGCCACTACACAACGAGTCGTCCGGGCGACTGGCGACCAAGTGCGTAGGCGCCCATGAAAACTAATGTATCTCAGAGTCGCCGGCAACCGAGTCTGGCGACTAGTTGACAATGCGTAATAGGCCTGCAGCTCCATAATGAAGACTACAAAAATGCTAAAATCAGAAAAGGTGGCAAAAATAGGGATATTAATAGGAGATGCCAACAGCCATAGCCACGTTGAATGCACCGGTTCCCGTAGATCACCGAAGTTAAGCAACGTCGGGCGTCGTCAGCACCTGAAGGGGTGACCGACCACGTGTTGTTGGCATTATAAAAGGGTGGCAACCTGTAGATAGCCCGGCGCTAATAGCCAAATAGTTGATGCGCCGTTAAAAAAAAAAAAAAAAAAAAAAAAAAAAAAAAAAAAAAAAAAAAAAAAAAAAAAAAAAAAAAAAAAAAAAAAAAACGGAAAAAAATTAATAGGAGAACAATTCTCTAACGACAATCAATAACAAAATTAAATTCAAATTGACAAGAAAAGAGTATAATTCCATACGGATGAACTGATTACTAAGCTTTAGCCCGATCATTTAGATGGAAATTTTGAAGTATGTCTGGTAGGCAGTGTTGGGCATTATTCGAATAAATTATTTTTCGAATGATCATTCGAATAAATTTTTAGTGAATGATGAATAATTCACTGAATTATCTTATTCACACGGTACATCATGAATTATTCAAGAATTATTCGTTATTCATCATTCGTTATTCATCATTCATTATTCATCATTCGTTATTATTTATTTCTAATTGGTGTACTGAATAATCCTACTCAAACACACATATATATACGTATTTCTGGCTGCCAACATTATAATAAATCTATCGTTATTCACTAAAACATGTTTATTCTGAATGATCATTCGAATAATTTGTGAATAAAACATAAACTTCATTCACAGAATAACGAATAATGAATAAAAGTAATTATTCTTCATTCATGAATGAAATAATACATTTATCCATTAATCATTATTCATCATTCTGAATAATTTTTGCCCAACACTGCTGGTAGGCAACTATATAATATGTCTTATGTGCAGTCGTGACGCTGCCTGGATATTAGAAGCCATTTCTTGCATACAGTTTTAGATAACGCTCCTGAGGAGCCACTAAAGAAGTAAAACTTGTAATGCATAAGTAAATTATCATTATTATATAGTATAATTTTTTAATTAGTGCAAAGATATATAAAAAGAAGCTTGGGTCGTAATTCTTGTCAGAAAATATCCGTTTCTGGGATGTCAAGCTTATAATTAAAATAACATTGTTGTTCCATGGCGTTCCTCAAGATGCTCATACAGCTTTTTCAGATACATGGAAAAGTTAATTTTCAAAAGGGCGACATTTTGAGAAAAATACTTCCGACTTACTTTTTCCGAATTACTATTTCAAGGACAAAACAACAAATGAAACACTTTAAAAACTTGTCATGTCTCATTTAAGACTAGGAAAAGGCTTTCAGAGAACGAGTGTTTAATATTTAGATATTCATAGCCAAAGCTAAAGCTAAAAACGTTTTAAGACTTCTATTGACAATAGAATAGGGAATTTAGACCCCGACATTTTCCCTCCAACCAAATCGTGTATTTGAACAGGCAACGTTACAGTTTAAATTATTTTCAGTCTTAGCTTTGGCTAAATATTGATAAGCATTGAACTCTATCTCCCTCGCTGACCTCTCAAAACCTTATCTTCTCCTAAAGGAGACTATGGGCGTATGTAAGGACCATAATACTCTTAAAATTAATTAAATAAGATCAAAGAAAAAATAATTCTTTTGGGTGTAATAGCGTTTTAATTAGCTAACTATTCCAAGTTCTAGATTGTTAGTATTCCATCCCCCCCACCGCCGATATTTTCCCAGCCCCCCACATATTTAGAATGTGGGATTATAATTCGCACGTTGTTGATAATGTATGTTATTTTTCTGAGAGTGTAGAAAAAATTTAAAAAAAAATTAAACGTTTAAGATTAATAAAGCTAAATATATGTCTTAGAAATAATGTCAAAGACTTTTTTTTTTCTGTTCCAGGTATGAAAACTCATTAATTATTGGAGTTAAATTGGGATATAAGGTAATATAATTACGTAAAATGTTAATATTAAAATCATTCATAAATTATCTATTATATATTTTGTCAAATACCACTCACTCACTGACCTATCATCGCCCAGCCAAAACCACTTGACAGAAAAATTTGATATTTTGCATGGACACTCCCTTTAGGATGTAAACACGGTATTTTTGATATTCAAATTTTAATTATTTTTAGAGGGGTTTGAATTTTTAGTTGGTTTTAAGAAAAGTCGCCTGCGTTTGTAGGGCGATAACAGGTCAGCTGTTACCGTACTGTATCTATTTCATAATATTTTTATTTGCGGTTCATTTCAGCTGTGGTGACAGAGCTTGAATTACTAGAAATAAACTGTGATTTTGTCCCTCATAGAGCTTACACTGTACCTGGTGAAGGTCCATCCGAGGTAATAATATCCCGAACCCTTGTACAGCCTCCTCACCCATCAGAACACTTTTTGGCAATGCCTGCAAATATAACGGGTGTTTCCAAATGACATCTTGGAAAATAAATTTTAAAATTTTAACTTCCATTTATTATCGACAACGAAATTTAACCTGTACTGGTTAAACTGCTGTTACTGGTAACCTATAGAAAACGGGTTATCTTTAGATTATATACTGGTCCGAAGTGATCAATTGTCAAGAAACATTGTAGTTTGATTACTTATCAATTGACGAATAACTTATAATATTACGGGAACCGTTGCATAATAAACTGCACAAAATTATGTAGTAGCGTTAATTTTGATGATACATTACTTAACACAATAAAATATCTATTTATCTGCCGTGACGAAGCACGGCTATCAAAACTCCAGTCAATCCAACTCGCTAAAATTCATAGAATTCTATTAATCGTTGCGAGAGATTGACTAGAGTGTTGAAGGTTACTGTACTACCAGCAACAACCAATAGAATTGCCCATTGGAATAGCTAATGAGTTATGCGCATGCGCTGAATCACTGTTATAATCACTACATCCAGTTACTTGTGGATGTGGTCTTCGCAAACAGACCCAAGAAACATTATAATGATATTTTGTTATCCATAACAGATAATGGTGTAAGAGCGTCAGCTGTAATAGCAGAACAACAATAAGAATTAACAATCTGGCAAGTATTTTTACAGCTGATCTCTATGGCTTACTTAGGAAGATATATATATATATATATATACATATATATATATATATATATATATATATATTATAAATACTAGGGACATAATACTTTACATGGACTTTAGCGCACTTGAAGCACTAACATACAGATACACTCATCAACATATGCCTGCATATATAATGGGTGTTTCCAAATGACATCTTGGAAAAATAAATGATTTTAATTTTAACGTCCATTTATTATTAAAAACGAATTTTAACCTGTACTGGTTAAACTCCTGTTACTGATAACCTATAGATAACGGGTTATCTCTAGATTATATACTGGTCTGGGGCGCTGAAGTGTCAAGAAACATTTTACTTTGTTTATTTATCAATTGATGGATGACTTGTAGTATGTCGGGAACCGTGCTATAATAAACTGCACAAAAGTATGTAGTAGCATTGATTTTGATGATAGATTACTTAACACAATAAAATATTTATTTATCTCCCGCGATGAAGCATGGGTAGTCAGCTAGTTTGATATAAAAGGAAGATAATAAATTAATTTCAGTCGTTGTGTTTCATTTTATAATCTTTTTGAACACTTTGGTTCTAAAAAAACAACAACACTAAACGCTTCAAAGAAAACTGTCAAGCTTTGTGAGTTCTGGTTTCGTTCTATTGAGAAATATCAAGAGTTTTATTTCAAATCTTTCCAAATCACTGCGGATATAAGCAATATATAAAGACACTGCGTAGAATAAATTAAGTAGTTTACGCTGGTTGTAAAGTTGTTAAGCACTTCGGTAGGTGTATATAATGTTGATTGGAGTGTATGCTGGTGATACATCAAGAAGGGGTAGTCTATCCAACACGCTCACCACCTGCATTGATGGTTATCTACAATCCTACGGTAATGATAGGGCCAAGTCAATATCTACATGATTAATGATTATACTGATTACACCTCTTCTATCAATGGCTTCCTCTTACAATGTAACGTGTTGGAATAAAAAAAAAACTTGCCGGGGCCCTACTGGTGGAAGGTTGTTCTTTACCCACCATCTTCTCTTACCCCCTTAGGAGAAAATCATTGTGATCATGCAAATGCCAATTGGTATGTGATTTTTTTTTCTTGTTTGACGGCGTATCTACAACTTGGCAATTAGCGCCGGGCTATCTACAGGTTGCCACCCTTTTATAATGCCAACAGCAAGTGGTCGGTCACCCATTCGGTACTGGCCCGACGTTGCTTAACATCGGTGATCTAAGGGAACCGGTGAATTCAACGTGGCTATGGCCGTTGGCTTGGTATGTAAAAAAAAAAAAAAAAACACTAATATTTCCGCCGAATTACTGATTTAATTTCCTTCCGAAACCAATGACCGATTAAGTCACTTCAATTTCGCGAAAAATATGAATATGGAAACCTCCGGCCATGTGACAGTTACATGTCAAAAATATCTTGTCCTTTTGGGCTCTTATTCATCTTCTTACATCCCGCTTGTCTTGTATAGGTATATTGAAAGAATGAATGAATTGTCTTTATTTTATAAGTAACAAGCTGTTCCCCGGCATGCCATGCTTCACCTACTTTCTGCCTATGACACTCCCCGTATCACGATTGAAATAAACTGCATTACTTGATTATATAATGATGTAAAGTCATCAATAAGTTTGAGTTATTCTAATTATCAACAACATCAAAAAATAAATTGTTAGACGGTATTCAAAATGGCCGAAGTAATTCGTTAAGCTGCCAACGCAGCACCACAGCCTGCGAGTAAGAGAGCTCTTATCAAAAAAGAAAGAAATCTTTTGACAAAATTTTGACTATTTGGACCTAGCCTAGGAGATTCCCCGTATCAAGTCCTACCTGTTTGCCAAGTGTGGATTTGTATAAGGAACAAACAGATAAACAGACTGACAAACAAACAGACGGAAAGGTGATTTTTATATATAAAGATAATAACAATTACAGGGAGTCTGGATATGTATAAGTATTTTGAATAACGTTAAGAAGTTACTTGTGTATAGGTATATTATTATTAGTGCATTTTTTCGATACTTTTCAGTAGAGGGCGATGTAAAAAGAGGTTTAGTCTAGTATTTTCCTAAAACAGTGAATGTCCTTAAATAATAATTTTAAAACATGTTAACCAGATATTTTGACTTGGTATTTACTTAATATTTTGTTTTAGATATTGTTGTAAATGTCCATGTCCTTAAAATAATTGAGTATTGTATCAATGTGGTGGCTGTCATCTCCGAGGAGTTCTGTCAAATCAATAGGTACATGAAGGTTCTGTCTTAAATAGCAGTTAGTCAGTATATGCTTGATTGTCAGTACTGAGTTACACGTTCGGCATGTCGGTTTGTCCTTGTTAGTCATCAGGTACTCCTGAGTCACACGACTGTGGCCGATACGTAGTCTGGCTAACATGATTTCTTCGCGTCGTGATCTTCTGTATGACGAAGGCCATTCTTTTACCGTAAACTTCACAGTCCTCAGTTTGTTCTCTGTTGTGTTAGTCCAGTCCAGTTGCCAGAAGTGTAAGATTTTTAGGTCAGTTTAACGTATTACGTCTTCATAATACGATTCGAGTGGCTGGTAAGTTTGGCCTTCTGTTACAAGTTTGGCGTATCGGTCAGCTATTGTGTTTAGTCCTAAGTTTTCGTGTCCTGATAGCCACCACCATGTATAGGTATATTTAATAATATTAAACAATTACCAGTGAATAGGTATTTTGAATAATATTAATCAATTGTCTGCGTATTTGTTTATTGAATAATATTAAACAGTTACCTATGCATAGGTATATTGAATAATATTACATTTCTGAAACTTGACATTCTTACATATGTTCACCTTGGAAGAGGAAGGGCGAATCTGAAATATCGACTTTTTTTTTTTTTATTTATTTTCTGATTCAGAAAGATGTAGGTAACACGACGCTTTGCCTTGTTTCTCTGGTTCACCTTTAGTTCTCACACAGTTTCAAGTTAAAGTGAATAGCACCATTATCTATAAACAATTAAATGTCTAATTTCAAGGGCGAATCCTGGATCTCAAACTCCCCTTCTAGCATTTTGTTACCCATAAATCATTCGGATAAATTAAAATTAAAACATTGAATTTTAATTGCACACTTTTTCAATCAGGTTTATGAATCAGCATTCCATAGAGTAAACATTCACCCTTGCTGCCCTGAAGTACTTACAGAACTTTGACTTAGATTTCCCAACATCCGGATTTCGTGATTCGCTTTTTCACTTCCAAGGTCCTGATATATATTTTACGATAGGTAATTGTTTAGCGTTAAAACCAAACATGAACCAATTGAACACATTCGTTTTAGCGCGGTTCCTCCCTCTCTTCATAGGGAGGAACCCCGCTTATAAGGTTGATCTCATGAAACAATCCGGAAGTGCCAACAAGAAAATTTCGCGTTTCAGAACCCCTAGAGACCGAAAATAACGGTGGGTCAAATTCGTATATATATATATATATATATATATATATATATATATATATATAAAAATATTTATTTATTTATTTATAAATATACATATATATATATATATATATATATATTTGTCTGTTCGCGGATTTCTGGCGTCCTTAATGGTCCGATTTTGATGAGATTTGGTACAAAAATCCGTCGTCCGATTTAAAAGGTCAAGTTCGTTAACTAGCAAAATCCGCCCACTGGAAGATGGCATTTGGGGTGAAATTCGCGCAAAAAAACCGTAACACTTACGTTTTTGAGTTCATATGTTTGTTAGTACTTGTTTTATAGGCTTCTTGGGCTAGTAAAACGAATGAAACCATTTTTAAGGCAATAGCTTTAACCGTTTCTGAGAAAATCGGAAAAAAGTTGTTAAATCAAGTTTTTGGTTTGGTTACTTAGAATCATGGGATTCAGTTGAAACATTTTTTGCATGTTTGAATTTCATCAAAACTAACCTGTTAAACTTTTGGTTACGTTTGGAGCTAAGGAAGGGTTAGAATAAAATATTTTATGAACTGACATGAAAAGTTTTGGGAACTTCGTATAATTTCATTATCTCGAACACGATTGAGAAATCATGATAAGTGGATAGAAATTATTTGAAAGCTTTATAAACTCTCTACAAAAAAGATTCTGAAACAATTTTAGGTGATGTCAATCGGAGAAATAAGTGCTTAAACTTTGAAGTAATTGATTTCGTTTATTCGAACGGATCTTTTTGTCTGTTTTTATTCCTTGTTATTTTTTAATTGCTTACAGTTGGATAATGTATTTGACAATAAAACAGATTAGGTAAAATAAGAAAAACAATTCATTGTTAGAAATATAGCTTGCCAAGAGAAAGAGATTCGATGACGTCTTTTGAATATTTTCAATTGCCTTCATGCTGTTGGTTTTTTTTATTTTATTTTTTAAGTGATTTTATTTGTAGAATTATTACTATAGTAATAGAACACAGGAATGTGTGAAAAATTTTGATATTTTCCAATTCCTTGAAACGTATGAAATGAAGTATCGGTAGAAGAGGATTCTAGGGTCTGGCGGACCCGACCAGGTAAAGTCATAAAGCCTATTCTATTCTAAGCTTTTCAAATGACAATAGGGATATGAACAGGAACCGAGCTAAGATGATGCAGTTCCTGCGAGTCGGACTTTTTTGGGTTTTTTTGATAATCCGCTTATGAGGTTTACAACATTGGACAGGAAACATCTAGTTGGGCGTTTTAATCCTCGTTCCCCAACAATGACATGTAGTTGAATTACTTTAAAAAAAGAAGAAGCAAAAATAAATCATTGACATTGAGTCTTCAAATTTTTAACAAGTTTTCTCTACAAGCAGGAAACCCTCTTATTACTTAGACTTTATAAGGTAATCCGAAGTTCCATTGAGACATTTCCGAGTTTCAGAGTCCATAGGTGACAATAATACCAGTGTATCATATTTGTGTGTGTATATATATATAACAGGCTCAAAAACGTGTTCTTTGGGATGAAATTCGTTCGGAAAAAATCGTGACGCCTACGGTTTTGTGTCAATAGGTTTGTAGGTAGTCTAAAGGTTTTAGATAGTAGCGAAACGAATATTAACATTTTTAAGACGATATCTTAATCCGTTCTCGAGAAGATCATACGTTACTTATCTGCTTGGGTATTCAGAAACTATTGATTGGAAATTCTTCCAGACGCTTAACTTTCATCCGGAATGGTAATTAAATTTTGGTTGCTAAATAATGTTATTAACAGGCCTCAGAAGTTTCAGGATTTCTTAAACATTCCTGATTCAGGAAGGTTTTCTAGTAGTGGTATGACATCGGCATTTTTTTATCTATGCCGTTCAAATTACGACTCGTATTTAAGAAAATGTGCTATGATGAAGCAGTTCCTGCTAATCAGACGTTTTACTCGTAATTGTCCAGTAGCAAGAAATTCCTAACGTTTTAATCTCTTAAGCACTTCAATTCAATTCCTTCAAAATTATCACAATCTCAGATGATTAAAGAGCATAATTATTTGAAATTGTTCAGCTAAAAAAAGAACTAGTATGTTGTGGGCACATCGGCCAGTTTGCAAATTCATCATTCTGCGAGCGTTTGGCCTCTGGCCTCGAGATAACCCAATACATGTGCGACAGAATAAAAATAAAATATTAATCATGCAATAAAATAATTGTTGCGATCTTAAATATTACGGCTTTTTAATCGGACTTTGAGGCACGGTGGCCTTGGGTGTTAAGGCGTGAGTACTTAACACTCCGTGCCAAGGGTCGTGGGTTCGATTCCCTCTAGGGGTGGTGGTTTTTCTTTGGAAAAAAAAGAAGAGGCATCAGCCCTATCCTGGCTAGAAAAGGGTGGTGTCATAAAATTCTGAGTTAATAATGGACGTTAAAATGTAAATAAATAAATAATTGGACTTTAATCAAATATTACATTATGCGCGCACAGATGTCGGTGCACCGTGAAAAAAAAAATTATTGAGAGGAGGTCGTTGACCATTGATGATGCGAAGTTATGGATTGTCAGGGTTCGGTCGTTATTTCTTAATAAAACTACATTTTACATGTGAAAATGGGTTTTGTTGGTTGTCGGCGTTTCGACTTGAAATTCAAGCCTTCATCAGGGCTGTAAAACAAGTATGACAAAACAAATATTATATAGTGATTTATAATCTCTCTGACAAAGCACTTTGGACAGATAGCCTTTTTTAATTATTTTTTAATTTAATTATCAAAAAAAAAAAAACGCAAATTTTGCTTCTGTACATGAATAAGTGAAAATACATAGTTAGAAATCTTTTAGTGACCAAAACATGAAGGAAATAGTCAATGAAGAAAATATGAAGAAAACTGGAAAAGAGAAATCCAAATACCAACTGTCTGAAATGAAAGCATCCTTTGTGTCTGAAACCGAGGTAACCTATCCAAGATATTTAATTGCTCAAATATGTGAAACTAATAAGTCTTTTAATGAAATCAATCCGTTTGAAATAAATCGGTGGTTATCTTCTTATTCAAGAGAAATTAACGTTAAGAAAATTAGAAAAAGTGGAGTACTGTTTTTAGACTCACCAAATAACCTTGTCTCAGCAAAGCTTTTAGGTACAAAAACATTCAAAGGCTATAAAATAATAATAAAACCCTACAGTACGCTAAATCAACAATCGAAAGGCGTTTTCTATTGTTCAGAAATAAAGGATATGATTGACGCTGAAATTCTGAATGAATTATTAGAACAAAATGTCAGTCATATTAGACGAATTGGTGATCCGGCAAAAAGTTCATTGTTTGTAGCCACATTTGCCACTCCCCACCTTCCAGAAAGAATTAATGTTGGTTACCTTTCTGTCCCCGTCCGAATTTATATTCCACCACCGCTTATCTGTTATCAGTGCGGCTCTCTTGGCCACCATCGGACCGCCTGTGACAAGGACCCTACCTGTAGGAGATGTGCTAAGCCCATGCACGAAGATTCCTGTACAAGAATCAAATGCTGCTTATGTGGAGGTGAGCATCGCACTAATGCTAAGATTTGTTCAAAATATGCGGAAGAATACGAGATTAAAAAAATTATGGTATTTCAAAAACTCGGATTCTTCGAAGCTAAAAGAATATCAACAAAAGGCAAAACAGAAACTTACGCCACGAAAGTGTTAAGTAATAAGGAGGAAATGACTCAATTTAAGAAACTCAGTTCCCTAATAGAGGTTATGGGCAAGAGAATAGAGTTATTAGAGAAGCTGTTGGTAAAACAGGTCTCCTTATCGAAGCCTACTCTCTTAGAAGGAAGGACTTTGGAAGATGACTCGAACCCAACGCCAAGCACTTCAAGACGTCTCCAGGATCAGGCTGCAGATGAAGGAAGACCAGGGAAGGAATGCAAAGAAGACATGAAGGATAATCCAGGTAAAGATGTAAAGGAGAAGAAGAAGAAAAGAAATGAAGATGATGCTCCAGAACGTCCTAAATCATCAAAACCTACTAACACACCAACACACAGAAGACAAGACTTCCTTAAAGGAAAGAAGCGGTAACACCTACTACTACTAGGACCTTTACTTATTATTTATTTTGTAAACTATTTTACTCTCCATATAATCTTCCAAAACCTAACCCGCTTTATTCGGCATAAAGTCAGTTCAGCTGTTTTTTATTTTATTTTATTTATTTATTTTTCAATTTATAATTTAAAAGTAAAATTCTTAATTTTAAGTTCAATTTTCCTTTGTCTTTTGGAATTTAATTTTTTAGTATCCTCTTCAGTAATTTCATCTAAGCCTAAGTACTTCTTTTTTTCCTTATTTAGGTAAACCTAACTTTTAATTTTAATTTCCAAGCATTGACTATTCTTTATATTTGTCTATAATGAATCTGAATTAATAATCATAAGTCTTTTCAAAATTTTAACATTGAAATTCTTGCCAAAAGCTGCTTTTGTTATTTTTTTTAGTGGTATTTTATTTAAACGTTTTGCATATTTTGTCACATTACTTATTTATATTTAACTTATTTGACTTATTTGATTTTTTATTTTTATTTTGCTTTTGACAATTTTTGTTTTTCTTGACGAAATCCTGAAATCATCTGTTTGATGAGCTCATCGCCTTACGTTACGGAGCTCATAAATAAATAAATAATAATTATATGGTCCATCTACATTAACGCCTAAGGCCCAGCGACCACGGTGCAACTGTTCTGCAACTCGAGTTGCAAACTAGTTGCGTCTGAAACCAGTTTGCAACTGAAATGAAAAATCTTTCTGCTCACGGTGCCACTTTTCTGCAATTAGAGTTGCAAACCAGTTGCGTATGAAATTAGTATGCAACTGAAACAAAACACGGGAGTACATTGGCTTGTTGTAAATCAATTGCCCAACAGTTTCGCAAGTGGTTTGTTTATTTAGTGAGTTACGTATTTTTTTTGTAAGAACTTGCGATGTCAGACTCACAAGGGGAGTATACAGCGATGGGGGTCACCAATATGAACTATTTTTATTCTGGTGATTCTACACAGAAAAATAGTCGAAGTGTCCGAGCGTTCCGTCCAATACGCCTTGGAGCCGAGAAATAAAATAAAATAAGTTGAAAGTGCTTTTTTCATCGAGTTAAAAAAATTATATCGGCATGATTCTTTCAACAATTCATTTTTTTATAGAGTTTCTAAATTAAAAGAAAAATATAATCGTTAAACAATAATTTATATTTCGTCAAATAAATTCAAAAATATGCTTATGTTTTCAAGTAAACTAGTATTATACATTTTTTTAGACCAAAAATAATAGCAGAAATCAGCACCCCAAAAAACTCTAATGTGGTGAATATCATTTAAAACAAAAAATAATGATTTTTCCCAGTCTGAAGGAGGCTACAAATTTGTTTATTATTTATTTATTTATTTATGTTAGTTTTGTCATCAATTGATGATAAAACTAAATCTTTTTCCGTAAAATCTTCTCTGGTAATAATTCTTCTTATGTTTCCATGTTAAAATGTCAAAAAGTATGGCTACAAATTTGTAAGCGAAAAAGTAACTTGACGTTTCGAAATTCAATCTCTCCTCTTGAGATAATCCCATTTTTGGACTCCTTGTTCTAACCATATAAATGACTATTGCATTATATCAAAATGTACTTGCAAAAAATGGTTCTCAAAATAAAAATAAAATGTTAACTTTTTTGCATATAACGTCAATCCCAGAACACGTAGAAACACCCTCATTGGAAGGAAATGTGTCAGAGGCTTTAAGCCTCTATCGACCCTCCAAGTTTGGTTTGAATCGGGTAAATATTCTTTGAAATATGGCCGGATTCTTGAATCTTTAACAAACTTATAAGGGCCCTCCCCCTTAGTGAAATTTAAAATACCTTTTTTTTTATTTTTTTAACATTCACAAAATTTGAATTTAGTTTTTTTTTTAGCGCGGTTCCTCCCTCCCCTATAGGGAGGAACCCCGCTTATGAGGTTGAACTCATGACGCAATCCAGAAGTGCCGACTAGAAAATTTTGCCCTAGAGACCGAAAATGATGGTGGTTCAAATTTGTATATATATATATATATATATATATATGTATATATTTATTTATATATATATATATATATATATATATATATATATATATATATATATATATATATGTCTGTTCGCTCATTTCTGGCTTCCCTGATGGTCCGATTTTGATGAAATTTGGTACAAAAATCCGTCGTCCAATTTGAAAGGTCAAGTTCGTTAACCAGCAAAATCCGCCCGCTGGAAGATGGCGTTTGGGGCGAAATTTGCGCAAAAAAAAAACGTAAAGCTTACGTTTTTGAGTTCATAAGGAAAACGAATGAAACCATTTTCAAGTAGATAGCTTTAACCGTTTTCGAGAAAATTGGAAAAATAGTTTTTGAATACCGTTTTTGGTTTGGGTACATAGAATCATGGCATTCAGTTGAAACATTTTCTGCATGTTCTACTTTCATTAAAACTAATATGTTGAAATTTGTGTTACGTTTGGAGTTAAGGAAGGGTTAGAATAAAATATTTTATTAACAGACATAAAAAGTTTTGGTAACTTTTTATACCTTCCTTAATATCTCGAAAAAGGTTGAGAATCTTGGTAAACGGAACAATACCATTAGAAAGCTTATTAAATGCTCTAGAAAAAAGGTTCTAATGAATGTTTTGATTAGACGATGTCAATCGGAGAAATAAGTGCCTAAAACTTTAAATTAATTGATTTCGCTTATTCGAACTGTTCTTTTTTCTGTTTTTATTCCTTGTTATTTTTTAACTGCTTATAGTTGGATAATGTATTTGATAATAAATCAGGTTAAGAAAAATAAGAAAAACAATTTAATCTTAGAGATATGGATTTCCAAGATATAGCTTTTCAACTGCCTAGCGGGGTCCTTCCTAGGACGGGTTGGCCTATCCAGGTAAGATCGTAAATAAGACCTTTCTTGAAAGTAAAGATGGAACTGTCAACTTTGGTCCTCCTCTGTCTACCAGTACTTTTAATGCTGACGAAGGCTACCAATGAGTAGCTGAAACGTCCTAAATATAGATTTTTTAACAAAAATCGAATTGAGGTTTCTTTAGCCGAATCCCAACCATTCCATCTTTACTTATCACTTCGACGGCTAACTATCTTATCTTCATGCTTTCTAGAAATGTGGACCCAAAATAATAATAGCTTCTATTTTAATCATTTTAAATGAGTCTAGAGATAAGAACGGAACCGCGCTAAGATGATGCAGTTCCTGCGAGTCGGACTTTTAATGTGCTAAAAACGAAAAATTGCTTCACGTTAAGTTCTTGATGGCACATATTGTTATTGGCTATATGGCTCAAATACACTTTACTTAAAACTGCCTTTATTTACATAACCCAAGATAACATAGCTGAAAATCATATGTAATAAATAAACCTTTTTGTAACTAAGCAACCGCAAATATCGATAGAATGCAAGGCTGTCCGACGAAAGTCTCGTACAACTCAAATGCAACGCAACTGCAACCGCGGGCCCACGGTTGCATGTGACTGGTTTCAAACTGGTTTGAAATCGCCAAAAACAAGTTGCGTCGTGTGCGCCTGTCCATTGAAATACATTGCCGAGGTCGCAAAAAAGTTGCGCGTGCAACTAGTTTGCAACTGGAGTTGCTAAACAGTCTTACCGTGTGCACTGGGCCTAAAGAGTGAATTTATGTTAAAAACTATCCCAGAATACTCGATTTCTTTATACCATTTGTATTACTTACCAATATAGCTCAAGATGTAAGATGTAGTTTTGTAAGACGCGCAAAAAAAAAAACGAAACAATTTTTTACGGTTCATAACATTAACCGAGTTGGCAGCCCAAAAAAATCACCATCTAGCTTAAAGTGATACATAATGTCGTCTAATTAATTACTAGTAATAAGAAATAAAGTGAAAATATTAGGATCGATGGCACTGAATATCCTTATTAGTCAGTTGGTTTTGAAAGTAACGAAACGTAAAAAACCGAGTGGTTTTTCGAGCAATATAACAACAAAGACTATAAATCTGATTAAATGTACAAAACCTTGTTTTTAGAAGAAATCAATAAATATTCGGACCACTTCAAGTAGTTTATAGATGCATCTAAAACAGATCATGTAGTGTGTTCAGTCGTGACTTCCTCATTTACAAAACGATTCAAACTACACGAAACTAATACAGTATTACTTGTTGAACTCTACGCCATCTTAAATCCCTTAAAAATTGTAAAATAATCCTAGAATTGTGAAGAAGTTGATCAGAACCGATTTTTTAAGTTCAATGAAGGCAATCTTGGAAGGTGATTCTACACAAGATTCAAGAATTATGCCTTTAGTGCAGCATGAAAGAAATATCATTTATGTGGATTCCATCACATTATTGGATCAGTCTCAACGAACGAGCAGACCAATAATCTAATCGCGCCCGATCAGAAAACGAAAGGAAAAAAATCAATGCCAAGGGCCTTAGCCACGTTGAGTGCACCGGTTCCCGTTGATCACCGAAGTTAAGCAACGTCGGGCGTGGCCAGTACATGAATGGGTGACCGAACACGTGCTTTTGGCATTAAAAAAGGGTGGCAACCTATAGATAACCCGGCGTTAATAGCAAAATTGTTGATATGCCGTTAAACACACACACACAAAAGATAAAAATCAACATAAAGTCATCACGAAGGAAGACTCATTTGAAAAACGCCCCAAGAGAAAATGGATTTGAGGTTCCATTTTCCTCCCCGGACGTTCAAAACCCGTTGCTCCCAAATTGTAAAAATTAAAAAGAACACAAACATTTTGACTAGGGCTCAACAACATTCGAAACGAGAAGAAACTATTTTGACAACACCAAAAATAGGAAACACAGTACTGAACCATAACAGCCAATGCTACACACAAAAACTCTGGAACATATGCTAATAATCTGTCCTGATGACACACTAAAGATGCCCGAGACATTAGAAACTCTTTACAGGACGACGAACAGACAATTCCAAAACTTCTTGCGTTTATTTAAACAATCAATTTTTACAAAGTTATTTAACTGACCAAACTACACATATATATATATATATATATATATATATATATATAATAAAATGATTTCATTAAGAAAACGTGTATTTTTTAATGAAATCATTTTATTTATTTATATTTATATAAGTATATCTTCGAATAAGAGTGCGTAAATTTTAAATGTGTGAGAATTCTTTGATTGTACGAGCTATTCTGCCAGTTAGGCAGATAATTCGTTTTTTATAGCCAGTGATATGAATATACATATTTTGTGTCTAGAAATTAATGATGTGTAAATAGGCTGTGCCCTATCCGAAGCCTGTTTAAAACTACCTAGTCTCGTTGAGAGAATTGTTTTCTTCAATTAGTTATTGTTAGAAACAAAACTCTGAAAAGACCGTTAATAGCTGAAAAAATAATTTTAATGTAGTTTATATATACAACAAAATTTGTTTTTTAAATATTTTTTTTTCATTCGCCTCCAAATATTTTTTTATGGAAAATATATATATTTATTTATTTAAAGAATATTACAATCTACAATTTAAATTTTATTATGTAATTTTCATACTGGTTACTTGCCGACGCCTCAGGTGTTCCCAGTTGTCAGCCGAATACCTTCCTCGAAGGAAGGATTCTAGGATGACCTGGAGTTCCAAAGATTATTTTAAAAAATACAGGGAGAGTCTTTCATCGAGCTAGAAGTCTGTCATCATTAACCCTTATATCCACCTCGATAATAATAAAAAAAAAAAAAAAATCAGTCCCGGAGCAGGCCACGAGGGCCCTGAGGGGGAGATACTATAGAGGTATCTGATTCATGACCACACGGCACACTAGGGAGATAGTGTGGTCAGTACTATGCTCCGGCCGCCTGATTTTCCCCTTGGCAGCTTCGACTGCTAGAGTCATTAGCACCCAAGGTACTCATTATTAAATTAATTAAAGGCTGGATTGGCCTAGGGGCGGTCAGGGAGGACAAATTCGACCCTTGAGCGAAGACACTAAAAGAAAAAATCACCTCGATAATAATAACGTATATTTCTTACTACTTCTACTTATTATTTCTTAACACTTAGTGCCTAGAGTTGGTAGTTTCATTTCTCCTAGGCTGGCGGTTTTTTATTTAAAAAAAGAAAGATTTTTTTGCCCTGGTGAGAAAAGGTTGACCTCCTGTTGACAACTCATACTAAAAAATCTGCCCTATGAAAAATTGTAAGCGAAGGTCGTGGGTTTTATCCCCACTAGGGATAATTGGTATCCTATCGAAAAAGGATAGGTATTACCCCTATCCTGGCTAGAAAAGGGCGGTAACCTGTTGATATGGGAGTTATTAATGAGCGGAATTAAATAAATCATTATTTCTTAAGGTTTTATTTTCTTGACAAAACTCCTATGCATATTGCACATTGAAACTGCTATTCATATACAACACATTAAATAAACAGTGTATATTTTAACGGGCGTAATCATAGTTGGATATCTAATCTTTATTTCCTCGAAATTTGTCTGCTTCCATAAGCTGTCACATATTTGAAAGTAAAAAAAAAAAAAAAAAAAAAAAAAAAAAAAAAAAAAAAAAAAAAAAAAAAAAAAAATACTCCTCCGTCCTTCACTTTATATCAGGAATTCCGTAGGTAGATCAGGAGAATTACCGCGTTCAGGTATATTTTTTCCTCTCAAGCTCCTTCTTATTTATATGAAATTTAAATTTAAATTTTAAGAAACTTTTAAGAAACATGCGAAAAAAGAAGTAGTTCTGAAAAATGTAAATTTTGTATTTACAAGAACAACTCTGAGAAGGAAATGATTATCTGGTCGAGACAAATTTCTCAGAAATTTGGATCGTGTAAATCAGAAGAGATCAGTGGTTATTGGCCAATATATTTATTATTCATTAAAATCATAAAAAAATAATAATAAACCAAAAAAAAACAGGTATTATTAGCCTCCTTAGCATGTGCTTTATTAGCTAAAGGACAATGTCTTATTTTCATTGAAATGATATATTTTATGATTGTAAGGTAAGTCCAACTGCTTCTCCCATTAATGGTTCGAATATTGAATTGAAAAATAAAATATATGCGTCATACACAAATTCCATAAGTCCCCTTAACAATTAAGAATATAAAACATGTAATTAACACTTACACATACTACATTCAATCGAGTGACACTAAGAGTTAAACTTGTCATCCCCACGTATAAACATATCTCACGTATTCATTTGTCTTTAACGTATAAACATATATGGCACCCCATGAAGTCTCATTAACTCATAAACATACTACACCCAATCGAGTAAATCTATCAGTTAACCTTGCCATTCCTAAATATAAACAAATCTCGCCTAAACGATTGTCGTTATCAGATAGACATATTGCACACCCAATCAAATATCCTTAAAACTGACACATACTACACCCAATCGAGTAAATCTATCAGTTAACCTTGCCATTCCTAAATATAAACAAATCTCGCCTAAACGATTGTCGTTATCAGATAAACATATTGCACACCCAATCAAATATCCTTAAAACTGACACATACTACACCCAATCGAGTGGCTCTAACAGGTAACCTTCCCAACCCCATATATACACATATCTCGCCTAAACGATTGTCGTTATCAGATAAACATATTGCACACCCAATCAAATATCCTTAAAACTGACACATACTACACCCAATCGAGTAAATCTATCAGTTAACCTTGCCATTCCTAAATATAAACAAATCTCGCCTAAACGATTGTCGTTATCAGATAGACATATTGCACACCCAATCAAATATCCTTAAAACTGACACATACTACACCCAATCGAGTGACTCTAAGAGGTAACCTTCCCAACCCCATATATACAAATATCTCGCCTAAACGATTGTCGTTATCAGATAGACATATTGCACACCCAATCAAATATCCTTAACACTGACACATACTACACCCAATCGAGTGACTCTAAGAGGTAACCTTCCCAACCCCATATATACACATATCTCGCCTAAACGATTGTCGTTATCAGATAGACATATTGCACACCCAATCAAATATCCTTAACACTGACACATACTACACCCAATCGAGTGGCTCTAACAGGTAACCTTCCCACCCCCATATATACACATATCTCGCCTAAACGATTGTCGTTATCAGATAAACATATTGCACACCCAATCAAATATCCTTAACACTGACACATACTACACCCAATCGAGTGACTCTAAGAGGTAACCTTACCAACCCCATATATACACATATCTCGCCTAAACGATTGTCGTTATCAGATAAACATATTGCACACCCAATCAAATATCCTTAAAACTGACACATACTACACCCAATCGAGTAAATCTATCAGTTAACCTTGCCATTCCTAAATATAAACAAATCTCGCCTAAACGATTGTCGTTATCAGATAGACATATTGCACACCCAATCAAATATCCTTAAAACTGACACATACTACACCCAATCGAGTGACTCTAAGAGGTAACCTTCCCAACCCCATATATACACATATCTCGCCTAAACGATTGTCGTTATCAGATAGACATATTGCACACCCAATCAAATATCCTTAACACTGACACATACTACACCCAATCGAGTGACTCTAAGAGGTAACCTTCCCAACCCCATATATACACATATCTCGCCTAAACGATTGTCGTTATCAGATAGACATATTGCACACCCAATCAAATATCCTTAACACTGACACATACTACACCCAATCGAGTGGCTCTAACAGGTAACCTTCCCACCCCCATATATACACATATCTCGCCTAAACGATTGTCGTTATCAGATAAACATATTGCACACCCAATCAAATATCCTTAACACTGACACATACTACACCCAATCGAGTGACTCTAAGAGGTAACCTTCCCAACCCCATATATACACATATCTCGCCTAAACGATTGTCGTTATCAGATAGACATATTGCACACCCAATCAAATATCCTTAACACTGACACATACTACACCCAATCGAGTGGCTCTAACAGGTAACCTTCCCACCCCCATATATACACATATCTCGCCTAAACGATTGTCGTTATCAGATAAACATATTGCACACCCAATCAAGTATCCTTAACACTGACACATACTACACCCAATCGAGTGACTCTAAGAGGTAACCTTCCCACCCCCATATATACACATATCTCGCCTAAACGATTGTCATTAACAGATAACATTATTCTACAAACAATCAAGTGTCCTTAACACTTTCACAAACTACACCCAATCGAGTGACTCTAACAGGTAACCTTCCCACCCCCATATATACACATATCTCGCCTAAACGATTGTCATTAACAGGTAACATTATTCTACAAACAATCAAGTGTCCTTAACACTTTCACATACTACACCCAATCGATTAACACCAACAGTCACCTTGCCGTGTTCACATAAACAAATATAAAACCTAGTTTTTTTTTATTGTGCTCGACGAACGGTATATATATATAGCCTAGAAAACGGATTTATTTGTTTACCGCCGCACAGTGGTGCCAAACGACCGATTTTGGGGAAAAAACCTGTATGTGCTTGAATCTTTCTGATTTTGGTGTCGTTTTTAAGGTATTTTGTAGTGCTGAGTCGAATGAGACAACCGCCAATTGGATAAAATCATTATTTCGGAAGATAAACGGGTTTCATAGTACGAAAACCGTGAAAAACAGCAAGTATACGATTTCAAAAAGTCACATTTAGAGATATGTATCCTTCCAAATGTATTTTTGAATGCTGAGTTGAATAAATTAACAAAGAATGTAATACAGTTAATTGGTCACGACGAATTTATCTTTATTAAAATTTCCGCTTATAACCAATACATTTTGACATTTTTACACGAGATATTAGGTAGATATCACTGTAAAAGTTCAGTTACTTGCTATCACAAAGTGTTCAACAACTCTCTGCAGAAAATAGTAACGGTAAATAGTAACGGTAAACTCATTTTTCGTAAAATAATCGCATCGCTTCACTTTATTAGGCTGTGCACAGATACGGCCGAGTACGGATATGAAATTTATATGAAAGCAACTTCAAAACATGTACTTTTAGGTAAAACTATGCGAAGAGCTCAGCTAAGTACAGCTTTTTTTTTCGACGACAAATAAACTAAGGATAATTGAGTTCCATTACAGATATCTTCACAACCTAAATGCACCAAGTTCATGGTACATTTTGGCAAAAAAGAAAATTCTTTTAAAAGCTACATATACTCATGAGACTTTCTGGGTAATATCAATTTTCAGGAATAAAATAAGTGGTATAAAATATTGTTTAACTTTTCACTAAAAACTGTGAGATTTTTACTCAGTGAGAAAATAGTCAACAAAATGATTTTTTGTGATCATACCTATTAATAAAATGGAAAATCAATATCACAGCAGTATTCTACAACTAATTAGGTATAAAAAAATGTTAGTTCAAACGCGATTGAACACCTTCGGTTTTGGAGGTTTTTTCCATCTCGGCACCACTGTGCGCCGTGCAATTACTTATAAAAGGTATACCTGGAAGCCTATGCAAAAACGTAACCGCTAAGATTTCTTTTGTATGAATTTCGTCCAATTTGAACTTGGCCACTGAAATGACACACCGTTTAACCACCGAAGTAGGAAACGCGCAAAAAAGACCAAAACTACGTAAGTATATCACCTGTTCTTTATTGCATACAGGACAGAACAACAAAATGTTGCAAGGCATCACTCAGCCCAAAAAGACCCTAGGAAAGAGCGCACGACTTGCACGCCGGCACTGGTTAACTAGAACTCAAATGGTCCGAAGGATTTCCATAAATGCATCATGCAACGTCAACCTACTCAAGTCACTAGCTATCCTTCTTCCGCCTCCGTACTTCGCTTGATCCAATCAACAAGGGATCTTTATCTCTCAGAATATTGCGTCTTCTTCCAGACAGTATTTGATACTCATTTTTCAAAGAATCAAATTGTCTGTCATATTTACACCACCACATAATACCAAGAACTCAATGATTTGAATCCAGAACTCACAGTTTTACGATCGGGTGCGCTAGCAATCACGGCACCGATTTTCATATCACAGCACAGACAGATAATTCATCTAAAGTAACTAGAGCTTCAGTCAGACGGCATAGTGTCATATCACAACACAGACAGATAATTCATCTAAAGTAACTAGAGCTTCAGTCAGACGGCATAGTGTCATATCACAGCACAGACAGATAATTCATCTAAAGTAACTAGAGCTTCAGTCAGACGGCATAGTGTCATATCACAACACAGACAGATAATTCATCTAAAGTAACTAGAGCTTCAGTCAGACGGCATAGTGTCATATCACAGCACAGACAGATAATTCATCTAAAGTAACTAGAGCTTCAGTCAGACGGCATAGTGTCATATCACAGCACAGACAGATAATTCATCTAAAGTAACTAGAGCTTCAGTCAGACGGCATAGTGTCATATCACAGCACAGACAGATAATTCATCTAAAGTAACTAGAGCTTCAGTCAGACGGCATAGTGTCATATCACAGCACAGACAGATAATTCATCTAAAGTAACTAGAGCTTCAGTCAGACGGCATAGTGTCATATCACAGCACAGACAGATAATTCATCTAAAGTAACTAGAGCTTCAGTCAGACGGCATAGTGTCATATCACAGCACAGACAGATAATTCATCTAAATTAACTAGAGCTTCAGTCAGACGGCATAGTGTCATATCACAGCACAGACAGATAATTCATCTAAAGTAACTAGAGCTTCAGTCAGACGGCATAGCCTCATATCTGAAGATAGTCAATGTTCTTCTCAAATGCTTCGGGTTGGCAAGGAATCTAAAACTTCTGAGGAAGTAGTTTTTGATGGCAGCCTGGTACGTTAATGGTAAAAAAAAAACTAGACAAAGATTTGAAAACTATAGTCTATTTTATCCCGTTTGGTGCCCACTAAACGCCGGGCGTGTCATCATGAAATTGCGCAGGTGCCTCTGACAAGTCTGGCGATCTTTCGTTTTGAGAGTGGATTTACCATTTATCTGTGCACTTAGTTAACATATGTTGTGTCTTGAATGATGGTTTCCAAATTTCTTTTTGGTTCTTCATTTCTTGATGTACGAAAAAGTGGTCTATGTACAATTTATGTTCATTTCGAGCATTTATTGCGTGCCTACTATTTTTTATACGAAAAGAAATATTAGTAATTTTCAGCAAGTTAGTTTTTACTTTAAATATTATTCATTTAATTTTAGGATTCTATATATTTATACATTAGCATACTATTATTTATTTATACATATGATTGTTCAATAATGTACATTTGTGCTTATATAGCACACACACACACACACACCACAGTAAATATTAGGCATTCTTAACTGACATAAGGCAAGCATTTCCTTGGCATTCAATGAATGAGTATGTTCATTTCTAAGGTACTTTTCCTTATATATTGGAAAAATAGGGTCACTATGTTATAATAAAGTAATTTTTGTATTTATTTATTTCAGAAACTTCGCGATGTTCGAAACTTCGAAATGTTGGCGATTTTTCCACGTAATGTGTAAAGCCAGTTATTATGGATAAAATAAAATGTGCTGTTAAAAACATAGCCGTAGTCTTAAGGAGTTAGCGCGTTTAAGAGTTATTTATAAGGAAACTAGCACATAATTTCAACAATTATGACTGCATACCTATTTATACTTTTCTCAGTATGAGAAAAACTTAAGATTAATACGTAAAGACACGTGGGTTCCGAGAGTGGGTAGTCGACCTTTTGATTACGTAAGATTTAAAAACGATACGTTCGACCCACATTGGACATATATATTGTACATATTCGTGAGTCTTTCTGGAAGGAAGAAACCGTGGTTGAAGTTCTGTGGCGTGGTTCTAAAAGGGCCAATGTCAATTTTTTTTCATTTTTTGTGTTTTTTATCTACTTCCCTTAAAATACTTGCATAAAACCAAATATACATGTATATATATTTAGATATCTATATGTCTACTATACAAATATATATAATATAATTTAAATATTTTGTTTTATTCAAGTATTGTAAGGAAAGTAAATAAAAAAAAAAAAAAATATGGAAAATTGACATTGGCCCTTCTAGAACCAAGCCACAGATTTAAATACGCCACAATAATGGGGCGTTTAAATGAAAATGTCAATATTTTGTATATGGACGTTTAGTTGGGGAAAATTCATACCAATCACCTTCATCTGTTTCTTTTCAAATTAAATTCGATTATTTAACATCCCATCTACATTAAAAAAAACTTTGAGTTCCTTAAGCTAAAATCTTAAAAGCTCGAATAAATTCATCAATTAGCTACTTTTATAAAAATTAATTAAAGTAAAAAAAATATTATTAAATGATAATAATAATCTAATGCAACTACATTTTTGATTAAAAAAAATAATTTATATTTGAGGAAGTTGGGAACAGAAAACATTTTGTCACGCAGATTACAAATTTCAATAGAAACAAAATAGTATTTCTAATTATCTAGTAGATAATGTACACATATTGATGTTCTGTCAGCATTTTTAGATACTAATTATTACACTGTAGCAAGTAAAAAAATAGGTACCTATACATATAAATAATTAGGAAATGTGAAAACGAGGGTTCTAGGCACCGATTATTTTGAAATTTTGCACTATATCGTATTCTGATGCACTAAACACGAATCCGTCTAAAAAAAAAAAAAAAAAAGCTCGCTCTCAACTAGGAAAGAAGTTATTAAGCACTAAAGTTCACTGTTATGAAGGTTATAAAAGTTGGCCTAAACAGCGTATTAATAATCATGTATATTTAGAAGAAGCAGTTCTTTGTTTCCCAATGTTATATGTCTGCGCTTGCGCGTGATTGCAACTACGCCAACTTTATCCTCAATTACAGTGAAGTTTAGTGCTTAATAACTTCTTTCCTAGTTGAGAGCCAGTTTTTTTTTTTTTTTTTTTTTTTTTTTTTTTTTTTTTTTTTTTTTTTTTTTTTTAACGGATTCGTGTTTAGTGCATCAAAATACGACATAGTGCAGAATTTGAAAATAATCGGTGCTTGGATCCCTCGTCTTCACATTTACCAAATAATTGAGTGTAATTGCCGGGCAAGATCCTTTTTGAATGGACTGAATGGGCAAATTTTGTTTTTAAAGTGCTCTTTTGAGGCACGATTTTTTTATAATAAGCCAGAACTAAGCAAAGCAAAACTATGTCTGTTATCTCAGTTTTATTAAAAATATTTATGTGAGTAATGGAGGAAAAAGCTACAAGTAAATGGGATTATGTTCAGTGTTATTACATTAAACTAAGAAGTAAAATAAATCTCCTATAATTATTATAACATAATTGTATAATCATAATTATAATATTTAAGCGTCGAAGAAACTATCTTGGCTCGTGTTACTTAAATTATAAATTTTATAAAACGTTCTATAAAAGTTAATTACATGTGAAACCTTTTAAAGATTTTCTTAGTTGTTAAAAATCTCTATTGGACTAAGTTTTTTTTTCAATAAACCATTAATATTGACCATGCTCAGTATAAGAGACAGGTTTGTTTTTGGACGAATTAACCTTTTCATTACGCCAGAATTAACAAACACTCCACAATATATCAAAAACACTTTTTTTAAAACAATTTTTGGACAAAATGCTTTTTGTACTCTCCCCTCCCATTTGTGCCAACGTTTGGAATTGATTTTCAAGCATTCATCAGGGATGGAGTTTAGGAGTGTAGCATATTCTAATCGCAACAATTCGCCCCCCCCCTTTTGAGTCAATTACAATTTCCAAATTGTAAGGAAGTACATTACATCGTGAAGATTGTTCAATATGTTCCTGATTTGAGTAATAATGTGTCTTACTTTATTGAGCTTGGATCATCATATTTGTGTGCGTTTGGCCTGGAAACTTGACCACTTTTTTGACATTTTATCGCGAAACTGAATAAGCAACATTTCCTAATCAAATGGTCGGATAGGTTTGTTGGCCACAAAATCGGCTCCTTTGGGGGGGGGGGGGGGGGGGGGGTCGTTGCCAAATTGGACTGCCAATTGGTCTTTTTTATATTAAAACAGACTCATACTCTATTTTTATTGTCTTCAGCCCAGCATGTGTTTTCTGAATGAGAAATATTTTATACATACAAGCTGAATAAGGCGGAACGTTACTAAATTCGCTTCAGGTAGTAAAATGAGTAAGAGTGAATCTGTTACTACATCCTAGAAGAATGTAGAAATAAAGTTACTTCTGAGAAATAATGACTCTGGCGGAAGTAATCAACGAGGTCCTTTGTCGAGACTTCTTAGAAACACCATTCTTAAGCACTAAAACAAGTCAACTCAACTTTTGTTCGGAAAACTGTATATTTCGTATTTATTTCCTTTCAATAATCATCATGAGAAAAGAAATTTTCTATCGTTTATGAAAATGGATACCAATGAAAATACATATTGAGAAATCGTCTGCATTCTGGATATCAAAACTTCAGATGAGAACATTTTAAGAATTATTTTGGTCCTAGTCATGGATGAGTTATTGGGTTTCACGAAGAAAACCTTCAAGTTTATTTACTAGTACTTTAGATAATGAAGATTTTCTAGTATTTCTCCGGAAAGAAATTTGGCTTGTTTAAGAAGATTAATGAAAGGATGTTGGGAAGAACAGAAATATGCATTTCTCAAAATACGTGCCATTAAGGTTCTAGACGAAATTTAAACTCTTTTTCAATAGATGTTTTCCAGAAAATTACGTGAAATGCATGACGAAAGTGGAGACGAATTTATTGGCCAAATTTTGGCACTTTGGACGACTGCAAAAAAAATGGACCCGATCGGTGACCACCACAGTATACTCCCCTCTCTAACATGAATTGTGTATCACTTACATAATTTATCGTCGTATTTCCTTAAAGGTTTTAAAATATTAAATTTTCGTAGAAAACGAACTCGCCCAATCGTTTGTTATGGGAATGTTGTACACCAAGTGCAATTCCTTCGAATGGTATAATGTTATAAATTATTTAAAAGGTGGCTATTATTATCAAGAATGTAGTTTTATATTGGATTCTTTACTTCAATCCGACTATTACATGTTGTTTCTCCTCTAGAATTTGTTGGGATAGGGTAGATATCTCAAAAGGGATGGTAATGGTGTATTACACGACTTCCAATAGTTTGGTCAATTGATTTTTATGTGTTTGTTTTGATATGGGATGAAAACTCCCCCGTCCCTCGTTGTTTTCAAGAAGTGGCTCGATGGCCGCTGGTTATGACAGTATTTTCTCATCAGAATACAAAGGAAACAACAAAAAAAAAAAAAAATCTGCGAGTCATGATTAAGGTATAACTGGATGTTCAAAACGATAATCGGGGTAAAAACTACCGAACTTTTAAGATAAAGATAAGCTAAAAAGAATTTTATTGTCCAAAAAAATATAACCAAATAAAATAAACTTTTACAATTAATTAAATACAAGAATCAAAGCTATAGCTTTTACAACTATTCTAAATTACTTATATCTATTTAATTTTTATTACTAAAATATTATAAGGGAAAAATACAAAAAAACCCTATGAGCTAACCGAACATTTCTACTGACTCAGTTTATGGGGGAAATGGTTTAGAAACGATACCTTTAGTCTACTGATTTGCCACGGTTTTTTCATAAGAACATATGTATTATATACATATACATATATATATATATATATATATATATATATATATATACATATATATAGTGTGTGATTCAGGTCTAAATAGCCAAACTCTAGGAGGTTTTATATATATATTTATATATATATATATATATATATATATATATATATATATATATATATATATATATAGTGTGTGATTCAGGTCTAAATAGCCAAACTCTAGGAGGTTTTATATATATATATATATATATATATATATATATATATATATTAAAGAAATTTGAGAGACGGATTTCGAGAGAGGGAGTCGACAGTTCCCGTCTTTACGTCCAGAGTGTCATTAGGGGGTACCTAGTTTGGACCCGATCCAATAGCCACCAACTGTCAAAAAAAAACATGCGTTCCAATGGAGTTGCCTACATTGGTTTCGAACCGATCCGATCCGAAGGCCACCGTTCAAACTTCGGGCGCAAAGCATTTCCGATTTCGCGACGAAGCAAAATGGCGCCAAACCACATCTTGTGTTTTAAGAAGATCTGCAGCCTCTACATCATAACCAATTTCAATGCATTTTTTTTTTTTTAATGATATCTAAAACAATTTAGAACTACTTTGTCAATTCACATTTTTTTTTTCTTGTTTGCCTTGTTAATTAAATTACGTGGAACATTTTTTATAACCATCCATTGATTATAACCTTCGAATGCTTATAACCTTCTTTTTAGCGCGGTTCCTCCCTCCCCCATAGGGAGGAACCCCGCTTATAAGGTTGATACAATGAAACAATCCGGAAGTGCCGACAAGAAAATTTCGCGTTTCAGAACCCCTAGAGACCGAAAATAACGGTGGTTCAAATTTGTATATATATATATATATATATATATATATATGTATATATTTATTTATATATATATATATATATATATATATTTGTCTGTTCGCTCATTTCTGGATTCCCTGATGGTCCGATTTTGATGAAATTTGGTACAAAAATCAGTCGTCCAATTTGAAAGGTCAAGTTTGTTAACCAGCAAAATCTGCCCACTGGAAGATGGCGTTTGGGCGAAATTCGCGCAGAAAAAATCGTAGCGCTTACGTTTTTGAGTTCATAAGCTTGTAAGTACTCTTATTATAGGCTCCTTGGGCTAGAAAAACTAATGAAACCATTTTCAAGGCGATAGCTTTAACCGTTTTCGAGAAAATTGGAAAAATAGTTTTTGAATACCGTTTTTGGTTTGGGTACTTAGAATCATGGGATTCAGTTGAAACATTTTCTGCATGTTCTACTTTCATTAAAACTAATATGTTGAAATTTTTGTTACGTTTGGAGTTTAGGAAGGGTTAGAAAAAAATCTTTTATTAGCAGACATAAAAAGTTTTGGTAACTTTGTATACTTTCCAAAAAGGTTGAGAATCTTGGGGAACGGAAGATGACCATTAGAAAGCTCACTAAATGCTCTACAAAAATTGTTCTGATGAAAGTTTTGATTAGGCGATGTCAATCGGAGAAATAAGTGCTTAAAACTTTAAAGTAATTGATTTCGCTTATTCGAACTGTTCTTTTTGTCTGTTTTATTCCTTGTTATTTTTAAATTGCTTATAGTCAGATAATGTATTTGACAATAAAACAGATTAAGTAAAATATGAAGATCAATTTATTGTTAAAAATGTAGCGTTCAAAGAGAGAGATCCCAAGGCTTTCCAAATGCCTCTGAGCGGTGACCTTTCTGGCCGACTTATGGGATAGCTGACCCATACAGGTAAGATTGTAAATCAAGACCTTTCAAGACTGGTTAGTTTGAGATTTCATTTGGATAGGTGTTTCGCTATTGATCTAAACAAAGTAATAACTGTTTCTATTCTATGCCTTCATAAACACTAAAGATAAGAACGGACCCGCGCTAAGATGACGCAGTTCCTGCGAATCGGACTTTTTATGTTTATTAGGTGGTATTTCTTAAATTAATCACTCATTTTCACTTCACTACGAGGTCATTACTGACGTGGTGTGACTGAATAGGATCGAGTCGGGTCCAATAGGTAGGCACTCACGTCGGCTGCGGTCGGTCGTTGTCGGACATCAAAAACGGTTATCCAACACATTGAAGGTAGAAATATGATTAATAAGAAACGTCCATAATTGATATATTTTGATGCACCGAAATATTATTAATAAATGACGTCACTACGTAATCAATCATAAGTGGCTACATATATTATCTCTCGAGGAAAGGGACCAAAAGACAGCATATCTTGGCAATAGCGAGAATATGATTTACATATAGCAACATGGCAACATAACCGATAGAAATCATAGGACATGCTCCCTAACATGTTGTTAGAGGCATACATACTAGATACGCCTATGTCACTCATGATATATTAAAGTCTTGTAAGTGTATTACTGCCTAGTTTATTAAGTCTGATTACAATCCTTTCTAAACATCCGCAGTGAAGAACAAGATCATTCTTCAAGATTTGTCAGACGTCAACCATACCACAAAGGGCCTAGTGGATTAATTCGAACCTAGGCATCTAAAGCTGCCCAGATTCCACGTCCTAATAACTGGGTTTCCTCGAGGCAGATTACATGTATTCCTAAGAACCTCGACTGCTTGTCAGAATTCATATTTTCGCACTTTGAGGGTCCTTGGTCTTGGTTCATTTCGCCAAAGACTAATTGGCATAGAATAGATAAATAAATCCAAAATAAAAACATCCTTTGAAATAGATATAAAGTCCGTCACGCAGGAGCTGCATAACTAAGCACTTTCCTCAGAATTGGGTAGTCTCGAGTGCATTGCTGAATAATTTGCTTAAAATAACCTAGATAGATAAATAAAATAAAAACATAAATTGTTCTACTCTTTTGCATTTTTTATGAGCATCTGTTCCAATTATTAATTTTGTAATTAATTTCCTTCCAGAGTTTTCTGTATGCGGGGTACTATACTACGTAATAAATACACAAAGATCTATTGATCTTGATGAGTTTCGCGAACCTACGTTTGACGGGAGAATTCAATTCAAACATAGTACAAAGTAACCCCCCCCCCCTTTGAATAGACCGATTTAGTTCATTTTCACAACACATCTTTCTTATTAGATAGCCAGGACTTATACAGAGTTAAGGAAATTAGTAATTTCTGTCCGGAGTAAACGCCCCCTTCTAGTCAACCGATTTAGTTTATTTTTACAACAAATTATTCTCTTCAGTTTACCACAACAAATACCAAGTTTCGTTGATATATAACAAAAATTATAGCTTGTATTGAAAAATAACTACTTTGGCTCCGGAGTAAACCCCCAGATGGACCCCCCTCCAGATGGACCGATTTTGTTGGTTAACGAACTCGTTCAATCGTTTGATGGAGGAATACTACATTCCAAGTTTCGTGGCAAAAAAACACAAAAACTCTAGCCTGTATTGTGTTAACGGACACATGTATAACTATATATATATGTATATATATATATATATATATATATATATATAAATTTGAACGTGGGTCATTTTCGGTGTCTACTAGGTAGGGTCGGTCAAGATTCAAAGAAATTTTTCAAAAATTCCGTCATGAGTGCAACCTCAATAGCTACTTTCCTTCGTAGGAAAGTGCTAAAACTCCATTACACATAAAAATAATTTCCCTCTTTTCTCTCTCTCTCTCTCTCTCTCTCTCTCTCTCTCTCTATATATATATATATATATATATATATATATATATATATATATATATATATATACAGATCATAGTATATAAATAGTTTTGCTCGCTTACATTTTTAGCTGACTGGATTATCAATTTTTTTTATTTAATTTTGTACTAATTATTAATTTAGTTAAATCCAACTTCTAATGAACCTAATTTGTTTTTGTTCTTTTTGTTTTTTACAAAACAAGTTTCTCATTAGTTGGGTATGATATTTTCCGAGATCCGTCGCGAAGATATCGTCTATTTAAAAAAATAAATAAATAATTTGGCTCCGCAGTCACTTGGGGTCACACTAGTAAAGTCTGATGAAATTGGTGGAAAACTAGACTTCTTATATATGCATATATAGTAATCTGAGAACGAACAGACAAATATATATTGTTTTATATTTGTATGTTCGTATTCTTTGGGCAATGTTCGTCCCTTTATTATCAGTTAAATGAAAATACCCTGGCAGTAGATGTTTGTACCAATTTCACCACTACAAATGTGACCGCATTTTACGGTACACACACACACACACACACACACACATATATATATATATATATATATATATATATATATATATATACAAATTTTAACCTTTAAGTAGGGAGGTGGGGTGTTCTCAGCACCCCATGACTTAATTACCTCTATATTTTCAATTTAAAGATTTTCAATCCTTTTCATCTCTTTGGTAACTTCCTAAATAGTAGTTGTGTTCACATTGAGGTTGCATTCGCAACAGAATAAAACTTATTTGACCGCCTTTCAGGTCTTTTATTGGCTTGGGGTACTCACAACACCCCGCCTCCCTACTTTCGTAACAAAAATTTGAAATACAATTTTTTGTTTCGACCACCGTTTGACATTTTATATGAAGAAAATCAAGAAAGAATGGAGAGGCTTTTTAGTAAGTAGGTTTGTAAAGATGATGGAGAAGTTGGATCTATTGATTCGGATGAAAAGGAAAGATATTTTATTGAAAAATTATTCCATGAAACATCAAGTGAACAGTCGGATGAAAAATCACTATAGCAGGCTTAGATGAGAAGCTAGAAATAATAATATTTTACATCTACCTAAAGTTGATGTGGACATCATTGACAAGATGTACGCTACATATCCTGTAGCTCGGCGTGTCCTCTAACTTCTTTAGAATCCTCCACATAGCCGGCATTAACTCTTAGGCAATATATGTAGCAAATAATCCTACTACCAACTCTGGTGAGGGTCAAGTTCTTAAAAGATATTGGGTTTGAACTGATTAGACCACGAATTGAAAAGAGAGAAACAGAATCTTGGAATCCTAAGTACATCAGGGGGCCAAAATGACCAGGAAGATGACACCAGAACCAGCACCAAAAACGGATCACGGAATGTCTGGTAGATGAACCGTTTGTTCAAGACACACATAAAGCAAAGTTTAGATCAGAAAACAACGATCCTTTGTTGTTTTTGGAACACATTTATGCAAATGAATGACATGAAGTAAGTTTGTTGTTGAGATTTAGAGTTAGCAATATGCACTATTTTACAGATTAAATTAGTGTACTTTGCAAGAATATATTTTAAATTAAGTACTTGTTTTGTCTTCTTCTATCCCTTAATAATCAAGTTAAACTTGATTAAGAATTTTTCATTATTCAACTAAGTCATATTTTTACTAACTGTATAAAAACAAAATTACAAATGAACAAAAACGATTAAAATTTTATTATCAAAAAAAAAATGAGCATTTTAATTAATTATTTGGTTATATAATATAGGTAATGGGTTTAAAAAAGTGAAATAAGAAAGTAGATGCTAATTTTAAAGACCCCTTTTTGTGGGAGCGATTTTTTTCATTGGGGTGTTGTGAGCACCCCATCTCCCTACTTACGTTAGTGTAAACCCCCTCCCTACTTAAGGGTTAAGGGGTAATTTTTGGTGCCTGAACTCCTGATGATGATTTGAAGAAACAGTCAAAAATTTCTTTCATGAGTGGAACCTCAATAGCTAAATCTTTGTATATTTGTGCTAATTTAAAATGGTTAGATTTAATTTTTTTTTTTTTTTTTACTTAAAGATTTACTTTATTTCAATATTATATGATCATAATTCTTTGCATTTAAAATATTATCAAAATTACTTTAATATTAAAATTATTTAAAACTCGTAATCCAATTTTATTTTTTGGTAATTTTCAAATTTATACAAAACCTTTCTAACAAACTGAATTAATTTTTGAATGATTGATTTGTATGCTGTGTTTATAGCACCCCAAAACATTTGAACAGCAAACGTTATTTTTAAATAAAGAATTTCCTTTCTATAATCTTCTTTGACTAGGTATTTGAACCCAGTTTTGCCTGTTGAACCTATATGACCAGTGGGCTTTAATTCGTTATATAAATTGACAGGTCATTATTCTGCTCTCTTTCTCTCTCTCTCTCAGTATATATATATATATATATATATATATATATATATATATATATTGAGCCCCTGCGGTAAATTAAGCTAAAAGTAAATAAAAAAGCAACAAGAAATTAAATCCACTGAGGTTCTACTTTTGCTGCAAATTAATAAATTTATTAAAAGGTATTTACTTTTAATTTTCTATTTGTTCTGTTAGCATATCGACCACCTAATGTTTGGCTACAAAGATTTTGTTGATCAGTATATTCTGCCGTGCCTTCGCTAAGTTTTTGCAACACTACAACTTCACAAATATCGTTTTGTCCTCCAAGGATGTAGAAAAGCCACTAAAAGCTTAGAAGGACAGCGTTACCTCAGCCCGTGCCTGATTGTATCAACCTTGAACAGATACCACAATCGGTTTTTATGAGATAACACTTTTTTCTTTTCTTTTTTTTCATTCCTTTTTTTTTCCAACCATTAAAATTCATTAGCTTTTTTTTTGTATGTATTTTTTCTATCATGTTTAACTGATGTTTATATGTTTTATGATATAGTCGTTTAGTGTAAAGATAAGAATAGAAATATCTAAACAATGGCGTCCAAAGAGATAGAAGCTCTTGTAATAGAGGGCAGCGAGGTTTATTAACAGTTTCTGTTGGCGGCAAATATTTCCCGCCACCTATGGCGTCACAAGATGGCGTCGAGGTATGCTCTAGCCTCTCGCCATTACTTGTCTAGGAGCCGTCTAGGATACGCGAGGCTCCAAGCTAGTCCACTCTCGGGGCCCAAGCCACACCTGTGCTTACACTCTTCCCCGCTGTGTGGAGTTCATAGGTGACCCTTGTTATGGAGGAGCAAGATACTGGTAAGTTTTTGGCTTTTAGATATTTCTCTGAGTATACCTAAAAAATACTTTGCCCAAAAAAATAGTCAGTAAAAAACAATTATAGAACCATCTACTTCTTAGTCGCCTTTTGTAAAGTCTTACTTCATCAAACAAGAGTTCAGTAAACAAATTTGTTAAATGAACTTACAGGCTACAGTACCATGATTTTGTAATATTTAAACAGCTCCCACTTAGAAATGCGTTGTTTTAGTAAATATGTATCTTTTGTTCTCTAAATATATTCATACTCAGTTTTATTAGGTTTAAGCAAGAAAAGCATATTTTTCAATTTAAGAGCGGGGGTTGTGCTACCAATATTTGGCCACTATTCACAGCTGTTTGCTATATTTTTAGTAAATATAAATACATTAGATTTCTGCAATAAAGAATTAGTAAAATCAATATTTAATAGGTATTCCAAATTTTCCTCTTTGGGTTGTTTTAAATATTAGATATATTTTATTGAGGTTTCTTTTTTTAGATAAACAATATTGTAACAGTCATACTTACCCAGAATATATATCTTCCTATTATTAACTAATATTAAAAAATAATATATTATGTAGCCTCAGGTTTATGAATTTATTACATTTTTGATTAGACACAAAACCTTCTAGCTTTATAAAAATCATCCACATGAAACCAAATTAAATAAGGTTTATCATTTTTTTGTACTGTCTTGTCTGTTTTCTAAGACAAAAATATCTTTTAAAAAGTATTATCCCAAGCAAATTGAACACATGTTTTGTTATACTATTCTCCTTTGTTGTACCAACTTCCCGATAAGTTTTGAATACCATAAAACATCAGAAAAAATCTCCCGGAACCTGTATAATAGTAGTAATAGTCTGCGTTCTTATTTCTTCGAAAAACGATTCTTTAAATATTATTTATTAAATTAAAATTAATAATCCTACAAAAATGCGGTAATGTACTATGTCACTGTAAAGAAAGTGACTAGAATTTAAAATATTCCAAGTATGTAAAAAAAAAAAAAAAAATCATTGTTTACTATGAGTCTTTCTTAGACTAATTATCACAAATATCTATGATTAAAAATTGTCTTTTTTTGTTAATATCTGTCCTTGAATTATTTTTAATCTGAGTTTTTATATGATTGGCTGTAGGATAGATAAAATGCTTTAGAAAAATTGTTCATATGATAGTGGGAAGGGTATCATAATTCAGATACAGCAAACTGTATATCTTGTGATATTGTTCTTTATCTGTGACCTTCATTGTTATGTTTTACACTGTGTCATACGTAGGGACAATTACTGATTATTAAATTGGAATCTATAAAAGAAAAAAATGATTACTATGAGTTTTCTTCTGTTGGATATACTTTTTTTCATATATTCATTTTTGCTTGTAGTATTTTGCAGTTAGGAATATTATTCTAACGCCGTATTAAAAGAATACACATTGAATGGTATATTGTGATTCCTGCATTGAGAACTAAGCAGATACCTATGTGGGATGTGGCCTTGACCTTGTATATGATAGATTAGTATGCAGTAATACGCCACAGGCAGTGTCATATCAGCATTCAGATTAAACTGCACTTATATGTATGTAGAATGATGAATATATGTTGTCTATGGTGACACAATTCTATTCACTACTGAATTAAGCGTAAAAATAGTCACGGAATTATAAAATATTCTGATTAAAAAACTTAGCGTGTATTTTACTCATTTGGTTTACTGGCCACCGATTTTGTACGTAGATATATGTGCTTTTTGGCTGTGACATCATATCAGATTCAATCGAGTAACCTCTAAACGAAAATGTCATTTGTGAAGTACATAAAAATTATTTATTTCTTGTAATAAGTTGTACATTAATTGCACATACCAATTCATTTTCATTGCTTTTGTACCTCTACAGTGATAAACAATTAAATAGGTTAACGCTGTAACCAACTCAAATTTTTAGTAGGGCTTAAAATGGTCAGAATCTGATAGTATTTTTTTTTTATTTATGGAAAATAGTGTGTTTTATACCTCCATAAAAGTGACCATTTAAGAAATGTCAGCCAAATTAAGTGCCTGTGCTAAAGATAAACTGAAAAGTAACTATAAATATTGACAACAACGTTGTAACCCATGTTGGTTGTAACATTGTTGCACATTTTCCTGTAGACACGCCTGGGTAAGTCGAAATTCTTCTGAGCAAACATGAACCTTCCTCATGGTAGATATATAACATTGTTACACTTACCTCACTTGCAGGAACTTTTCTTGGTACTGATCTTCTTCATGGTAATATATGTAAGATTGTCCCGAATCGCGAGCTGTTTTATTGACGTTTCTGCTGGACTGCGTTAACCTTCATTTACACATTTTGTCAGCTTGTGAAACGCCCAGCAGCACCCTAAAGTATTCCTGTCGGGAGCCATGGTTGACGTTGGTTACAACGTAGTCGCCTAGAACAGAATTTACAGCTTATCACTATCAGGTAGGTATTCATTGCTAACAATCGCAGAAAATGGGTAAACATTGTCCCTATGAGGCAAAATGATGGTTACTTCGTTGCTGCTTCAAAATCCACGTTTCGGAACAATTGTTTCAAAGTTGTTGAGGTGACCCATTCAATTAATTCCTGACATCATTTAGTAATATAGTATTTCCGGTCACGTAACCGATCACGTCACTTCCGTTACACTTTTGCGTCACCCGTGACTCAAAATTTGGTGACCTCCTACCATCTGACATTTTCATCTCCAAAAATTCCAGTTCACTGTCCAGTACCTTACGGACCTCCAAAACAGCAAGGTGATTTGCTCACACAAATGGTTAACAAATCAAAATTAACAAAAAACTATATAAAATAAAAGAGTAAAAAATATATTCTAATAATGTATTTAAAAGATATAAAATGTACACAAAATAAAAAAAATATATACATACATAATATATATATACATATATATATATATATATATACATATATATATATATATATATATATATATATATATATATAAAATCTATATAAAAAAGGTTTCATAGTTAACTATAGTAAAAAATGAGAAAATTGTAACATCCAAGATAAAAATCATTATTGTGTGATTTGGAAGCTTAGGGGGAAAAAAAAATAATTTCGTTCGTAGCCTTCTGCTCGGATTCAGGAACATAAATATGCTTTAGGTCCACTTGACCAACCTATGTAAGGTAGTGTATAACATACAGTCTTCTTTTTCGTGCATGGCAACCACGCATGGTGTGCGAACGCCAGCGGACACTTTTTTGTAAAAATGTTTTCCATTTTAGTCATCGCTAAAACATATTTATGTTAAAAAAAAAAACCTTTAAAAATCGCCTTGAATAGTATGAAACCAATGCAAAATTTCAAGTATCAAGACCAATCGAAATTATAGACGATCGAATGGTCACCATTCAATTACCTCAAGTATCAAGACCAATCGAAATTATAGACAATCGAATGGTCACCATTCAATTACCTCAAGTATCAAGACCAATCGAAATTATAGACAATCGAATGGTCACCATTCAATTACCTCGCATTAAAAACAAAAAATAAGTGGTCAACAACAGAGATGTCACTTTGGGAGAACTGACTTATTGAAGGTAATAAAACGTGCTTCTAATATATGTAATGGATGTGGGTTTGTTACATATATATACATATACATATATATATATATATATATATATATATATATATATATATATATATATATATACATACACTCTTATTTGAAGAAGCATATATGAGGGGTTACATGTAGGGGTGAAGACTTCTAGATAATCCGTCCCTAGAATATTTTGTTATTTATTTAGACATCTTTAATTTAAAATCATTAAAAAAAAATAGGGTCTCAACCTGGTCTAGTGGCTAACGCCTTGGATTCTCGAGTCATGAGGGATGGGGGTTCGAGTTCCACAAGCAGCAGGAATTTTCTCATCTCACGGCTCGTTGAGAAAATTACCCACTGCACCATGGACGTTGGCGCTAATGGTCCAGACGTCAGTGCACCGTAAAAAATAAATAAAAAAGTATTCACAGCTAATGAGAGATATCTATCATGAATATCTTAAAATGAAAATGGCATATACTAACACGAAAATTCTAGAACATTATTCTCATCACACCTGGCGGGAGAAAAACTTCTGAAATACAAAGAAACTGTTTTTTTACCTAAATTAGATATTTTATATGATGTTATGTTGCAGGATATTAATACCTTCGTTATAATTTAAGCATATTTTCCCTGGTAGGTTTTCGTCAAATATATATTCGAAAAGTCCATGAATAGTATTATTTCATCGAAAAAATAAATATCTCCGAATGATATCATTGAGGATAAATCTTGGAGGCCAAGTAGGCTGCTTGGCCTTGAGATTCTGAATCATTCATGGCATGATGCTTGTTTCAGGAGAGACGCCATCTTTATGTGACTACGTGATATTTTCCTCGCCTCGTAATGAATCACAGATTGGAGTTTTACTTCATTCTTTTTATTTGAAAGTGTTTTTCATGTGGTTTTATCTATGGACTTTAGTTGATTGGATCCTTATTATGATTCGCATATTAAAATTGTACCTGTAAATATAAATAAAGCTACTGAGCACTGATCATCCTGCCAAGCTCTTTCAGAAGGGTCCTGAGGCCTGAACAGCACGTTAAGAACTTCAAAAGAACCCACAGATCCATCGTAAATATGCTATGTGCTTCTTCAATAGCCTTTGAGCCCTCATGGGCAAGGCAAGAGATCAAACTGTAGCGATTGAGCTGTGAACAGCATGGCAAAAACTTGGGCTCTGTACAATATGGTCAGGGACTCAACAGAAGCCATTGAGCCCTTTAACGATGGTTATGAGTTCAGCAGAAGTCATTGAGCTTAGACGATCGGAGTTATTGAGAATGTTAAAATATAACAAGAACTTCAATAGTTGTTTGAGCCCTGAATACCCTGGTAATAATAATATATATTTTTATTATTATTATATAGTAGGGCCATAATAGTAGCCAATGAGCCCAGACACACATGATTTTTTTCTTTAGGCCTCAATATTAGGTAATGAGCCCTCAACAACGTGGCAAGAGCCTACTTCAGCTGTATTAACTGACTGTGAAAGCTTGCTTGCTAGGAAGGTTGCCCTGTGGAGCCCCAGCTGGTGAAAATAAATAGGAGGATATATCTGGTGGATTCGTTTGTCTCCACTAAAGATTCTCAAACAGTAAAATCAATCATTATAGAATGTCAGAAGTGTAGTGATCTCTCAAACGTCTTCACGAGTGAATATTTCGGATAATACCAGTGAGAAGCGATTATCGTTCCAGGTGTCAAACGAAAATACAGGCTTAGTCAATTATCGCTGGTTAATCCAATGTATCATTCTAAATAGTTATATTTTTAATATTAGTGTTAATTTGTTGTATTCTATAACTTGTTTTTATGTTTTCATCTTTGAGTTGCATGTGTGTTTTTATATTTAACTGAATCTATATCTTGTTAGGCCCTTCCGATAAATTGCGTCATAAGCTTCCCAAAACCCAACAGCAGCCATTGCGCCCTAAGAAGCATGGCTTCATCATTAATCATCCTTAACATTTAAGACCTTAACGGTAGCCCTTGAGCACTGTATAACATGGTAAGGGCCTAAACAGTACGAATTGAACACTGAAGAACATGGAAAGGACCTCATCAGCAGCCATTGAATACTGACGAACATGGTAAGGGCTTAAACAGTAGTATTGAACACTGACGAATATGGACAGAACCTCGAAATTAGCCATTCAGCCCTGAAAAAATGTTATGGTCTCTAACGGTATCCGATAAACCCTGAACAGTATAGTACGGGTTTCAACAGTAGCCAGTAAGTCCTCGAGAACATGTTAACAACTTCTACAGAAGCCAATAAGCCCACAATAAGAAGATAAGGGCTTCAAAAGTAGCTATTCAGTCCTTCACAACATGGTAGGGGCTATAACAAGAACCATTAAGCTCTGAAATAAAGCTGAGCCTCAACAGCAACCTTAAGCCCTGAACAATATGGTGAGGGCCTCGAAAATACCCATTGATCTCGTAAGGTCATAAGCACTATAAGAAAAGTCTTTAAGTATAGACAACAATGTGCGGCACTCGTAGCCATTGAGTGCTCAAAAACTTGAGAAGGCCCTCAAAAGGAGCACCTCACTAGAAGGCACAAATAATCTTAACAATAATACACAGTTCGGTGCTAATGACCAGATAAGTCGGTGCACTATTAAAAAAACAAATAAATAATAGGATTTAGCATTCCGTAATTTTTTCATTGGCGAACCTAAAAAGAGTTTTCTTCATGAAAATAGTGAAAAGTCCTATAATATCGTCAGTACAAATGCATAGTATCGAGTGAGAAAAATGGTTTGGTGGTTTATCATATTATATGTTTTAATTTGACTTGGCTCATTCGTTAGTTTGGTTTTCTGTGATTGATAATCACAAGGTTTCTTTTTAAATTTTAGATTTATATAAATAGTTTCACATATCACTGCTTCAGTAAATTGTACAGTAAGGCTTGTCGAATGTAGCTAACAAAGAGGAAGACATCCATTGAAATGGTACATTGAGTGTGCAGCCAATTGTGCAAGAGTGCAATGGTGCAACCTTCGCTACGACCTTCCCAATGCAAGGCCAATCAGCTAACCCACATTTCTCTCCCGTACTAGACCGAAACACGACCAGCTCCCTGCAAATATTTAGAAGGATATTGCTCACCTTTATGAAAGCATTGAATATATTTTGATCATTTTAAAAACTTGAAGAAGGGGATGTACAAGTCGTCGATACAAATGCAAAGTATGGAATATGAAAAAAACGCATTTTTCATTTTCAATCTTTACTGATTGATGTTGACTGATGTACGGCAAACTCTGGAATATATGTTCACTCAGTGAAAAGGGAGAGTAACCACTGTCAAAGGGTCGAATCCTCCGACTATTTAACTGTCCAAAAGCAAAGCAATAAATAAAAGTATTTTCACTCTTGAAAATGGTGATTTTCACATTCGATACTTTGCATTTGTATCGACGAAGTATACTTTATGCTTCTCGCATCAACATTCATTACATGAGGGGGTGTAGTCAAGATTTTGTTAATTCATTATAATATAGACTTTTTTACATACTCAGGAATGAAATGCTAAAAGTCTAAATTTGTAAAAATATCCGACAGGTTGAATCGTTTAAGCACACTCTAGAGATGAAACAAAATTCAGTTAAGTCACACGGTCCATTCAGAATGGGTTGCTAAAACAGCAAAATAAACACTCAAATGAGTTTTTGAAAATAATTTATAAAAAATAAATAAAGACATATAAAATCATCTGCCTCCTCCTATGGTTTTTTTGTTCGTTTTTAATGGCGCATCAACTGCTTGGCTATTAGCGCCGGGCTATCTACAGGTTACCACCCTTTTCTAATGCCAACAGCACGTGGTCGGTCACCCATTCAGGTACTGACCACGCCCGACGTTGCTTAACTTCGGTGATCTACGGGAACCGGTGCATTCAACGTGGGTATGGCCTTTGGCCCTATGGTATTATAATTGTTTCCACTTTTTATTTTAAGGAGTGCGTTATAAGGTCTTTTTTCGAAGACCCCATCCAGTTAGTTTTGAAGTAGGTAGCCATAGTGATTTTTAACAGCTACTCGTACTGGCTGATAAGCTTACTGATTAGCTTACAGGTTCTTTGCTGGTTATCTATTACTACTTGACACGTTATCTACGGTTATAATCCATATTAGATAATGGCACGTAATATTTATTAATAAAAAGGTTATATGATCGAAATCAATAGTAATTGTTAAAAAGTTAATAAGCATTAAAGATTATTGTTTTACAGGTTATGAAGGGTGACATGAACAATGATAGTTGTAAACACATATTTTATTCCTTTTTTTCTCTCTCTCTCTTTTCGGATATTTGACATGTATTTTGCATTTTGGGCATACGTGCTATGCGTTTCCGCTCGCTTCGCTCGCTCAAAAAGATATCAAAACTCTAGTCAATCCAACTTCCTAAAATTAATAGATTTTCGCTGACATCCAGGGTGCAACCAGAAATTTTCTCAGTGAGCCCTGAGATGAGAAAATTCCTGCCGCCGCGGCGAATGGGAATCGAACCCACCATCTCCCGCTTATGAATCTAGCGCGCTAGCCACTAGACCACGGGAAGCCCCATTTTAATAGAATTCAATTAATTTTTGCGAGTAAGAAGCCAATCGCTTTTTCCTTGTCAGGAACATCGCGAACTAATTGCAAAAGGCTCATTTTTTCTCACTAACATAAGCAGAGCTTTTTCACTGTTGAAGGTTACTTTATTCCCAGCAAGAATAGAATTTATGATAGGAATCCTCCAATAGGAAGGCAAAGGAATTATTATTGCAATAATTCCTCTTACAGTTTTCTAGTTATATTCTTATAATTCATTTGTTGTATAAAAATATAAGATTAAAAATAAATATTTTTGATCATTTTGGAAGGCAAAAATACGTTTGCCTATTTATGCAGCTATTTGTGCAATAAATTATATCACGGTAAAAATGAAGTTTCACGCCCTCAAAACCGATTTCTTTCAAATTTTGTACAATAACGTATTTTGATGCACTAAACACGAATGCACTAAACACGAATACGTTTAACTAGAAAGGTAGGTGCTAATGACCCAAGTAGTAGAAGCACCTTATATATATATATATAATAAGAATATATAATAATAAACTAGAAAGGTAGTTATTAAGCACTAAAGTTAATAGAATAATTAATAGAATTCTATTAATTTTAGCGAGTTGGATTGACTGGGGTTTTGTTATCTTCTTGAGCGAGCGTAGCGAGCGGAAACGCATAGCATGTATGCCCTTAAGCGACAGGTGACGACGGATGAGGATGCCCTTAAAATTAATAATATTTTTGAATAAATGGTTTCTGAACATTTCAAATGAGAGTTCTCTGTTTCCCAATGATACATATCTGCGCATGCGCGTGTTTACAAATACGCTGTTGACGCCTAGTTTTATAACCTTCCTAACAGTGAACTTTAGTGCTTAATATTATATTTTATTAGAATTCTATTAATTTTAGCGAGTTGGATTGACTGGGGTTTTGTTATCTTCTTGAGCGAGCGGAAACGCATAGCATGTATGCCTTAAAGTCGTCATTTATGCCTTAAAGTCGTCACAAATTTAGTTGTTAACATTAGCTCTCATAACCCGCATAACAGTGAACTTTAGTGCTTAATAACTTCTTTCGTAATTAAATGCGAAGTTTTTTTTTTTTAACGTATTCGTGTTTAGTGCATCAAAATACGTTATTGTACAAAATTTGAAAGAAATCGGTTTCGAGGGCGTGAAACTTAATTTTTACCGATATCACATCCTCAGAATTTATCTAGACATAAATTATAATTAAATTGACTTATTTAATGGCATTGGGTTAGTATTCGGTCCATAGACGAAGCACATATTTAAGAAATCACTTTACACCAATACACGCCAAAATGTCAGGGGGAGGGCAGTCTTGCTTTCTAAATAATTTAACACGTTTAACAAATTCAGTAACTAGTGCAACCTCGTTATCCATTTGATTATTCCCAGGATTACTACAATTACTAGATTCCGACATCTTGTACACATAAACCATTGTGTTCCATACATTTCTCACATCAATCTCAATGAGAGATGAGTACAAGTAATGGAAGGTTAATGAAAGACTACAATAATTGTTAACCTAACGACTTAGAGCTGCAATTATACCAGAGAATATATTTACCTCACGTTCACTATGCATAATAATTAGTTTCGTGGAGGAATGCACGTGCCGCATCAGGAGGCTTGCGAATCGTGAATTAACACCAGCTTGCAAAATCTCATGCCTTTCAACTTATTATTAAAATATTAATTAATTATTTTTTAGTAATTTCTGCTTGTTTCTACGGATTTTTAATTACAAAGTAAAGTTGCTATTTTGATGATATTGATAATGGGTGATTCTGATTTCTTCGGTTTTTTAAGTTGTACCAATTATTTTATTTAATGTTTAGCGGCGATTGATTTAGATTTGCATTTACAATAACCCATGCGAGGTTATTGTACTCGGACATTTAAGAGGTAGTGCCACCCGACATATTGGTCCGTTATAACACCAGGCTCGTGTCAGCAATGAACCTCCAAACGTTCATGAGGTTCAGCTCGGTTAACCTCCATGGATCATCATTGAGGTCCGTTCCAAAATGCAGATACCTCCTGGCTGCAAGAGGCGTACACCTGGAAATGATACTTTTATTGTATAGTGACCCAATGTTCTTCAATCCAATTTTTTTCCGGCGGAAGGACAACAAAAGACAATTAACAAAGTCAATTCAATTTATTTTTCCTCTTCATGTTTTTCACCTAAGGTGTCTCTTCAGGAAATAAAAAACTCACTAAACTAAAAAAAATGCAGCCTAATTGTATTAAGGCGAACCCTCCCATACAATGGTCGCTTAGGATACTGTCAGTTTTCTGTTGTGGCGCTTTCAACTTACTTCTCTTTGAGATTTTATTTTATATTTTTAACGAAAGATCAAACCCTACCAATAACTGCTTTTATAAAAGCAGTTAGGTCATTTGGTTTATAAGGTCATTGGTCTTACCAATGACCTTAGTGTCATTAGTAAAGAGTATACTCTTTACTAATGACACTACGGATATGGACGGAACCGCGCTAAGATGACGAGTCGGGCTTACTATTTTATAAAATTGTGTTTTCAGTATCTTTGGTCGAACTCAAGATTTATCTAGACAATAATATTAACCGACCATTATATTCATACTAGGATTGTTCTAGAGAGACATTAGCGGTGCCTAAAGACTAGGGATGGTGTATCTATTAAACTACTAATAGCGAACCTAGTTAACGTTAACACAGTCCAGGATTAAAATTGAAATTAATATGGCCTCTAGTATGACTGACATCACTTCTCACAAACAGTTCTGTCGCTAATTGGTGCATTAGAATAAGCGTTTTTAGTCTTTTTTCTTCCAATCTTTCCGCCTCCACCGCATTTTTTTTTTCTTTCTAGAGATGTAAAACAGAAGTACTCCATGACGTCATGCCACTTTACATCCGTCCCTACCAATGAGAAGCTAAGAGAGGAAGGGAGGAATCGAATCGGAGAGGGAAATCGATCTTTGCTTGAAGAGCAACTCGAGTGGAGCTGCGTATGCTTAAGTCGGATTATGAACCGGCTGAATAAATAATGTCCCAGATGAATATGCAGAAGAGGGGGAGGGGGAAATGAAAGAAAGGACTGCAAGTGGCTTGAGGCGTAATGAGGTAGTCGTTCAAGAACTCGATTGGAAAGGGAAAAACAAGACAATTTATACCTTTTGATGTGTAAGAAATAGAGTCTACTCATTTTTTTTATTTTTTTTACATGTAAGGACGGTATCTTCCCGAAAATTATTCTCTCAGGGTAATATTAAGGGCATTTCCCTGGTGGACAGAGATGTTTGCCAAAATCCGGTCGGCAGAGGTTCAGTTACTGCACCCAACAAAAAGTCCGACTTGTAGGGACTCCGTCATCTTAGTGCGGTTCCGTTCATATCCCATGGAACTTTAGCAAAGGAATAAAAACAGTATTGGCGGATTTTAATCTTTTTAAATTTTAATTTTTTTTTAAATCTCGAAGAGCCAACTGCCATATCCACGTTGAGTGAACCGGTTCCCGTTGATCACCGAAGTTAAGCAATGTCGGGAGTGGTCAGTACCTGAATGGGTAACCGACCACGTGCTGGCATTGTAAAAGGGCGGCAACCTATAGACAACCCGGCGTCAATAGCCCAAATGTTGATACGCCGTTAAACCTTAAAAATAAATTAAAAAAAAAAAATCTCGAGGAGAAGGAAGATTTAAGGCTCCAAAACATGAAACTGTCGGTACCCTCAGCGGAAATGACTCCCACGCCTTTCAACGTCCCCTCTAGGAAGACACTACAACAATATATATTGCTAATTTTCTACCCATGTTACTAAAAGAATCGTTTTCTATGAAAGGCAATTGGAAAGAATTATGAGTTAAACAGAGATTAAAACCCGTCGAAAAGTACAAAACTAACACATTCTAAGTTTTAAACACTTATTTCCCCGATTGACATCGCCCCATCGAAAATTTCTTCAGAAGGTTTTTTTTTTTTTTTTTTTTTTTTTTTGTAGAGAATTTAGTAAGCTTCCGAGAGGTCAAATCTACATAAACGATTTTCTAATAGGTTTCGACAGTTTTAAGAAAATATACGAAGATCCCAAAATGTTTCATGTCTATAGCTAATTTTTTTTTTTTTTTTTTTTTTTTTTTTAGCGCGGTTCCTCCCTCCCCCATAGGGAGGAACCCCGCTTATAAGGTTGATACAATGAAACAATCCGGAAGTGCCGACAAGAAAATTTCGCGTTTCAGAACCCCTAGAGACCGAAAATAACGGTGGTTCAAATTTGTATATATATATATATATATATTTGTCTGTTCGCTCATTTCTGGCTTCTCTGATGGTCCGATTTTGATGAAATTTAATACAAAATTCAGTCGTCCAATTTGAAAGGTCAAGTTCGTTAACCAGCAAAATCCGCCCACAGGAAGATGGCGTTTGGGGCGAAATTCGCGCAGAAAAAATCGTAGCGCTTACGTTTTTGAGTTCATAAGCTTGTAAGTACTCTTTTTATAGGCTCCTTGAGCTAGGAAAACGAATGAAACCATTTTTAAGGCGATAGCTTTAACCGTTTTCGAGAAAATTGGAAAAATAGTTTTTGAATACCGTTTTTGGTTTGGGTACTTAGAATCATGGGATTCAGTTGAAACATTTTTTGCATGTTCTACTTTCATTAAAACTGATATGTTGACATTTTTGTCACGTTTGGAGTTTAGGAAGGGTTAGAAAAAAATCTTTTATTAACAGACATAAAAAGTTTTGGTAACTTTGTATACTTTCCTTAATATCTCGAAAAAGGTTGAGAATCTTGGAAAGAGAACATGACCATTAGAAAGCTCACTAAATGCTCTACAAAAATGGTTCTGATGAAAGTTTTGATTAGGCGATGTCAATCGGAGAAATAAGTGCTTAAAACTTTAAAGTAATTGATTTCGCTTATTCGAACTGTTCTTTTTGTCTGTTTTATTCCTTGTTATTTTTAAATTGCTTATAGTCAGATAATGTATTTGACAATAAAACAGATTAAGTAAAATAAGAAGATCAATTTATTGTTAAAAATGTAGCGTTCAAAGAGAGAGATCCCAAGGCTTTCCAAATGCCTCTGAGTGGAAGCCTTTCTGCCCGACTTATGGGATAGCTGACCCATACAGGTAAGATTGTAAATCAAGACTGGTTAGTTTGAGATTTCATTTGGATAGGTGTTTCGCTATTGATCTAAACAAAGTAATAACTGTTTCTATTCTACGCCTTCATAAACACTAAAGATAAGAACGGAACCGCGCTAAGATGACACAGTTCCTGCGAATCGGACTTTTTTTTTAGTACTTCCGTAGCTACAAATCTAACTAAAATTTTAATATATAAGTTTAAATAAATTTCAAACATGTAGAAAATATTTAAACTGAATCCAACGATTATAAGTCCCCAAACCGAAAATAAGTATGAACAACTATTTTTATCTACGTGTTTCAAAAACGGATACAGATTCCACGGAAAACCGAAAGCAACATTTAGTTTTCGGTTCGGAGGTAATTTTGCCAAGACACAGCGTTTCCGGCTGGTGAACTTTCAATTAGTACTCGATTTTTGTAAACGTGTGTCCACTTTTGAGGTCATTAACTGCAGGCACTCGTATTGATTCAAATTTTGTCAAAATCAGGGCATTTTTGTAGGCATGAGATTGCAAACACATTAATATATATGTATATATATATATATATATATATATATATATATATATATATATATATATCAGTCCCGTAAGAGGCCAAGAGGGCAGATACTATAGAGATGTCTGATTCACGACCATACGGCACACGAGGGAGATAGTGTGGTCAGTACTATGCTTCGGCCGCCTGATTTCCCCCTTGCTGCTTCGACTGCTAGGGTCATTAGCACCGAGGTACCCATTAATAAATTATTTAAAGGCTGGGTTGGCCTAGAGACTGTCAGGGAGGCCGAATCCAACGTCCATAAGACACCAGAAGATAAAAATCTTTAGTGCTTGCTTGGGATTTGAACTCAGGTCGTCCAGCATATTAGTCCAGTGCTCTACCTCTGAGCTAACCTCGCCCCCCTATATATATATATATATATATATATATATATATATATATATATATTACATAAACACAAATGTTGTTTTGAATTTCAGTATATTTAAAATTACTCGACGCATGCCACAAAATAAAATTAAAACACCCAGCCGGTTATTAAACGAACTTTTGCTGAAATCGCCTTCATATTCTGAGTAGAATAAATGTTGCTAGTTTAAACAAAATGTAGAGGGTGTCCTTGTAAGGCGGGGCTAACTGTAGAATAGATTATATTAAGCGGAAACAAGGTCAGCTGCATCTAGGCCACGGTCGACATGCATCTCAGCTAAATGCACTTCACAGCCTCAATTTTCCTCTTCATATATAACAACGCTTAAACTAAACTCCAATCTCTTTGCTGAGAAATTTGTTGTCCTTAAATAGTTAGCTTGTTTGCTGACATTATGGAATATTAAAGAGAGTTTTCGTGTCGAAGGATATTTACATATGTATTATATATGTGTGTATATCGTACATAAATATGTGCCTTGTTAACACGATAACCGTCAAAGATATTTTATGTTTATATGTTTCATTCTTTTCCCTGCGTTCTGTTCGATGTGTTATATTGAGCTGGTTTTGTCTGATGCGTTCACTCCAGGTTTTCCTGGCTGTCATGTTTTCTGTTGGATGGTCTACAGAGTAGAGTGTAGGAAATCAGAAGATGGCGAAAAGACATCAAGGGAAACAGAAATTATGCATTCCAATGAAAAATCTTAAGAAAAGAAAATGTATATACATTACATGCCAGTAAATAAATCAACTTTAAAAAACGCATAAAGAAAATAATGTCCAGTAATCATTTTATATATCATTGAATATAGATGATCTATGTAATGAGTTTTGCTAATTTTGAGTTTATTTTTTCAGGTTATTGGATTACCAATAGCTGAGATTTTATCGACATATTTTCGTAAGTAATACATATTTATTATAAACATATTTTTTTTCCACATTACAGTATCTCTGCGATGTGGGAATTTATTTTCTACATGTGCCATTTTAGGAATACTACATGTATGTTCTATATTTATGTAGTATGATAAGATTAGATATTAACAAAACTTAACAATTATTATAATTAAGGTGGTTCAATATAAGAAAATTAAATTAAGATAAATAATACTAAAGCTATAATAATACTAAAAGTCCGTCACGCAGGAGCTGCATAACTAAGCACTTTCCTCAGAATTTTTGTAGTGTTGACTACATTACTGAATAATTTGCTGTAAATAACCTATATAAATAAAATAAAAACGTAAATAGTTTTGTTCATCTACATTTCTTATGAGAACTGTTCAATTATTAATTTTGTAAGTAATTACCTTCCAGAGTTATGTTAATACATGATACTGTACTACTTAATAAATACACAAAAACTTTATTTTCCGTCTTTTGATCTGACGCAGGAACAGGATACAGTCCCCCTAGTGGGAGATAGCGCTCCTCGCGGCGGCTTTGGGAAAATACGTCTGGCGGGCTAATTCTAATTATATATATATATATATATATATATAAATTTTGACGGGGGTCATTTTCGGTGTCTACTAGGTAGGATCGATAAAGATTTTAAGAAAGTTTTCAAAAATTCCGTCATGAGTGCAACCTCAGTAGCTACTTTCCTTGGGAGGAAAGTGCTAAAAACTAATAAATGCAATAGAAAGTGTATGTGTGTGTGTGTATATATATATATATATATATATATATATATATATATATATATATAATACGAATTTGCTATATTAAAAACACATTTTCATACAACTAGAAAAATAATACAGATTTATCTAAACAATGATCGCCAGGTGGAGACTTAAACAATTTACGCGATATAATAGATTAGCATTGACAATAATATTGTATATGTTGTATTTATATTAAAAATGGATTTTCTAATTTTGCTTGATTTTAAATTGTTTTATTTTATTATTTATTTATTTTTTTTGGGGGGGGGAATAATTATATTAACTGCCTTTACACTTGAAAGCACAAATATTCTCTTTTAAACTTCGTCACTTGGTGATTTCACCCCCTCCTACATCATTTATTATCAGCGGTGTAGTTTTTCAGACCTCGAAGAACCAGTATTATCACAAATAGTAATGCACGAATTGTTTGTAATTATTATGTATTTCTATGTGTATTCCATCGATTAATTGTCTAGTTCATTGAAAAGTAAGTCTTATTGTCCTGGAAATATTGGGTTGAAATAAATTTTGCACTTGATCCATAAAAAAAATTTTGAATGAAAAGCACTTTAAATGTCATCTCATGTGTTACATTGAAAAATATGAAAACTTTCTTTTATTAAGAAAGTAACGACCAAAATTTCAAAAATGTTTCCTAGGATGCGGAACATGTAGAGCCATTTTTAATAAATTTACATTATGTTAATTTGGTTTTATTCATTGACCTGCCTGCTCAAGAAGTTTTATTTTTTAATATGGCGCAGATAAAACTGCAATTGTTATATTTTGATATGAAGTAGCTGTATTTTTAACACAGTTGTAAGTAAACCATGAATAATGTTCTTCAATGACCTATTGTACTTTCTCTGTTTTAGATTCAACACAGAACACAAAACAGTGTTTTTTATATTACAATCCCATGAAGTGTTCATTGGTATTTCCATAGGTGTTGGTATGATAAATTGCAGGAACAGATAAAAAGTGTTGGGCAATAAATGAGACTTTGTTGTTATTGTTGTTGTTTTTACTTTGTTGTTGCTAAGTTGTTATTTTTTGATTTAGCGAAGGTCACGCCTGCGCTCCTTTAGAATATCACTCTTTCAACTGAGGCAATGTTTCATGTGTTCTATCTCTAATGTAGTAGAAAAAGAACTGATTCACTACCCTATATACCATATTTTTATTCAGGCCTAAAACGTTTTTCAATAAAAAATGCCAATTTTTCCACAATTTGGTTTAATTGATTCTAAATAATAAAATATCTCTGAAATACAATCCAAGGTGAGGAATAACCCTTCACAGTTTAACATATACTTTTATTACATAATTTCGACCTTTCGGACGACTCGTCCATCTTCAGGAGTGCATGTCGTGTCTATAAATACTGTTACATTTAAACGTCATAATTAAAATAAAAATGATTCCTATAAGGGACCTAGTCAATAAATACATATTAATACATTTACATTATCTCACAGCCATATTACAAAACCTTATAAGGTGAAAAGGTTTTGTAATTTCATGTATTATTCATATCTGAATTTTTCGGTGATTTTTAAGACTTTTATACGTAAATTCCTTGGATAATTTATGCGAGGCAGTCTTTGTTTCCTTGATGACCTCTGATCTTTACTAGAATCATGGCAACGTTGTCGAATAGGGATAACCTTATCGTACAAGGCATTTAGATATTATATAAGCAAAAAAAAAATGCGACATATTATAAAACGATGTGTAAAATAAGAAAATAATTAACTAAACAATTGCGAAAGATAAAATCATAGCTTTTTAAATTCCCATCACATAGAATACTCTACTGACCTATTTAAATTTTTTTTGCGGATTTCTACCTTGAATAAAATTATTTGCACTAATGGGATGGATGTGAACTATTTCCAATTTAATTATAATGGTGTCCCTAATGTTCATGCAAATAGCTTGCTAGGAATTTATGCAAAGGTACCCATATTTTCCTAACCCATCTACTTCTAGAAACAGAAAATTGGTTTTCATTTGACTTATCCTGCTGACAAATACATTTTTCAAATATAAGACACTAGCTGAAAACCCGTGCTTCGTCACGGCAGATAAGTAGTTATTTTATTGTGTTAAATAATGTTTCATTAAAATTACGTTACTATACAATTCTGTGCAGTTTATTACAGCACGGTTCCCGTCATGCTATATTTTATTCAATGGGCGTTAAAATTTAAAAGTTTATGTTTCCAAGAAGGCATATGGTAACACCCAATATATTTACGATTATTACCAAGGTTATAGGCGGGGAGGCTGTGCAAGGGTTCCGGATATTATTACCTCGCCTGGAAAACCTAAGGATATGCCATACATCACGATTTGACCGGGACTGTCCCGGTATTTTGCAATTGTTTCGGTGTCCCGCCCGGTTTTATCAATGTCCCGGAAAAGGCTGTAAGATGTAAAAAGTAATGAATTCATGTTTATAAGAATCTTTTTTAAATCGGTTACTTTTCTACAATGTACATTTTTACTACTGCTCACAGGGTCAAAGATATGAGAAGTAATCTAACTGTAAAACGCTGGAACTACCTGCACAGCGCTCCCAGCTGCCAGACACTACTATTTGGCTGAGAGATTTGTTTAAGAAAATCAAGTAGCAAAAAAAGTTCCGTTCTTATTTTTAAGGTTTGGGTAGACTAACAGTTTAGGATTCCCCCTCCCGTTAGTTGCTAGGCTTAAAACTCACCAACCATTTTGCTTATCCCCCCCCCTATCCCATATTAATGTGTCTCGGTTTAACTCTCCAAAAATATGGCAAGCCTATCTGACGGGGACAGGCAGAAAAGAAACGCAATTAAAACACTCTGAGGGGCAGTTAATTTCTATTAATTCAAGGTCTGCCAACATAGTTGAAATTAACCTCAATTAGAAATAAAACTATGAGATAGATAATGTAAGGTAACAGCTGTTCTTTATCGTCCTAGCAACGCAGGCTGCCTAGGCTTGCCATCTCTAACCAACTCAAACTTTAAACCCCCCTAAAAATGCTTAAAATTACGAATACCAAAAAATCCTTTCTTAGCGAGCGCCTACGTTATATAGGGAGTGTCCATGCAAAATTTCAAAATTTTCTGTCGAGCGGTTTGGGCTGGGCGTTGATAGATGAGTGAGTGAGTGGTATTTGACAAATATATAGTAGATTAAAAAATACCAAGCAATAAGAAACTAAGGGAAAGAGACAAAAAGGTCTTGTTCATCGTACGTCCAGTCATCATAACACGTACCTTGGTCCTACCTCCTTGCCATGGAGATTCGTCCATTAAAACTTGAAGTGTAACGGCCATTTTTCACATGACAATGACGAACCTCCATGGCAAGGAGGTAGGACCAAGATACGTGTGATGATGACTGAACAGGTCTGTTGAAATAAACAAAATGTAAAGCAGTTATTTCTCCGAAAAAAAAAAACATCTTCTAATCGAAAACTGCATGAGAAACATTTTTCTAGAAAATGTATTAAGGTAAACCGTTCTCGAGATTCTAAGTACCTCTTAGAAATGTATTAAGATAAACCGTTCTCGAGATTCTAAGTACCTCTTAGAAATGTATTAAGAAAAACCGTTCTCGAGATTCTAAGTACCTCTTAGAAATGTATTAAGATAAACCGTTCTCGAGATTCTAAGTACCTCTTAGAAATGTATTAAGGTAAACCGTTCTCGAGATTCTAAGTACCTCTTAGAAATGTATTAAGATAAACCGTTCTCGAGATTCTAAGTACCTCTTAGAAATGTATTAAGAAAAACCGTTCTCGAGATTCTAAGTACCTCTTAGAAATGTATTAAGATAAACCGTTCTCGAGATTCTAAGTACCTCTTAGAAATGTATTAAGATAAACCGTTCTCGAGATTCTAAGTACCTCTTAGAAATGTATTAAGATAAACCGTTCTCGAGATTCTAAGTACCTCTTAGAAATGTATTAAGATAAACCGTTCTCGAGATTCTAAGTACCTCTTAGAAATGTATTAAGATAAACCGTTCTCGAGATTCTAAGTACCTCTTAGAAATGTATTAAGAAAAACCGTTCTCGAGATTCTAAGTACCTCTTAGAAATGTATTAAGATAAACCGTTCTCGAGATTCTAAGTACCTCTTAGAAATGTATTAAGATAAACCGTTCTCGAGATTCTAAGTACCTCTTAGAAATGTATTAAGATAAACCGTTCTCGAGATTCTAAGTACCTCTTAGAAATGTATTAAGATAAACCGTTCTCGAGATTCTAAGTACCTCTTAGAAATGTATTAAGATAAACCGTTCTCGAGATTCTAAGTACCTCTTAGAAATGTATTAAGATAAACCGTTCTCGAGATTCTAAGTACCTCTTAGAAAACATCGTTGTTGTTTTAGAAATCCACTTTTCTCAAAAAACAGTTAGATATATCGCATTCGAAATAATTTCATTCGTTTTCTTGTTTTGTTAAAACCTATAAGAAGACTCCTGGAAACCTGCAACCGAAAAGCCATAACCGCAACGATTCCTGTATATATACAAATTTGAACAACCATTATTTTCGTGATCCATTGGTTCCGAAACTTTTCAGAAAGGTTTTCTAGTCGGCACTTTCGGATTGTGTCATGAGGTGAACCTCATAAGCGGGGTTCTTCCCTTTGGAGGGAGGGAGGAATAGTGCTAAAAAGGTGTTCAAATAGAAACGAAAACTGCTGATCTTCTCATCTAATAGTGGTGCAAACATAATTTTTAGTTATTCATTTATCAGGCGAAGGTCAACGAATAAAATACGCCAATTATTGAAATGTATTAATTAATTCCAGCTCATATAGTTTCGGGCTTTTACTGCCCCATCAGGAGCTAGAATTGATAAATATTTACAGCCAAAGTAAGAAAGATATTCTTCCAGCTAATTCTAAACAATAAAGACCACCAAACATCGATTCCCAATAGAAGTCAAAGTCAAACGAATGAAATATCGACATGCCAATTATTATATTATATTTTGTTAAGATGTTTATTTATTTATTTTTATTCATTACATTCTTGTTATTTTTTCTATAATTCTAATCCTGCCGAAATGTGTCCTTATATTTTTGTTATCATATGCCAAAACTGTTTTATTATCGCCTTCGTCCACATATTTGCATGTTGCTTCATTCTCTATTTCAGTAAGTGCGACAAATCGCCAAAGCAGTTTTTTTCTACATGAACTAGATTTTACTTCTTATTCTTAATCCGCTAATTTATTTTTAATTAGATCGTAGAGTTTTTTATTTTACTGTGATATTTACAGGTAATTTACTCAAAATCCTTACAGGCAGTTTGTATTTCGTTTGAAATTATTGCATTATAGACTAATGAATAAACTTTCTTATCAATTTTCTTATAAACCAAGAAGACCTATCAATCACACACGAAGACTTGACAAATGCAATCAAAGAAAATATTTTAAATTATTGGCAAGACAGCTGGTCTCCACTAACCGACAATAAATTACGTATAATTCAAACTACTACTCAGGATTGGCCATCCAGCTACCGAGACAAAAGACGAGAAGAAATTGAACTTTCTCGACTCCGAATTGGCAGCACAAGACTAACACAAGAATATCTCATGACAGGACTTAACAAACCAAGCTGTAATATATTCAATAGAGACTTCACCGTAAATCACCTACTTACGGAATACAGAAGACGACACAATATTCTCCTACTTACACAACAATAAACTACAATCTATACAATCTCATTTGAAGACATCTCCTGAATAACCATTGCCTTTCTGGCATATTGCAGACATTTCCATACCTCTGTTTATAAGTGAAGAAAATTTCTAATCACGATGCTGGCTCATTGGACCATACAGGTACCACCTGGAAAGAGTGAAGTTGTCATAATAGCGATCAATTATTAATATTTTATTTTTATTTTTTTTTTTTATTTTTTTATTTATTTATATGATTTAACTAGGCGATTAGCTCTATAAACACGTAGAGTGCAAACAAAATAAAAGGTCTAGCACATCAAAAATAAAACATTTAAATAAAAAATTAAACAACTGAATCTATCAACTATACAAGACAAAAAAAAGGGCAAAAAGAGAAAAAAAAAAAAAAAAAAAAAAAAATAGAATAATAAAAATACCAAACAGAAAGGTCAACTATAAAATAAAAAACAGATAAGTAATAAATTATTTTTAATAAACTAAATCTTTTCCCTTTATTTTGTACAAACAAAATTGAATTATAAAATTAAATTTAAAATACTTCAAAATTTACGTTTTTGCTATATTCCTTTGTAAATTTGTATGTGTTTTAAAAAGTCTAAAATAATAGATATGTGCAGGCTACCATCTGTCAAAAGTTCGTACATATCATGTGGCACGTTGATGTTTTCACGTTTCCTGCAGTCTGTTAGTAAGTGTTTTACTGTTAATGTCTTATTGCATTCTGTACATAGTCGTATGTCTTGTTTTGTCATTAAGTAAGAGTGAGTTAGTAGTGTATGTCCTATTCTAAGTCTTGTAAGGACTACTTCTTCTCTCCGGCAGCTTCTATAGCTGGAGTTCCATTGTTTTATGAAGGGCTTTATCTCCCGAAGCTTGTTATCATTCAAAGATAACCATTCAGCCTGCCATTTATTGAGTACGTGAGTCCTTACAACCTGTTTCATGTCGGCTTCTGTAACCAGTAAAAAGTCTTCAGTACGACGTCTTGTTGCTAGCTTTGCTAGGATGTCTACGTCAGTCGTTCTAAGTAAATTATAGTGCCCTGGTAGCCACAGCATAGTGATCCCAATGTTATTATGTTGTAATGTGTTTATCTGTTCAAGAATATCTGTGACAATTGTATGAGTGTTATAAATGTCTGTGAGGGAGAACAAAGAACTTAAAGAATCTGTGAATAAGGTGATGTGTTTCTGTGTAGTGATGGACACATTTGACAGGGCTAGGTAAATCGCGAAGAGTTCGGCAGTATATATATATATATATATATATATATATATATATATATATAAAACAATGTTTCCAATGCCAGGTATAGAGTATATTCCTCACCTCGCTATTCTGTTTTACATCGCAAGTCTGCCTTATCGTTAATGTAGTATTTTATTTCCAGCTTCTACAGTATGACTTCTCTCTTAGCACGTAAAGGTCGAACTGATAAACCTATACTTGCGTATTTTCTTCATCTTCAACCTTCTAGATTCTCAGCAAGTAAAAGTCCTTCTGAAGGCTTGGTGTATTCAGACAGAAAACGACCTAAGCCGCTGTAGGATACGTCGTGGACTTTAGTATATTTAATTAAAAATTTCAAACAGTTTTGAATAAGTAATATATCGCCTACGAAGAAGGAGTTGTTACTTAACTGTTCATAATATGTGGTTCGGAACAAAAGAAATGTCCTCCTGAGGGCAGGGCCGCCAAATCTCAGAGCCGGGCCCGGGACCAGATCACGGGCCCCCACTTCTCGGAGCCGGGCCCCAACTTCTCAGAGCCAGACTGAAAATTCTCGTACTTTGCTATAGGACTTAATACAATTTAAAATTATTTTCATCTTGAGTTTTGAGCGAAATGAGAATAATAGCTGACAAACGATGCAGCAAAGGTCACTTTCGATACTTGTAGTTTTATTACGACTCCTAATGAAATATACTATTCTGGGACTGGACTTGTTTTGTCGTTTTTGTACATTAAAAAAATATATAGATCCCATTCCAATAAATATAGGCTACGCTCGTCTATATTTCTAAACCCCATTTTTTTTACAAGCTCATAACCTATACACTTTTTCCAAATAGGGAGGATCGGGCCCCCCACGGCGCCCGGGCCCGGGACAACTGTACCCGGTTGTCCCCCCCCCCATGTGGTGGCCCTGCCTGAGGGTACAACATGCATAAACCTCGACAAAAATAAACTTCCAATGCATTAACTTGTACGCTAATGACTAGATGTCGATGCGCCGTAGAAAAAACAAAAACAAAAAATAAACATTAATTTGTATTTCAAAATTTAAATTATCCTGTAATTAGATTTTAAATTCAGTAATTTTATTATTATTATATTATAATGCCAACAGCACGTGGATGGTCACCGTGGCGTGTTAATCTCCGCGTTTTCATGTTCTTTAAGTATTTTTTTTTTTTTTTTTTTGCTTAACTTACTTTTTTCACATAACATTAATTAATTCTTGTCATAATGATTGATTAATGGGCAGTATGTGGCGAATTAAAAGCAACAACTCCTAATTAAAAAGTTACACTCTCAACAACTTCCCAATAATACACAGCCCAAGTGTGATTTAGATGGTTTACCATACAAGTACAAACAAAGGAATAAGGAACATAAATTAAAATAATAATAACATTAAATAAAAGATATAAAGGAATGAATAGGTTGACAATTATTGTAAGATGAGAAATTTTGTAGGGAATTAAGATCGTGGGTCATTTGCAATATTACTATATTTTATTGTATGTATTCGTGGTCATACAATAAAATATAGTAATATTGTAATTTACAGGAAGAACGAGAATTTGGCGCTGAAACATTACATTGTGCATACTCTCTTTATCAACTTATTATCGGAATTACCAACACAAAATACAATCATACAAAAAAAAAAAAAAAAAAAGAAAAGAAAAAAGAAGCCCATAATATTTTTTTATGATTACTACTACTACTACTTGTGCAATCATAAACTCATTTTACTGTTAAATGAATTTCAAAATCCTCATGAATAGTGAACAATTTTTTGTGGAACTATGTTAACACTTCTAAAAATTCCATCACTGTTTAGTAGGAAATTTATTTGTCATTCGAATGGAAGACTTCAACTTGAAACTATGTATGTTTTCGTGACATTTAAATATTTAGTTATTTCTTATAGATTTCTAAACGTGAGAAATTCAATAAACTTTATTTTAGGCGATATCTTTAAGCGTTTCGAGAAAAGTGCAAAACATTTTGAGAATTCAAAAATGACAGACTGACTTGATATTTTTTCCACATGTTCCACATTCTTCTAAACTAAGTTCCACTTTTAAACCGTTTGAAAATAATAATAATAAGCTTTATTGGCATATTTATAAGACAAAAGCCCCCTTAGGAGGTAAAAATACGTTTGAAAATGTAAAAGCATTAAAAAAAATATTATTTCATCAGCAAAAATGTTTAGCTTATTTTGTTAAATATCACGAAAACGGTTGTAAATTGGAGGTGTCTATTCGAAAGGTACATCAATTTACTAGTGAACAGAGCTTGGATTTTGTAATGTTTTAGCCTTGTTCCGTTAAAAATGTTTATTGCCTTTAAGAGACTGTTTCTTTCTTGGCCGAAAAAACACCATAAGGGTTATCGGGTCAACGGCCAAAGCGAGGAGTTAGTAAGCATACCAAGAGGAGCTATTAAGCAAGCCTTATAGCTTTTTCATTTAAATTTTTCAAGTAATGCAACCGATTTTAAAATAAAAATGTAGAGATTTGTGAAAGACTTTTTGGCAAATTTGTTACTTTCTGGGCTTTGAGAAGTATGGCGGGACTACTTGTGAGAGTTGTATTACCGTTAGAGAGGGACCTAGAACCGTTATGTTTTGGTTTGGAGATGAGGGCCTCCTCATCCGCGAAACATGTATTCAAGAAATCATTAACCGAGCCGGTCACTTCGACACAAGTAGCACAAATCTACGCTCACACCCTCGGGTCGTGTAGGACTTGTAGATACCCTAATCATCTACAAGTATTTGTAGTTCGTAACAAACAACCTTGATTATTGGGCTTTCTGAGTGTTCTGTTTATCCTGACGCTATTTGTAAACGTTTCAATAAAAATTTTGACATTTTCCACTATAATAAGAGCCTCATCGATACCCTTTTAGCATTTTTTGTCATTAAGGGATTTTGTTGTTAGAGGATGCAAGAAGTACGAGCCAACAAGTTTTTACTTGTACATTGCCACGAATTACAGGCTTCTCAGAAATAATATAATTTTGTCTTGTGTTAGCAGAAGGTCAATGTATTGAAAATACAGGATAGCTGAAAAATATAATAAATATAATAATTATAGGATTACTTGAAAGGATCGTAATAAGTTTTATAACAGAGAATCGTGACAGTTCCTTAAAAAAGAATCAAACAACACGTTAAAATCTTGACGTACGAGATAATAAAACGGCTCTTGCAAACGATACGATACTGAAGAAATATATGTTTCACAAATAAATGTAAAGAGGCAGAAAAAACATTATAAAATGTATGAAAAAAAAATATACATATAATAAAAAAATAGATAAAAATTAAGTGTTCATTACAAAAACCAGACAAGTCCAAAAATTAAAATTTTCAGAAACATAATAAAAATGCGTAGCTTCATTTAATTAATTTTAAAATTAAAATTGCTTTTATACCTACTATAGTCCTACTAACAGCTTTGTATTGTACATAAAATAAACATATTTTTTTAGAGGATAGTTGAGAAAATATAAAATACGTTATGGACCCTTCTGGTTTTTGCAGAAATCTAACTAACAGAACATAATGAAATAATATTTTTTAACATGAAATAATTTAATCCTCAAATAAGATTTTTTATTATATAATCCTGAAAAATTACGAATAATTTTTGAATGATAAACATTCTGAAAATATATACGCTTTTGGTGGAAAGGCGTTGCACTTGTCTTGTTTTTGTAGAATCGCTAATACTTAACACTCATATATAATGTGACTATCTGTTTTTTGGGGACAGCAATAATATCAATATGTAGAGCTGACTTTGGAGAGGAAGAAGATCTATTTATCTCAAAATATCAATTTTTGGACTTGTCTGGTTTTTATAATAGATAAAAAAACAAAATAAAATAAGTAAATAATACATTTTTTTTAAATTTATTTGACAATGTAATAACACTTTCCATCCACAAAGGATGAAAATAGGATTGCTTTTAATTTTTTGAGGTATCTTCGGCTGGATAATAAAATTTTGTGTTTGGATCAATTTTTGAAACAGGTGACTACAAACACAGCTGATTGTTACTATGAAGAAGATCTTCAGTTATGACATGGCTTTGGTATTGGAAGATCTTCGTGTGCTAGATTTGGGTGTATACCGTTTTTAGGCTGATAAAAAGGCATCCTAGGATGCAAAACATGTTGAGCTATTTTAATAAATTTAGGATTATATTAATTTGGAATTTTATTCATCTGCCTACACAACAAGACAAAATAGTTGAGATCCCAGAAGAGAATGAGTTCAGATGAGTCCCGAAGCTACAAAGCCGAAAAAGTCGGATTCGCTTCCACAAATTTCCTATGTGTCGTCTTAGAGTGTTATTTTCCAATACCTGGTGTGGTTAGGAATACTTTGAAGATAAAAGATCTGTTCTCTATTTCCCCTTCAATAAAACGAATTCAAAATTTTAAACCGTCAAGTATCATTTTCTAGGACCGACGCGGTATTATAGAAATCTAGTTGAATACATTTGAAACAAAAAAATATTAATACGTAAATTTATCAGCAAAAGAAAACGGTAATTGAATTTTTGGAGCTTTTTGTTTAGTTACATTAATGATATTTATTACATTTTCTATCTTTAAAGATATTCAAATTTCTATAAAATAAAATTAGGTTAAATTTGGGGTCCCAGATCGTCCCTAGGCTCATACAGCCTTTAATTAATTAATTGGTACCTGCAAAGGGAAAAATCAGATGGACGGAGCATAGTACTGACCGCACTATCTCCCTAGCGTGCCGTATTGTCAAGAATATAACCCGTTACCTCTACAGTATCTGCCCCTCTTGGCCCTTAGTGACCTGTTTTGGGACTGTTTTTTTTTTTAATCAAAAAAATTAGATTCTCTAGATGCAAAAAATCACCAAAATACGATAGTTTTTATTAAAAAAAGTTGTTCTCCTTTAACACCAAACTAAATCAAGAAGCAGTGAGAGTGTGTTATTTCCGCTTTGTCGTCATTGTGGCAATTTTAGTCACAAAAAAATCACAATCCACGACGATTTCAATCCAGATGACATTTAAATTTTACCCAAAAAATTGAAGTCGACATATTAAGAGTTGTTGCTCAATCCATATGAAGTGGTCCACAAAAAAATAAGTAGGTAGCTTGACCATTTTTTATTTTTTTTTATAGGTTTTTACTATACAAACGGGAAGTTCAAAAAACATTTTTTTAGACTTTACCTTACACCGTTTATGTAAGGCGGCCTTTTTTGTTTTGAATTAAGCGACGGTTTTTCGCTTTGAAAACGTGCGCGTTATATTGGTTATCTCTAGACTGCATCATGCTTCGAGATTGTATCAGGCTGTACCGTATGAAATGTCAGTTTTGTTTACTTTGCGATTTAATCCTTTCCCTTTTTTATTTCATTATTTACAAACATCATTGTTATTCATATAGAATTAAAGCTCTTTTATTCCTATTATTTAATCAGTAACTTGCGTACTGTGTTGTGAGAACGATCCTCGGAGAAAAAAATAAAACTTAAATTATGACTTCATCGGAAATCCGTAATATTTTTCGTTATGAATTTAAGCTCTGTCATAGCGCTGCTGAGGCGTGTATGAATATTAACAGGGCGTTCGGGGAGGGAACGGTGAATGAACGAACTGTTTATCGGTGGTTTTCCAGGTTCGAAGTGGAAATTTTGACCTGACAACGAGGAGCGAGGAAGGCCAGAAACCAAGCTTGACAATGACCACCTGAAAGAAAGAGTTGAAGCTTGTCCCTGAAAAAGCACTAGGGAATATGCCAAAGAACTCGGAGTAGGAGCCACGACAGTTTCAAGACATTTGAAGGAAATCGGCAAGTCCAAAACTGACATTTCATACGGTACAGCCTGATAACTAGCATAATTTTTTCAGGTCTTTCTCCCCTACAGTATTGTTTCATATCTAGAATTCCCTGCGGAAATCTTACCAGTCCAAATTGTCTGCAATGTTGGGGGTCCAAAATTGATGAATCCCGCTTTTTCGTAGTAAGATATCATTGAATACTCATATATTATAGAGTATCAGGATTACGAACTCATTCCACAATTTATAATGGATTTTTAAAATTTCGATTTTTTAACTTTTTGTAAAATTTGAGGTTGTATATCTCAGATTGGACTGGATAAAAATCCATGATTTTTACACGTTGTGTATTTCTATATGGTAGCAAAGTAGAGTAACCATTTCAAAATTTATGTTTGAATCTGAACCAAGTAATAATGATGCTCGGGAAAAACATTATATCATGTTCCTATGATTCGGAATTTTATCTATTTTTACTTCTATTACACCTAATAGTCAGAAAATTAAAAAAATATATATATTGTTTATCTACTTTTGATTGTGGCACTCTAATAAATTAATGCAATTTTTTCCAGTGCTTCTTGCCGAATATTAATGCAAGTTTCGATAATTCATATGCAAATCTCATTGACTAACACAAGGCGTGGTATAGACATGCATTTTTCAAGAGAGAAAACTCTATTTAAAAATGCAAATGTGTCTCGGTTGCCCCAGTGTGTATGCCAAACCCTATTTAAAGACTGCCATAACTCAGGACATATAGGCAGTCGTAAACTCTGTGACGGAGTGCTCTAATGTATTCTTTAGGTTTAACAAGAGTATTAATGCTGTAGTATTGTTGTAGTGTGGAAGTGGACTTAGCATACAATGACAGGACGGAACTGCATGCATGTGCATTATACTTAATCGTTCTTAAGCTTGCTAAAAAATGTCCCAATTGCAGGACTTGTGTCATCTAAGCGTTTTAGCGCGGTTCCTCCCTCCCCCATAGGGAGGAACCCCGCTTATAGGGTTGATACAATGAAACAATCCGGAAGTGCCGACTAGAAAATTTCGCGTTTCAGAACCCCTAGAGACCGAAAATAACGGTGGTTCAAATTTGTATATATATATATATATATATGTATATATTTATATATATATATCTATATATATATATATATATATATATATATATATATATATATTTGTCTGTTCGCTCTCTAGCTAGAAGACGAATGGTCCGATTTTGATGAAATTTGGTACAAAAATCCTTCGTCCAATTAGAAAGGTCAAGTTCGTTAACCAGCAAAATCCGCCTACTGGAAGATGGCGTTTGGGGCGAAATTCGCGCAAAAAAAATCGTAACGTTTACGTTTTTGAGTTCATAAGCTTCTAAGTACTCGTTTTATATGATTCCTGGGCTAGGAAAACGAATGAAACCATTTTCAAGGCAATAGCTTTAACCGTTTTCGAGAAAATTGGAAAAATATTTTTTGAATACCGTTTTTGGTTTGGGTACTTAGAATCATGGGATTCAGTTGAAACATTTTCTGCATGTTCTACTTTCATCAAAACTAATATGTTGAAATTTTGGTTACGTTTGGAGTTAAGGAAGGGTTAGAATAAAATATTTTATTAACAGACTTAAAAAGTTTTGGTAACTTTGTATATTTTCCTTAATATCTCGAAAAAGGTTGAGAATCTTGGTAAACGAAAGAATACCATTAGAAAGCTTACTAAATGCTCTACAAAAAAGGTTCTGATGAAAGTTTTGATTAGGCGATGTCAATCGGAGAAATAAGTGCTTAAAACATTAAAGTAATTGATTTTGCTTATTCGAACTGTTCTTTTTGTCTGTTTTTATTCCTTGTTATTTTTTAATTGCTTATAGTTGGATAATGTATTTTACAATAAAACAGATTAGGCAAAATAAGAAAAACAGTTCATTGTCAGAAATATAGCTTGCCAAGAGAAAAAGATTCGTTGACGTCTTTTGAATATTTTCAATTGCCTTTATGCTGTTGGTTTTTTTATTTTATTTTTTAATTGATTTTATCTGTAGAATTATTACTATAGTAAAAGAACACAGGAATGTGTGAAAATATTTGATATTTTCCAATTCATTGAAACGTATGAAATGAAGTATCGGTAGAAGAGGATTCTAGGGTCTTGCGGACCTGACCCCAGGTATAGCCAGCCATAAAACCCTTTGAACAAAGGCCGAGGAAAATATTATCTGTTTCTATTCTATCCTTTTCAAATGAGAATAGGGATATGAACAGGAACCGGGGTCTCCCGTGGTCTAATGGCTAGCGCCTTGGATTCATAAGCGGGAGATGGTGGGTTCGATTCCCAACCTCCGGCAGGAATTTTATCATCCCACGGCTCGCTGGTGAAATTCCTCGCTACACCCTGGATGTCGGCGCTAATGACCTAGATGTAGATGTGCCGTAAAAAAAAAAAAAAAAAAAAAAAAAAAAAACTGGACCCGCGCTAAGATGACGCAGTTCCTGCGAGTCGGACTTTTTAAATATAGAGTCAATCCATATGAAAAGGTCCAGAAAAAAATAATCTGGTTGCCTGACCATTTCAGAAAAAATTGATATTTTTATCACCTATTACATATGGAATCATTAGTTCAAAACAGTTTTTAAAATATTTTTAGAATCAAGCGTAGGAATATAGCAGCCATATTTATTTCACTAAGGTTTTTGAGGGTAATTTTTTTGGCATAAGAAGATGTGTATCAAAGTTCATTTTTGGCATGACGATAAACCTAGCTAAGTACCTTGCATAAAAAGTATTCTTAACCCTGATATTTGTTACCTTATTTTTTTTATAAATGTTTAAACTTCAAATATTCGCAATTTTGGATCACGTCAGGCTTTAAAATCTTCGGTAGGGTACTTTCAAGTAAATTCTAAGTAACTCCCATTGCCAAGAAATCAACAAGTTTGCAACTGTAGCATTCATATTGTGACAAGTTACAAAATCTCCAGCACCGGCTACAAAATCTCAAAAGTCATCTTTTGTGTCAAAGTTCAAAGATAAGCTTTGAAAACTATTAAACATGAAAGCTACAGTTGCTAACATGTTGATTTCTGGGCAGTGGGAGTTATTTAGAATTGAATAGTGAAAAAGAGATAAAATATAGAGCAGACTGTACGGAAAACAATGATTTCTGAACTATTAGACTATGATATAGAGCAGACTGTAGGGAAAACAATGATTTCTGAACTATTAGACTATGATATAGAGCAGACTGTAGGGAAAACAATGATTTCTGAACTATTAGACTATGATATAGAGCAGACTGTAGGGAAAACAATGATTTCTGAACTATTAGACTATGATATAGAGCAGACTGTACGGAAAACAATGATGTCTGAACTATTAGACTATGATTTACCTGTCCTGAGAAAATGAGTTTTCCGTAAGACCTTATAAAATCCAAAATCAGCATGCTCAGTGAAACAGAAATGGCTGCCATTTTCAAACGGTTGGCTCTAAAAATATTTTAAAAATGAGTTTGAATCACTGATTCCATGTGTAATTGATTGTAAAAATATCATTTATTTCTAAAATGGTCAAGAAACCACACATTGGACGATCGCATGGTTATTTTTTAATTAGATCAATGAACCGTTTTTTAATTAGACCCCCAACCTTTAATGGGCATTTGCAAAAACGGGAATTGGTTTGGAATTTTCTGAAATTGGATTGGAAATTTTTGAGAATGTGTAAGTTGAGATTCTCATTTTCCTAGAGATCATAATTTTCCCTGATTGTATTTTCTTCTAAGATATCAATTTTGACCTATAGGACTAATTTTAACCTTAAAAAAAATACAAGGAAATACCTCCTTCAACCAACGTTTTGCGAAACGACCCCAACATTTTATATGGGATATTCTAAACGATTCTTTCCGGATGCCCACAGACAGTTTAAAACTACAGAGAATATTAATAAGACTACAATTTTATTTTTAACTTCAATTCAGACGTCTACGTGTTGAATTGTACTTTAATGAAAGCTAAAATACGTTACTGTTAAACATGACTATTATTTGTTCCCTATTTAATTATGCAATTACTAATTAAAACTATTCGAACACTTATTCTATTTCCAATTTAAACTAGTTATCTCGTCTCCTGCCAAGTGAATAATTTCAACTAATCCTCTCTCAATTGTAGACACCCTCCTATTTTCTCTAATTTTATCTCAGTAAAATGTTATGTCTGATAATTTTAGATAATTATTATCCAAATATATATAAGTTTTCCCTTTATTTAACTTATGGGATAATATTAGTCATTCAGAAATTCATTGTGTTGCTCTTATCAACTCTACCCTCTGCAAATTTCTTATAACCCTAGTTGTTCTGATATTAAATATGGTTCTTATGAAATAGCTCGTCCACATTGCAATCACGGAAAGTCCTTTACTCTCAGCTACATATTCAGAATAAATAAATAAGGTCATAAAACCTTTGCGACTAGGAAAAATGTTTATTTGTTCACATATTTTTCCAACGCTAATATGAATAAATTATACCATTTCCTTGTCAACGGTTCAAATACCAAGGTAGGCCAGAAATATAAAACGAGAAATTCTTGCAAATAGCAGTCCTTGACATGGATTTTTGTCTGGCTTAGTTCTATAATAGATGGAATCTCCCAAAAAAGCTCAAATAATAATTAATTTATTTTTATATATCTGTAACCTAGAGGGAAAGATTAAATTGACTTAACAATATGTTCTTAATGTAGATGTTTAGATGCATATAATGGTATAAGGCTCTATGTCCTGTTACTATAGATAAGATAAGACAGTGAAAAATAAAATCATATCCGATTTCATTAGAGGTAAAAGACACCATGTGGAGGACTTGGTTTTGTTTGACTATGATCAATAATTCCAATCACCTATCATTACCTATGCCAATAACAATGTGAACAATTTTCTTTAACGTGTTTCTATAAATAACAGAGAAGCAAATTTTATTAGTTCAAAGCCATGGAAAATTGGCTCTCCTAACAATAATTAATATGTGACATGGTGTCATTTACTTCCGGTGTACACATATGTTCTCTAATTCGGAATTAACACAGAACTCAGTAAAGAGCAAAATATAGAAATATTTTACATGTACATATATTTTGTGCTTCTTTCATTTGCTTGTTTTGTCTATTTTTTTTTTTTTTTTTGGCGTCCTTCATGTTTTCTGCAACATTATCATTATTGTTTATAATGAGATGGAGATTAATGTTTAGGTGGTTAAAAGTCAAGAAATTGTTGGGATTCGGGTAAGAGAAACAAACGTCAGATTTTTAGAGAAATCTATATTCCGGACGTTTCGGTTACTCTTTGGAAGCCTTCGTCAGCTAATACACATGCAGAATTATAAAAAAGAATAATTAAACAAATAAAGTCCCAACTATATCTTGACTTCTTATTAATATTTATAGATTCTTAAAATATATTTAATAAAATAGTTACGCCAACGGCCATAGCCATGTTGAATGCACCGGTTCTCGTAGACACCGAAGTTAAGCCACGTCGGGCGTGGCCGGTACCTGAATGGGTGACCAACCGCGGGCTGTTGGCATTATAAAAGGGTGGCAACCTGTAGGTAGCCCTGCGTTAATAACCCAAGATATGCCGTTAAACACAAAATAAAATGGTTACAACCCAATTGTTCACAGCTTTGTTTGTGAAAATTGCTATGAATATTTCGTAAAAACAACATTTGTTCGTGGCCTATAGAACAGGCTATAGCCTGTTAACTTCCCTACATCTTTGATATTGTATCGAACGGTGAGATCTACAGGAATTAACAGCTTGTACGTGATAACATCTGTATATTTTGTCAGTCCCTCGCTATTTACTGAATACACTTCCTCGAAGCAGGTGTGGTTCTTGGCTTTTAGCATTTCCATAACTTCGTGAAATTGACAACTAGCATTGTAAATATCGGTGTTATTTTTGGCCAAATCTTTGCCATCTGCTTGTCGTCCAACCTCCAATTAAAACGACTTTTCCCGTAGTCATGTTTTTCGCTGCTATTTCGTCGTGTTACATGGAACTTCATATTCAGTCGCTTTACATTTCTGGAGAGAAATCGGTAATAAGTTGGGACACAATTGGGATTGTTTCTTCCTAGTCACACCTGAACAGTCCGAACCCATTATACTTGTGATGAGCGTGGAGCATGGCTGAAAATATACTTACAATCCTCACATAGATTTCACTCACCTTCTTATCAACTCCCCCAAGAAGTGAAGACTCAACCTTCATAAGAGTATATGACTAATAGGGCTAAGTGGTTTCCAGAATATTTCTTGTAGTGAAATTTTTAATGATATAATTTCACTGTACGCATCTTTCAGGATTTTACTGTCCTTTTAACAATGTACTGTCTAAACTATAATTATTGTACGTTTATTTGCGGTACTTATACTCCAATTTTCATTGAACATTATTTCTACAGTGCTAGATGAAGTCACTTTCTTACTCTGTGAGAATATCGTTAGGAATGTTCTACTGAACTTAGTATAACCATCAAATTTTGATGACCCCATTATTCCATATAAATATAATCTGTGGCTAGATTAAATAAGAAAGGTGAAAGTGGGCTCCTTGAGCAACGCCTTTCTTTATGTTAATTACTCCTCCAGGTCTCCCTATTCTGTGAATATGACGGAGATTAAGTTCAGCTCTCGAGTGAATCTTTTCCCGAAGAATGTCACTGAAACTACTGCATTGCCACTATATTGCTTTATTGTATAATAAGTATCATTATTGTTGATGATTTAATTTTGATTCTACGTTAAAGTCATTTGTTGACAAGCTATAGCTATCGGTTTTACTGAAATATTTTGGTAAAGATAATCATATCATTCTTTATTATAAGCAATTTTATTTTCAACTTTTATTATAAGTAATTCGGTGCCAAGAAATAATTAAGTATTGATATATATTAATAAGGGAAGAATATTAACTATTGTTAATATTCGCCCATTATCATTTTCGAAAGATTTGTAGTTAAAACCTTAAACATATCAATGAAAATAGTTATCCAAGCACTCAACAATTTTTGTTTAACGATGTGAAACATGTTCAGTAATTATAATAAATTGGCAAGTGTGTTAATTTGATTTTTGTCTATTGACCTGTTGCCTAGGCATTTAAAAAAAAATGTTTTTGCGTTTGTTTTTTTAAGCGGAGACGCATTCAAGACACGTACAATACTGTGCCTATATTATTCAAGTAAGTGCGAGTCAAAGCTTATCTGTGTAATTTATTCTGGAAGTAGCGGAAAAAGGGAAGCAGCATTTCCGTTACCATTATTAGGAGACAGTTAATAAAACATCACTATACTTTCGATCATTTATTTACTTTCTTACCTACATGTTTCACACCCATGTACATGGTATGTCTTCCGTGGAATGTGTAACAAATATAAAAACTTAGAGCCTCAACTTGCGGAGCAGAACCACTAGTAGGGACTCTTCGACGACTTGGCCCTTCTGGGAGGAGGATAGTTCTCATCCACAAGTTGAGTTTTATGGTTTTTGTATTTATAAAACCTTCCCCTGAACAGGCGTCAAAAGGATGTGAAACATGAAGGGAAGGGAGTAAATAAGTGTATCGAAAGTGTACAGTGTACAACCTTTCCACAAATAACGAGAAAACCTAATTTGAGTAAAAGATGAGGTAATTATTACATTTTTAATACGTTTGTTAATTTTGTCACAAATGTGCGTACTACAAATCCGGCCATATAAGAAGGCGTTTTAAGGATACCATGGGTACTATTTTTCGGCCTTGATTTGTCACACAAAAAAATATGACAGGATTCTAATAAAATAACGGGTTGTATATGTACAAAATGAGAATTTAAAACAAAAAATATATTGAATATTGAAAGTTAATTATAATATTTCTGTTTGCCAACGGCCATAGCCACGTTGAATACACCGGTTCCCATAGATCACCGAAGTTAAGCAAGGTCGGGCGTGGTCAGTACCTGAATGGGTGACCGACCACGTGCTGTTGGCATTATAAAAGGGCGGCAACCTATAGACAGCCCGGCGCTAATGGCCAAGATGTAGATGCGCCGTAAAAAAAAATAAAAAAAAAAAAAAAAAAAAAAAAAAAAAAATATTTCTGTTTAATTAAAATTGTGGACAAAATATAATCTCGTTTTGCCATCTTTAAGAGCCCAGTTTTTTTTTTTTTTCAGTCAAAGCCTTCAATTTCCTGTTCAAAGCTATTTATTATCAAGTTGTGATTGGCAAATCTGTCTAATTAAGTCAATGCAGATCCACGTCCAGAATAATAATGTTTTTTATCAGATATTTGGGAACGTACCCGTAAGCAATAAATTTATTACACCAATGATGCTTGATGTACCATGTGTTGCTATGGCTGTGGATAGAGAAATAGTAAAAAAAGAAAGGAAACGTACAATTTCACAATGCTTTTAGACATCGAATATTTTTCTTGTTCCTTTTTCTTCTAAATTTTGTGAATGCTCAGTTTTCCGGCTCTGGGGCACAAGAAATAAAATTTTTCCTTTGAGAAACAATCCATGTATAGATTTAAACTGCAGAATTCTAAATATTCGCCCTGAGTATTCGTGATAGTGATTGCAAACACTCAACCGAATTTGGAATTTCAATCTCTTAAATGGGACTTTCGACGGAATCATCGGAACGCATGGAATAAGGACATCATCACCTTAGAATGATATATATTTCTTCGTGGCTGCTCATTAATTTTTTTAGTCTAAAATGCATGCCTCTTGGAGCCATTAGCTCCTTGATAATTCACGACATGTTAATTGGCACGTTTATTTTTAATTGGAGTATACGTGATTGAATCACAGATAAATCGGCATTCAACAATTCGCGTAGATATTCAACCTCTTCATATGCTTCAGTAACAACGCCGTCGAACGTGTATTTCACTGACTCGGCTAGAATGTTAGAATAAATAATGTTGTTTCGCTCGTAGATGTGTTAGTTCATCCCTACTTGAATAAGGCATTGAGGGTATTCTTGAGAATTGGGGCGGGCGCCAGTGATTTTTTCCAAATATTTGTTCATTAGTCGTAATAAAAGTTCATTTGATTTCTTGTGACTCTTTAGTTTTTTTTTTTTTTTTTTTTTTTTTTTTTTTTTTTTTTTTTTTTTTTTTTTTTTTTTTTTTTTTTTTTTTTTTATATTCGTTTATTGGTTCTAAGTTACAAACCCATAACCATTATGAGTAAACTGAATGTATGATTAAATGTAATGACTCTTTAGTTATTCCTAACTCGACGTTATTTGTATTGTAGGTTACTTTGATGATCTATGTTATGCGCAAAACACGGAAAAATGAATTCATTACAACTTGGTCGTGTTTTGAAATCTCCTGTATAGAGGCTTCTACTTAAAACAACCAACCCCGAAAAGGACGTACTGTATTAGTTAACATTTTTTTACGGCATACCGACATCCATAGGAATTTTCTCAACGAGTCCTGAAATGAGAAAACTCCCTGCTACAGGTGGGACTCGAATCTTCATTTCCAATATGAGGATCCAAGGCGTTATTCACTAGACCATGAGGACACTCTGCATTAGTTAATATAATAATATCTATTATTATTAATGTATTTCCACTCTATTTATTTATTGCTGGTGCTTTGGATCTTAGGCGAATAGCATCCTTTTCCTCACAGAGAGTTGTTGCAGACGCACATTGATGATTTATTGGAGTAGCATCGTCCAATGAGTATGCGAACTCAAATGAATTTGTTTATAATTGTGAATTAAAAAATAAATATAGAAACAAAATAAAATAAAAGCTATTGTAATCAAAATCAGAGTTTAATTAAATTGAAAGCGCCTGATGAGCCAATTTTTTAATGTCGAGAAAAAAATGCATACATGGTGTGTATTCGACTGCATCTATGTGCCAAAAATTAACCTAAATTCATCGACTTCATTTCTACTATTGCACTCAGTGCCTTTTGTATGCTTAATTTTGATAATTAAAGATTTTTTTTCTTTAGGGGGGGGGGTTCCCGTGGTCTAGTGGCTAGCGCGCTAGATTCATAAGCGGGAGATGGTGGGTTCGATCCCCACCGGCGACAGGAATTTTCTCATCTCAGGGCTCGCTGAAAATTCCTGACTGCACCCTGGATGTCGGCGCTAATGGCCAAGATTTGTCGATGCACCGTTAAAAAAAAAAAAAAATTTAAAAATTAAAGATTTTATAACATCGAGCGACATAAACCACATTTTCCATCGTCACTTCATGAGCAAACGCGCTAAGTTGACAATTCTTACATTACGACTTTATTATCAAGCCTAGGAATGTATTGCATACCGATGCACCCGCGTAAACTGCGACAGCAGCTGAGGCCTTAAAAAGTCACTTCTAAACAATAAGAAGATTATAACCAGGAGAGTGCATTCTCAAAGGTTTCCTTGCATAGCTTTAAACACCTTTAACGAAGGAGTGAAAAAGTTTAAAATTTAGTAAATTTATTATCTTAATTTTTTCTGGTCATAGCACCTAATGAAAAGAAAATTACTGAATTGACAATCAAATATATTCTATCAGACTGCATAAACACATATTCTCTACCATGTCAAACTATTGAATACCTATGCAAAATTTATGCGTTTTTCAGGTTCGAGACTTCGCTCTTGGATTGTGGACGATACGGCTTGTTGCAAATTTTTACAACTCTAACCCCTAGTAATATCCTTTAATGCCTTAAATAAAGTATCGAATAAGACCATTTTTCAATATATTACTTGGTCAATGGATAGAATATGTTCGTTGTCTAGTTTCCTCCGATTTGCATATTCGATAGTTTGACATGGAAAGGACGATAAATGAAGTGCTCTCTGAAGGCTGCCAGTACATAGTCTATATCTTCGACTATTAACGGGATACAAGAAAAATTCCATCTCGCAGGAGCAACCTCTAAAAACGATTCAAATGTAACATAGTAAATTTTGGAGAAAAAGAAAAAATCACCCTGGCCCCAAGGGTTGTTTTAATTTATTTTAATATATGTTTTCGGAAAATGTACCATCTCATAATTTACCGATTTTGCTTATTTTTACAATATTTTTCATATTCGATTTGCACTACAGATAGTGAGTTTTCGGTGCAGAAAAAAAAAAAAAAAAAAAAAAAAAAAAAAAAAAAAAAAAAAAAACTTTTTACTTCGGAAAAGGGAAAATTAATAATTTTGTCTAGACAAAACCCCTACTCCTAATTTACAGATTTTACTTTGATTCATAAAAATCCCATTCACATGCTCTGGATACTATGTTACGAGATTTATCCCAAGAAAACAAACATTTTGGCCACTAAGGTCACATTTACATCAAGGCAAATTTTATTTTTTTTAGGATGGGTAGGCGTCTCATCCAAAACCCACTGCTGGCGATGGATATAGAATGTAGCATATTATTAATGTTGTATATTATATATATATATATATATATATATATATATATATATATAATATACAGCATTAATAATGTGCTACATATATATATGTATAAAATACTATAATAATAATATTCTACATTCTTAGATATCATTTAAATTTTTTTTTCATAAATAATTGTGATACAACTAACAATTAACTTTAAAATAATAATCATACATAAATGATATTAGTAATATTCTGTCTGAATTGTGAATGACACAGAATTTTTACTATTTATCTACTAAATATTTGTCAAATACCACTCACTCGCTGACTGACTCACTGACCTATCATCGGCCAGCCCAAACCACTGGACAGAAAATTTTGGAATTTTGCATGAACACTCCCTATGGGATGTAAACACTCGCTAAGATAGGATTTTTTGATATTCAAATTTTTAAGTATTTTGGAGGGGTTTGAATTTTTAGTTGGTTAGAGCAGGCAAGCCTAGACAGCATGCGTTGGTAGGACGATAACAGGTCAGCTGTTACTGTACTGTATCTATTCAATATTATTTTTATTTGCGGTTAATTTCAACTATGATGGCAGACCTCGAATTACTAGAAATAAACTGTGTTTTTGTTCCTCGTAGAGTTGACGCTAAGCCTAGTGATGGTCCATCCAAGGTAATAATATCCCGAACCCTTGCACAGCCTCCTCACCCATCAGCATACCCAGTCAGAGCACGTCTTGGTAATGGTAACAAATATAATGGGTGTTTCCAAATTACACGTTGGAAACTTAAATTTTTAAATTTTAACGTATATTTATTGTTGACAACGAATTTTAACCTGTACTGGTTAAACATCTGTTACTGCTGACCTATAGATAACGTTATCTGTTTCTTGGCACTGGTACGGAGCGCCCAAATGGCAAGAAACATTATACTTTGTATACTTATCAATTGATGAATAACTTATAGTATGACGGGAACCGTGCTACAATAAACTGCACAAAATTATGTAGTAGTGTTAATTTTAATGATACATTATTTAACACAATAAAATAACTACTTATCCGCCGTACCGAAGCACGGGTATTCAGCAAGTTTACTCTGTAAATTAAATTATAGAATTAATTTAAATTCACACGGATTCAAGTTTTTCCTCCACATAGTGTATAGCGGTTCAATTTTTATTTCATTGGTGATAATGGCCGTAGTACAATTTAAATGAATTTATTAGTCTTATATTTATATTTTCCTCCCTAATAACGGGTAATTTATTTATTTCAAGAATACTGATCTAAGTATATAGCTTCTTACAATGTTGCTGGAAGAGCTCCTACTTCATGAAGTAATCTCTAAATATATAAATAAAATATTTTGTACCAAATGCATTTTAACGAGTTTCTTTATAAACTAGAAGACCTTATTAGAGTTATCAAAAATAATTGTTCATTGTTTTGAAAAAAAGTCCGTCACGCAGGAGCTGCATAACTAAGCACTTTCCTCAGAATTTGGGTAGTGTAGATGGCTTTCCAGAACAATTTGCTTAAAATATCCTACATAAATAAAATAAAAACATGAATAGTTCTCTTTTAAATTTGTAATGAGTAACTGATCAATTAATAATTTGCTTCCAGAGTTATGTTTACACATGGTACCTATTACACTACGTAATAAATACAAAAAACCTCATATTATCGTATTTTGATCTAACGCAGGAACAGGATACAGTCACTCTAGTGGTAGAAAGCGCTCCTTGCGGCGGCTTTTTGAACCTACGTCTGACGGGCTTTTCTATTGAAATATATTACAAATTAAACCCCCGCTTTCCGATTGACCGATTCAGCTCATTTTTACAACACTTCTTTCTCATGAGTTACCCACGACGTATACCGCGTTTCGTTACAATACAGCAGAAATTACGACCGGTATGAGGATATTAAGAATTTGGGTCAAGAGTAAACCCCCCTTCTAATGAACCGATTTAGTTTATTTTTACAACACATATTTACCTGTAGATTACCACTACGAATACCAAGTTTCGTCGAAATATACCAAAAATCACGGCTGGTAGTGGCGAATTGGTATTGTGGGTCCGGAGTAAACCCCCCCTCCTAATGAACCGATTTAGTTTATTTTTACAACAGTTATTTACCTGTGGATTACCACTACAAATACCGAGTTTCATCGAAATATACCAAAAATCACGGCTGGTAGTGGCGAATTGGTATTGTGGGTCCGGAGTAAACCCCCCCCCCTTCTAATGAACCGATTTAGTTCATTTTTATATCTCACTTTTCTCTCTATATTACCACTACGAATACCAAGTTTAGTTTAAATATAACAAATATTACGGCTGACATAGTCAAATTAGTGTTTTGGGTTCGGGGTAAACCCCCCCTTCCGGTGGACCGACTTTGGTGATTAACGAACTCGTTCAATCGTTTGCTAATTGAATGACGAAATACAAAGTTTCGTGACGAAAAAACCAAAACTCTGGCCGCTATCGTGTTAACAGACACATATTATATATATATATATATATATATATATATATATATATATATATATATATAGATATATATAAATTTTAACGGGGGTCATTTTCGGTGTCTACTAGGTAGGATCGATAAAGATTTGAAGAAATTTTTCAAAAATTCCGTCATGAGTCCAACCTCAATAGCTACTTTCCTTCGGAGGAAAGTGCTAATAACGAAATTAAGAAGCGTAAAAATAATTAAGATCCTTTAATGTTTTGTTTCCGAAAGACCAAAATTGGTCTTGTAACAGTGAGAAAAGTGGCTTTTTAATGAAAAACTTCTTTCAGGCTCACTTGGCCAACTTTCTAAAAATATTCTATATTGAATATCATTAATTGAAACATTTTCACTCCAGAAAATTGGAAGAGGGAACAGAGGAAGATGCAAAAATATATTAAAAAAATATGGCCTATTTCAGGTTATCCCTTAACGAACGAAGTCATTCATATCATAAATCTGATGATGTAATTGTGATAATGCTCTCCTTTATTTCATCTTCATCAGAAAATATGGTTTCGGCATAATTTGTAATATGGCCAAGGCAGTTTATTTTTAGTAAACTTGCCATAACAGGATGCTCGTTTCCTTTGCTATCAGTGTAAGAACTTAAAATAGATGTAAATTTAAAAAAAAAAAAAAAAAAAAAAAAAAAAAAAAAAAAAAAAAAATCACTTGGAATTCAGTATACTTACTTACATTTAATTTTGGACCAACAACATAATATCAATAGATACTGCTATTATATTTTAACAAAAATATTAGGACAGTCTATATTACTAATTTTATGATGAATTTATACAAAATTTTTAATATGACAACGCCGTCGCTGGCTAGCCGCCAAGAATGATCGAATCGACCAGGAATAAATTGTGTCCACGTTTTGCTGATCACACATCCCCAACTGTATTTATTATGTATGTACATATATTATTTATGCATAATAGCTCTACCGGATTGTATAAATTACTTTCTATTCTGATGGCTTGTAATTAAGAGAGTGTTGCTGTTTTATATTCGGGTCCGTTAAAACGCCTTAGATTAATTTTTCAAGCGTGTGGAACATAATTATATGCCATATATATATATATATATATATATATATATATATATATATATATATATATATATGGTAAAGGTACTATTATTATTTAATAATCAAAAATTACAGCAAGAACACCAGATTTCCATCACTTTTATTTATTATTTATTCCAAATCAACGCTTTCAGAGTTTAAAGATGTATAAATTAATACTTAATAGTATAAGTACATGGATTATGTAGTAGTTAATTTAAATTTCAAACATAAATTAGGTAATGTACTAATAAGAGCAACAAATTTTCATCATTGACCCAATATCGTTGTGTTAAACAAAATATAAATAAATTTCACAATTCTTCTACTAAAATTTTACAATCAGAGTAAAATTGTACATTTCATTAAAATGGTAGTTCAGGGTTTATGTTCTATTTTCCGCTGTGTCCTAATAAAAGGTAAGGAATTTCTTATTAAAATTATTTGTTTCCTACACATTTTTTTTATTTATTTATCTATTTATATAAAAATCACGTGTCTGTTTGTTTGTTCCTTATACAAATCCACACCGTTTAACCGATTTTGACCAAACTTGGAATAATGGTAGGTCTTGATACGAGAAATCTCCTAGGCTAGGTCAAAAAAATCTACCAGCTGTCTGTCTGTATGTCCCTTATACAAATCCACACCGTTCGACTGATTTCGACTAAACTCGGTACACATGTGGATCTTAATCTGAGGAGTGTCGTAGGCTAAGTCAAAAACGTCTACCAGCTGTCTGTCTGTATGTTTGTTTCCTATAAAAATCCACAACGTTTGACCGATTTTGACCTAAGTTGGAACACAGGTAGATATTGATACGGCGGTTGCCATAGGCTAGGTCAAAACGGCTACCATCTGTCTGTCTGTAAAGTATGTTTGTTCTTTATACAAACCCACACCGTTTGACAGATTTTGATCAAACTGGGCACACAGGTTGGTCTTGATCAGGGGATTGTCATAGGCCAGGTCAAAAACGTCTACCAGTTGCTGTATGTATGTTGTCTTAAAATAAAAATCCACACCGTTAGACCGATTTTTACCAAACTTGGCATACATGTATGTCTTGATATGGGGGGTGTTATAGGTTAGGTCAAAGTCGTCTAGGACTCCCAGTTGGGAGGTCACGGGTTCCAAACAGTTACAGATTCGTGTTATTAGATTTTAATAATACTTATTTGGTTTCTAATTTATATTAGGCTTTTCTATATGCAGAAAGTAGGTGTAGCATGGCACGCCGGGTAACAGCTAGTTTATAATAAAACTTATAGTAACATTACCGATGGACAAATATTAATATTTTGTATTTTATGAATAAATTTGTGTGCATAATTTATTTAAATAATATGTGTAAGCAAGTTAAATAAATTGCCAGATTCTCATACTACTACATATGCGCTAAAAGGCTAAATTTGTTGTCGAACATTACAGCGGGCAATTACTATTACAATGCGTCGTCCATTTATTTTTCTTTATATTTTTATATTTATGTAGCTTATTTTTTATGTAATATTTATTCACTGAGCTGAGTTATCCCCTTAAAGTTTTGATACAAATAAATGTTAACAACAGCAAATTTAGCAAATATTTTCGTTCTCAGCGTGGCTAGAAATAAAAAAAAAACTAGAGATAGAATTTCTAATAAAATATATGTTTAATTATTAAATCTTTTAATTTCTAAGTATAAAATTTATTTTGATTAGACATTACTTTATGATATTATTATTAATAATTTCTTCAAATAATCACATGCATCTCCTAACAGCATTAGCCAATTACTTTATTTTTTGTGATCAATATCCTCTTTATCTGTGTGTATTACAGTAATTATATTTTATGATTATACCAGAGATACTCCAACATTTTTTTCGTTTATATTTTTTATTCTCTCATACTCTTGCATTGTACAAATAAAAAACCCTTTACTAGTTGGAGTACTTTTAAACAAAAAAAAAATAGCCTTGCCCTGAAATCATTGAGTAAAATGTCAGAAGAGAGCTGAGAGTAAGCTCTACTCTACATGAAGCCCTTTGTGGAGGGTATAAATAGGCAGGTAAATGCAGATATGTACTTAGGGATTGACCTCTAGGGCTGTCCTTCCAGCAGAGTGGGCGTGGTTTATTATTTGAAAGGCGTGTTTGGCCCCGCCTTCTTAGACCCACCTACCGTGATGGCGACCAAACGGCCATGCGGCTAGGACCACGTGGTTTGCTTCTCTACTCCAGATGTAGTCTAGAGTAGCTGCCCATTAGGGAAGAAAACCGAAATTAAAAATTATAATAGAGCCACTAGGTTGGATAATACAAAGAGGTAGTTGCTAATGCTTTATCTAAGATATAATTCATAGAGGTTTCTTTATTTTTTTTTTTCTTAGTTTTTCTTGGAGTGCCTGCGTAATTTGTTAGTCTCCGGAAAAATAGTAATTTCAAAATCCTCCTTAATGCGAAAAAAATACCCTCTAAGGAATTAAAAACATTTCCTCAGTAAAAATTATATTACCGATCTAATTATATTCTGTTACTATCAAAAACATGTCTGAATCAAGGCAGCGAATTTATAAGCAAAGAATTTTAAAACTCATGGTTGATAAAAAAAATAATAAAAGAAATGAAGCAGCTGGAGATCGCTAAAGATTTATTTGAGTCGATTTAGCCTATTGAAGAGTTACATATAAGTCCCAGTTTTCGTGTATTGGTGACATATTTTTCGTCTGTACTATCTCGTTATACAAGAAAGTTTTTAATGAAGGAAATTCGGATGCTCTGCTAAATTCGTAGTATTTATGGGTCTAGTATGATTATTAAAGGCAGTACCCATAATCAGTTTGTAAATGCCAAGTTTTATTAACTAACCATTGGGAGGGATAGTGTGAGGAGGGCTGGACAAGACGAAGAGGGAGTGAGGGAGAAATGACGAGAAAAAGATAGATTGAGAGTGAAAGAGTGAGTAGGAGAGAGTGAGTGAGTGAGTGTGTGTGAGAGAGAGAGAGAGAGAGAGAGAGAGAGAGAGAGAGATCGGAGTGAGAGAGAAATTTGTGTTGCATATTTCTCGTTCATAGGAGGTAGGAAAAATGATGAAATGTTTCACCTAAATGAAAAATATCAAGGAAAAAATAGCCATCAGAGACTTGACCAGGAATTATAGAGACTTCTAGAGAATAGCCATCAGAGACTTGACCAGGAATTATAGAGACTTCTAGAGAATAGCCATCAGAGACTTGACCAGGAATTATAGAGACTTCTAGAGAATAGCCATCAGAGACTTGACCAGGAATTATAGAGACTTCTAGAGAATAGCCATCAGAGACTTGACCAGGAATTATAGAGACTTCTAGAGAATAGCCATCAGAGACTTGACCAGGAATTATAGAGACTTCTAGAGAATAGCCATCAGAGACTTGACCAGGAATTATAGAGACTTCTAGAGAATAGCCATCAGAGACTTGACCAGGAATTATAGAGACTTCTAGAGAATAGCCATCAGAGACTTGACCAGGAATTATAGAGACTTCTAGAGAATAGCCATCAGAGACTTGACCAGGAATTATAGAGACTTCTAGAGAATAGCCATCAGAGACTTGACCAGGAATTATAGAGACTTCTAGAGAATAGCCATCAGAGACTTGACCAGGAATTATAGAGACTTCTAGAGAATAGCCATCAGAGACTTGACCAGGAATTATAGAGACTTCTAGAGAATAGCCATCAGAGACTTGACCAGGAATTATAGAGACTTCTAGAGAATAGCCATCAGAGACTTGACCAGGAATTATAGAGACTTCTAGAGAATAGCCATCAGAGACTTGACCAGGAATTATAGAGACTTCTAGAGAATAGCCATCAGAGACTTGACCAGGAATTATAGAGACTTCTAGAGAATAGCCATCAGAGACTTGACCAGGAATTATAGAGACTTCTAGAGAATAGCCATCAGAGACTTGACCAGGAATTATAGAGACTCCTAGAGAATGCAGAATTAGCACAGCAAAAGAAAAGAAAAACAAAAAAAAAGACTTAACGGGGAAATTTTATCTTACAATATAAATAGGAATGTTTATAAGAAGGAAGAGAAAAAGTTATCACGTAAATCGAGTTTATCATTCCAACCTTTGCAGACCATGAAATTCACATCCTGACTTTAGTGAACGATTTTTTTTTTCAACGTAATTTTCCTTTTAAGAAATACTCCCACATCTCATTTATTATGTGAAGTGTTACTTAATTTGTATAATATCGATGGCCTAGAATGAAAACCTTGTATCTCAAAAATAAAATTAATTAACTTTTATACCTAAATAGATGGATATTATGGTTACTGAGAAGCCCCCAAGGTTTCTTTCTTCGGCGATATAGTCCAGGACGAGTAAGATAGAGTTTCTTTGATACTCAAGGATTGTCAAATAGAATCTTATCCATTTAATAACGTATAAAAGTTATTACAGTTTTTTTTAGTTACGAGGTTTTCATCAGAGTTGGGCAAATGTTAGCGGTCGCTAATATCTAATACCTTCTCTCTAATTTAGCGGTACTGATAAGAGCCTGCGCTAACGATTAGCGCATAGCGACGGCAGAGCGCTAATCGCTAAATTATTCATGAAATGTTTAAATATCTTGATAGCTAACAGCTTTAGCTATAGTTAAAACATTTTGTCATCTCAAAGTTCACTTCCGGTCTGCTCTGAGCCCGAGGGCATGCACCGCATATAACTTTAGGTAAAACTGAAGATTAGCGTCCTCCAAACCGATTTCTTTCAAATTTTGTACAATAACGTATTTTGATGCACTAAACACGAATCCGCTAAAAAAAAAGTTCGCATTCAACTAGGAAGGAAGTTATTAAGCACTAAATTTGCGCGTGTTTACAAATACGCTGTTTACGTCTACTTTTATAACCTTCCTAACAGTGAAATTTAGTTCTTAATAACTTCTTTCCTAGTTGAATGCGAACTTTGTTTTTAGCGGATTCGGGTTTAGTGCTTCAAAATTGTGTTATTGTACAAAATTTGAAAGAAATCGGTTTGGAGGACGCTAAACTTCAGTTTTACCTAAAGTTATATATAAGTTGAGATGACTAAATGTTGTAACTATAGCTAAAGCTGTTAGCTATCACGATATTTAAACATTTCATAAATAAATTAGCGATTAGCGCTCAGCCGTCGCTATGCGCTAATCATCGTCGCAGAGCGCAGGCTCTTATCAGTACCGCTAAATTAGCGAGAAGGTATTAGATATTAGCGACCGCTAACGTTTGCCCAACACTGGTTTTCATTCTAGGCCATCGATATATATGGGAGATTTAAAAGATCATGGATGAGGTGGTTCTTTAGAAACAAGGAAAAAAGGAGACATTTTTATTTGCTTTTCCCCAAAACCATGAATGAAGTTGAATACCTTTTTCGGCAAGTTTGTCATTCATTCCATCTGATTTGTATATACTTTACTTAAAAAAGGATTAGAGCAATACGTTTTCCTATACTTTCTTGAATATCTCGTCAATCGTTGTGAAGTCGTAGTAAGTTTAAGGTGGTAATTGTAAATTCTAAGAAATATCCTACAAATAGTCTCCTGCGTAAATTTTGTAGGGCAACATCAGTCGTAGAAAATGGCTCGCATGATTTCGAATGTGTTCCTTTCATTGAAGATGAAGTAATCTAAGCTTTTCAATAACGTAAGACATCAGATTCCTTTGTGTCGGATTTTTTTTTTACCTAGAAATAAACATTTCGTGAGGCACACAAGTGGAGTTCCGTTAGTCCAGATCATTTTCAAATTCGTAAATATTCTCTTGATGGAGATAGTGGAGGGCATTAATTGTAAGGTTTTACTGTCACTGAGAACAATTTAATTCGCATAAAAAGTGAGAGCTAATAAGGCAATCCGAAACAATCAAGAAAATAACAGTATTTATTTTTTTTTTCGCTCTCTAACGGGGTCAAAAATGGACCTATTTCGGCGCAAAAAGACTTTACGTGATTTGAAAGGATGAGTTTGTTAACCAGATAAATCCTTCCACTAAAACACAGTTTTTTGGGCGGTATTCGCGCGAAAGTAGCCTTTTAAGTAATTGAGTGGGGAGGGCCCAATGGACTCATTTACGAGGCCATATTTATAACCTTTGTTGAGAAAACATTTTTCTTGAGATTTTCGTATACATTCTTATACACATGAAAACGGGGTTGGAAATGTAAATGTATAGCGTCTATTCCATAGTCTATTAAATTTCCTTCAATGAGATTTTTGATGGAGCGATCTCAATATAGTAATTACCGCTTAGGATACTGTCAATTTAAAGTTGTGGTGCGTAAGGTCTTCCTTCGCCTTGAGGTTTCATTTTATATTTTTTAAATATAAAATGAAGGGAAAGACTTTTTAGGCTTCAAAATACTACCGAAATCCGACTACAATGGGTACCTGGACATTGTAATATATTTGGGAATGAAGAAGCCAAAGAAGGTTGTAAAATGAGCCAACCACTTCTTCCCGTCACTTACAGAAACATATGCTACTTAATCTCTTGAAGTATGTATTAGGACAGTTATTGTGGATTCTCGGAGAAATGCTGCAGTTGGAAAAAGATGGGAGCGAATAATATCGAAACCTATCCCCGACAGCCTTCCCCTAGGAATTGCAGTGGCTACCTTTAGGATGGCTACAGGCCACGATTACTTGAAGAGCCATTTACATAGGATAGGTTTAGGAGATTCTCCAACTTGTCCCAGGAGGACGGGACTGCAGGTCACCTGCAGACTGCTCAGCTCTGATACTGGAGATGATACTAAAGAAGGACAGGCACAGCTTTAGTGGTTGGCACAGCGTCGAATCGCTGAACAGCCTAGGACGAGCGTTCAATGAAGAAGAAGAAGAATTTTTACATTTTTCAGGAATAATTAAGACAAAACATTAACTGATTCTATCGTAAGTTTTCCTTATGGAAACGTGCTGACGCAGTTCCTGCGAATTGGACTTAAAAATTACTTACAGCTATCTTCCACTAAACTAGTTTTTTCGGTTCAGGTTCGTTTTTAGAAAGAACAGCACCGAGTAATTCTAATCTTAGTTTTTTACTGATTGTACTGAGTTCACATGTGTCCATCGAAATTCTTGCCACATGTGTACCGTCTGCTTTCTTGTTCACTAATACAGACCGATCGTAATAATACGACGCGAGTCGAAACATAATAACATTTTATTTTGTTTAATTCTGATTATTGTTCAATTAATTTTTCATTAATTTTAAAATAGAGATCGTTTGCAAAAACGGCTTAAAGACATGTGGGAATTAAAATCACCAGTATGGAAAAAAGATGTTGTATTTAGGTAAAGCCTGATCTGAAGGCAAGCAACAGACCGGATCGTGAAAGGCTGAACAGTTTATATAAATGTTGTAATAAATGAAATATAAACAATAAAAACATAACTACAGTAAGAAGTATTAGAGATTGAGAAACCCCTTTTTTTAGAACAACAACTAAAATATTCTCATTTGTGTAAAATATTATTTCAATATAAAATACCTAACTCGTATCAGAGTCACGCTTCGACTAAAGATCTACGTACAAAACGTAACACGTTTTGCCCATTCCCTTCAGTTAACATTTTTTATCGCCCTGTGGCTGTCTTAGAACGTACATGCCTTGATTCAAAATAACGCTCGATATTATTAGAATCAGTTGGCATAAAAATAAAAAAATAATTTAATATGCACATAAAAAACACAAACAAAAAATAAAGAAGCAGGTCTTAAATTTATAACAGGTTTATAAACAATATATATATATGTATATTGACATATATATATATATACACGAGGTAAGGTCCAAACGTTTCCGGCCTGGGATAGAAGGAAAGGTGAAAGAAAAAAACTGGTTTTACTGATTTTCAATATATTCTCCTCTAAGTTCAACACACTTAATACAACGCTTTGGCAACATTTCTATACCATGAAAAAAATAATTTTCTTCTTTGTTAAAAAAATGTTCTTCCACTGCTGCATGGAGCTCTTCGTCGGTGTTAAATCGCCTTCCACAAAGGTCAGATTTTAACTTTGAGAAAAGGTAGAAATTGCTAGGGGCCAAGTCTGGGCTGTAGGGTGGATGAGAGATTTCTTGGAATCCACAGTCCTTCACAGCGGCCTTGGAAATAAATGCTGTGTGGACAGAGTCATTGTCGTGAAGGAGGCGGACACCTTTGCTTAACTTCCCTCGCCTCTTCTCTTTAATGGCGTCTCGTAACCGGTGAAGTAGGGCTGCATAATACTCACCATTCATTATGGTATTCCTTTCTTTAAAATCTATCAGTAGTATTCGTTTACAGTCCCAAAAAATTGTGGCCATTACCTTTTTTGTTGACTGCATGACTTTTGCCTTTAAAGGCGCTTCTCCTGGTCTTCTCCATTCCATGGACTCCCTTTTGCTGAGTGGGTCATAATATAGAACCATTGTCTCATCCCCAGTTACAATTGAGTCCAAAAAATTAAAAAATTCATTGCAGCAGTGAACTCTTTCCTGTTTTTGAGCAGCTGAAAGAATTTTTGGAACCCATCTTGCACTAACCTTGTTCATATGCAAATGTTCTTTGATGATCCTCAAAACACTTGATTTTGAAAACCCTAACCTTGCTTCTATTTCCTTAGTTTTTAGTCGCCCATCAGACAGCAATTCAGATTCCACAAGTTGGATTGTTTCAGAAGTGACAGCTTCCAATGGGCGACCGGGACGTGGGTCATCTTCTAGACTTTCTCTTCCTAACTTAAAAAATTTTGCCCATTCTTTCACTATGGAATACGAGGGGGAGGACTACCCGTATACATAATCCAAGCGCTCTTTAATTTGCGCAGGAGTAAGACCCTCTTTACAAAAGAATTTAATTACCGCACGGTACTCGAGTTTGAACATTGTAAAAATGGAGAGTTTCCTTCAAGGCTGGACACTGACTGACAAGTCTGAGGAAGTGCGGGCGATGGGTATGGAATGAGCAGGCATGGACCTGCATAGGCGTGCAGGTCCCGGCACGTTTGAAGGAGGGGAAGCAGGACAGGCCGGAAACTTATGGACCTTACTACGTATATATATATATATATATATATATATATATATATATATATATATATATATATATATAGACACCGCCGGATTGAGTCATAATATGAGCATATTCTGGTCAATATGGAGAGAGGGAGAAAATACGCTAACCGTATACTTTGAACAGTCACAAATCCTCATGTTCCCTCGACAAGTTGAGAAATTTGTATATATATATATATATATATATATATATACAAATTCCTCAACTTGTCGAGGGAACATGAGGATTTGTGACTGTTCAAAGTATACGGTTAGCGTATTTTCTCCCTCTCTCCATATTGACCAGAATATGCTCATATTATGACTCAATCCGGCGGTGTCAATAAGGTATATACTTCACGAATATATATATATATATATTTATGTTTGTGTGCAACGGCTTCTTTCTCCAGCGGTGTCACTCCTCTCTCTATCGCAATATTTCGTCGGGTTCATCTCCGACTTCGTCATGCTCCTTTTGTCATCCTCGGTGGTTGTCAAGAGAGCGATTTCGGAGACTAAAGTCTATAACGGACGCAAAATCCGGGTCGAAATAATTCCCTTGACAACCACCGAGGACGACACAAGTAGCCTGACGAAGTCGGAGATGACCCCGACGAAATATTGCGACAGAGAGAGGAGCGACACCTCGATCGAAGCACATAGGTTTTTTTGTTCATTTGTACACTTTTCATGTTTTTTTTTTGTTTTTCTTATAACGTAGAGAAACGAATTAATCCATTTTGTACGCGATATCTGTAACCGTTTTCGAGAATAGTAAAGTCAACTAGTGTACCTAACTTTTTAAGATTCGGTCCGGGTACTTAGAAATGATAGATTCAGTTCAAACATCCTCTAGATGTATTTAAGCTAATAAAAACTAAAATATTTAAATTTTGGTTACATTGGGGGGAAAGGAAGTATTAGAGAAATGTATTAACAGGCATAGCATTTTTGGGATTTTCGTATATGTATTTAAATATCTTTAAAACGGTTGGGACATCGTGGTAAGTGTACAGTAGCCATTCGAAAGCTTACAAAATTCCCTACAGAACAGGTACTAAAGGAAATTTTACTGGAATGATCTCAGGTGGAGAAATAAGTTCTTTAAACTTCGAAAGTGTTGATTTTGTTGCTTTGAACGTTTCTTAACATTTTTTTCCCTCAGTTTTTTATTATTTCTGTTTTTTTTTTTTTCGTTGCTTTTTGCATTGAAATGAATTTGCTAGTAATACAAGATACGTAAAATGAGAGAATGTTTGTTTGTTTGTAATAGACCTTTCCTAGTGGAAGTTGGAGAAGCCGTTTGAGTAATTTCATGACGTGTAGCTCATGTTTAATTTTTCGCAAAATCTTTACTGTACGCATTTCAAGCTTTCCAAATGACACGGAGTAAGCTATGGAAACGCGCCAAGATGTCGCAGCTCCTGCGAGTCTTAATTTTAAAAGTTTTGAGAGATTGACATTTAATCATTGAGAGACCTGCATCTCTGTCTTATGAGATGGCAGTTCAGGACACGCCCAAAGGAGAAATCTAATGAAGATATATTTTATTTTGTGTTGAATGAGATATCAATGAAGATAATAATGTGATAATAATAATATGATTTGTTTATCGGAGAGCGGAAAATTCCAAAATATTCCTGTTTTAAGAATAAGGGTATAAAAGCTGTCCGAAAAAGAGAAATTATGGGAAAATTATCAAATTATTGAAAATGTCTTTCCCGCGATCATAACCCCTCCCCCACAATTCTTTTAAGTTTTTAATAAATTAAAAATGACATGATTGATCAAAGTCATAAATTGCTTGCCACATGGGCGTATATAAGGGGGGCTCATGGGCTGCAGCCCCCCCTTCCCCCCAAAATTGTTATTTCGTAGGTAAAAATGTGTTATAAAAACCTTAAAAATGTATTTATTGTGAGCACCTTAAGAAGAAGATCACTTAGTTCAGATTTTTTTTTTTTTTTTTTTTGGGGGGGGGGGGGTGTAATAGCGTTTTAGTTGGATAAAAATTCCAAATTCTAGGTTGTGATTATTCTAACCCCCCAAATACCCCGGTGTTTTCAGCCCCACCGGAAATTTGTTACTATATACGCCCCTAGCTTGCCACAAGACTGGCTAGATGGGCTAGGTTACCTCTGTAATCGTGGAGCTAGTTCCAGCCTATTCACAGAGATAGCGACACTAGTGTGTTCAAACTATGCTATCTAGGAATAGTTTCTCCCCTCATTCATCAAGTATACTCATGCTATTACAAACTTCATTATAAAATTTTATAAGGATTCATGCTGAATCGCAGTTTATTCTATTTCTGTCAAAATTATAATTTTACGTTTAAAATTACAATTTTATAATGCCCAAAATAACATACAACATACAACGTTTCTACAGCATTAGTTTAGTAAAATGATTACGTTCTTAAATAAATATTTACAACTACAGTAAGTCAACTAAATATATAAGAGATTAATTTACTGATGTTAAAAGTTTTCATTTTCCATGAACCACTGAGATTTTGCTTGCTTTAGGAACATTAGTTTCTAAAACTTCAAAAATTTCTTAAACTAGAAATATATTATGTTATTTTGAGAGTCATTCAAATAAAATAAAATTTCGTCACAATAATTTAAAGTATGAGAGGATTTCAATTAAAGACTCATAAATAAAAACACGTTCATATATTCAGCATTACAAAAGAAACAATTTGTTTTTTATTAAACAAAAAATCAAAAATAAAATAGTTGTTATAAAAATAGTCTTTTGTAGTAAATGAAGAATTATATTTATTATTCTATGGCCTCTTTATTTGGTGAAAACAATTTCGGTAATAATGAGCGAGAGCTGCCCAGAGCCCGATCTTCATGAAACTTCGTATACTTATTCATTTTGACCTAGTTTAGAAGAAAAAATTAAAAATCACTCGCGGTCAGGCCTAGAACAGTATTTACTAAGCATTAAAGTTGAGTTTCATACAGGTTAAAAGCTGGTGTAAACGAAGTATTTGTAAACACGCGCATGCGCGGTAATGTCAAATTGGGAGAGCCAGAATTGACCTAACTCCGATTTTCTTAAAACTTCGTATACTTATTCAATTGGGGGTCTCCCGTGGTCTAGTGGCTAGCGCGCTGGATTCATAAGCGGGAGATGGTGGGTTCGATCCCCACCGGCGCCAGAAATTTTCTCATCTCAGGGCTCGCTGTGAAAATTCCTGGTTGCACCCTGGATGTCGGCGCTAATAGCTACGATTTGTTGATGCGCCGTAAAAAAAAAAAAAAAAAAAAAAAAAAAAAAAAAAAAAAAAAAAAAAAAAAACTTATTCAATTCAACCCAATTATGAATAAAAACGTGACAAAAATATCACAAACGACTAATTGTTTTTCCCATTGTTATGGTACAGCTCGTAATGTTATGATAAAACTCGTTTATAGCCTGTATATCAGTCAACTTAATAAATAAGTTAAGTTAACTTAATAATGCTTAATAAATACTGTTCTAGGCCTGACCGCGAGTGATTTTTAATTTTTTCTTCTTAATTAGGTCAAAATGAATAAGTATACGAAGTTTCATCTAGATCGGGCTCTGGGCAGCTCTCACTCATTTTTACCAACAATTTCTTATACATGGTTCTAATATATTTAGATTCAAAAGATAAATGTATGACTTTAATTTAGACACTCCGATCACTATGGAATTATAGTAATGAAATAACTTTATACGGCAAGCAGAAGACGATTTATCCATCACAAAATAAATGGCCGTTCAAATTTTAACTCGAGGGTGAAACGACACCAAAATGTAGGTAATGCTACCAACCGAAAGTTTCCGTCTCTTGTTCCAAAAATGTGCCGTTCTGAAAAACATTTAGAGAAAACTGCAGTTTTCTCTAAATGAAAAATACGGCAGAGATAATTTGGGGTTCTCTAAAAAAGCACATGTGCTTTTGTAGAAAACTCCAAATTATCTCTGCCGTATTTTTCAACGTTAATTTTTTTTTCTTTTTTTTTACGGCGCATCTACATCTAGGTAATTAGCGCCGACATCCAGGATGCAGCGAGGAATTTTACCAGCGAGCCGTGGGATGATAAAATTCCTGCCGGAGGTTGGGAATCGAACCCACCATCTCCCGCTTATGAATCCAAGGCGCTAACCATTAGGCCACGGGAGACCCCCAATTACTTCTTTGAAATTCAATAATGAGATTCGAAGGGCTGCATCAGCGGTGATGACCAAATGTTGTCAATGTGTTCTGCAAGGCGCAGGCTGTTGTAAGCGACTTCTGTAATTTTTGAATTAATAATTTCCCTTTTTTACTCTAAGTTGCTTACAACTAGCTGATGTGGCACCATCAAATCTCATCATTGGATCTCATTTCCACGAAAAATTCGCGAATCCTTGCGAGCAGGTATTTTTCTGGATTTCTGTTTGAAAGAGTAGTGACTCTCCAAAATGTTTTACTAACCAGACTTTTTTAATAATATTATATTTCGAGAACAGTTATTACGGCTTGCAAAATACCATTGTGAGCATTGAAAGTGCATTGCCATAAGACAAATTTAATGGTGTTCTCAAATAAGTAATCTTTAAAGCACCGTTTTCTTTAAATATCATTTAGAACGCCATAATTTTGAAACAAAAGCAGATAGAAACTTTCGGATTAGGTTAGAATTCACCGATTTTTTGCTGTAGTTTCGCGCCTGGAGTATTGTCATCAAATTGCAATACACCCTGATTCCACATCAAACAATGTAAAGCAATATTGCAATGGACGGTTTTTATCAGACTATTATTGTTTTTAAATACGAAAAGCAGGTCTAATATTCATCAATATCTCATCAGAAGTAGGCTGAGGCGGATAATGTTCTTACCTTTCAGCGAAATTATATCATTGCACGCAGAAAATGGAGAAACGCAACGACACTACCATATAAATCGATTCATTCCGTTACTCCTGAAATGAGTGTTTAAATTTTAAAAAAGTCGAATGGGAAAACCCATTCGACAGATTCGTATCAGAACCCATTGACCACGAAAATAACGGTGGTTCAAATTTGTATACATATATGCATTTGTATGTTCTCTTGCGGGATCAAAAATTAACCGATTATAATGGAATTTGACTTGAATACAACGTGTAAGTTTAAAGGTCAAGTGCGTTAACCAGCAGAATCCGTCCATCTAAACATGGTATTGTGGGTGAAATTCGCGTGAAAAACATCGTATTTATACTGTCGTACACAAAAAACGGTGCCATTTTTATGAAGCAGCCTCCTCACGAATTTTAGTACATTGTTTTGGTGAACATCGCGCTAAAAAGACGTAGTGCTTATGATATAGCAATATCTTTGGTTAGTTAGCTTCTATTAGGCGAATAGAATATATTTAGCATTTTACGAGAAACGTGGACAAAGCAATGTTGGTTTTCCTCTTCCAAAACGAGATAAACATTTTCTTACATGTTTGGTTATAGCCTAAATTATGAAATATAAATTTTGGTTGGATTTGGAATATAAGAATTGTGGCACAATTATATTTTATCTACAAAAATAAATAAAAAGTTGTGATTTTACTTATTTGTTTTTTAAATTTCTTCTAGGTTCTAGCTTAAGTCTGAGATAGCTGTTCTTGAAAGTGCAAAAAGCACTAGAGGCTTATTTTCAAATGGAAAATGAACAATTATTCCCAAATGATCTAACCTGTGGAGATCTCTATATAACTTCAGATGAGAGTTCCTCAGATTGATGTTGGCGTGATGTTGAGAAGCTAAGAGACATTTATCTCTCATAAACCTCGCTATCTTAAATTATGACTAAGCGTGGTGTAATCCACTTCCTTACGATGACAATTATCTCCTCTTTATCACAATCATTATTAATTTTCGCTATGCAATAATATGCAAGAGAGATTATTCGAAATTCGACAGCTGCAGAAAATAAAATTTTCCCTAAAACAGATTTTTAGTTCATAAAATAATTAAAAAACAATAGCAAATCCCTATCTTTCTAAGAGAAAAAAGTCCGTCACGCAGGAGCTGCATAACTAAGCACTTTCCTCAGAATTTGGGTAGTGTAGACTGCTTTCCAGAACAATTTGCTTAAAATATCCTTTAATTTTGTAATGAGTAACTGATCAATTATTAATTTGCTTCCAGAGTTATGTTTTCACATGGTACCTACTACACTACGTAATGAATACAAAACACCTCATATTATCGTATTTTGATCTAACGCAGGAACAGGATACAGTCCCTCTAGTGGTAGAAAGCGCTCCTTGCGGCGGCTTTGTGAACCTACGTCTGGCGGGCTGTCCTATTGAAATATATTACAAAGTAAACCCCCCTTTCCGATTGACCGATTCAGCTCATTTTTACAACACTTCTTTCTCATTTGTTACCCACGACGTATACCGCGTTTCGTTACAATACAGCAGAAATTACGACCGGTATGAGTAAATTAGTAATTTGGGTCCGGAGTAAACCCCCCCCCCCCTCCTAATGAACCGATTTAGTTTATTTTTACAACACATATTTACCTGTAGATTACCACTACGAATACCGAGTTTCGTCAAAATATACCAAAAATCACGGCTGGTAGTGTCGAATTGGTATTGTGGGTCCGGAGTAAACCCCCCCTCCTAATGAACCGATTTAGATTATTTTTACAACACATATTTACCTGTAGATTGCCATTACGAATACCGAGTTTCTTCGAAATATTCCAAACATCACGGCTGGTAGTGGCGAATTGGTATTGCGGGTCCGGAGTAAACCCCCCCCCCTCCTTATAAACCGATTTAGTTCATTTTTATATCTCACTTTTCTCTCTATATTACCACTACGAATACCAAGTTTCGTTGAAATATAACAAATATTACTGCTGACATGGTCAAATTAGTGTTTTGGGTTCGGGGTAACCCCCCCCCCCCCCTTCCGATGGACCGATTTTGGTGGTTAACGAACTCATTCAATCGTTTGCTAATTGAATGCTATATACCAAGTTTCGTGACGAAAAAACAAAAACTCTGGCCGCTATCGTGTTAACAGACGCATATATATATATATATATATATATATATATATATATATATATATATATATAATGCATATATATAGATATACATAAATTTTAACGGGGGTCATTTTCGGTGTCTACTAGTTAGGATCGATAAAGATTGGAAGAAATTTTTCAAAAATTCCGTCATGAGTGTAACCTCAATAGCTGCTTTCCTTCGGAGGAAAGTGCTAAAAGAGACTCTACTATTGGTGGGCGAGGGAAAACTCTCTGATTACCCAACTTACATTAGGTGAGCGGTGTCCTGCCTAAGGAACCTTTTAGTATATCGTCGATACAAATTTAAAGTATTGAACGTGAAAATCATTAATATCAAGAGGGGAAAAACGTTTATTCATTAATTTGCTTTTGAACAGTCAAATAATTGACAGATTCGACTTTTTGGCAGTGGCTACTCTTTCCTCTCGCTGAGTGAACTTAGATTCGAGAGTTTGCCGCCCATCAGCAATCAGTAAGGATTGAAAATGAAAAATGCGTTTTATCACATTGGATACTTTGCATTTTCAAATAACCTTCCTTTATCCAAAGGCCACCTAAGGTCTTCCACTTGTATTAGCGCATGAGTTTGATCTCTTATGGAAATGTTCAGAAAATCACAATTCTTCCCAATATATAACTATGTTGGCGACGAAAAAAAAAATCCCAATGAACGCTGTTTTCCAGACGATTATTGTGATTGCAAACGAATAGCAGGTCTAATAGACACCAATAAATAATCAGAAGTAGGCTGAGGCGGATAATGTTTCAGCGAAATTATATCATTGCTTGCAGAAAATGGTGAAGCTCAGACGTACAACCAAATAAATCGATTCATTCTGTTACCCCACAAATGAGTGCTTATAAACAAAAAAAAAAGTCCATCTAGTCCGCAACCAGGAATTGCCAACTAGAAAATTCCACGGTTCAGAACTTATAGATCATGAAAATAACGGTGGCTCTGGCTCAAGTTTGTATATATATATATATATATATATATATATATATATATTTAAATCGGTCTATAAGGAAGGGGGTTTAATTTGTACTATGTTAGAATAGGACTTTCCAGTGAAACGCAAGTTGGCAAAGCTGCCGCTAGGAGTGCCTCTTTCTTGGTATTACTTGCCACGTCTCCCGCTAGAGGTGCTGTATCCCGTTCCTGTCTCAGACGAAAATGTGAAGGTTTTGTGCATGTATTAAGTAGTTTAGTACCAAGCATACACAAAACTCTGCAAGGATATTCAGGTAAACCCTTACTAGTACCCTTGTTAGTCGTAACAGACCGATTTTGCTGGTTAACTTATTCGACCTTTCTATTATTAATCGAGTTTTGTGTAAAACGTTTTTCTTTGCTGAAGGTTATCTAGTAAAAAGGCGATATTTTGAACCGTTAGCAAGAAAATTGGCAATCCGTAGATTTTTCTTGTAAAAATAAAAATCAAAGTGGGGCTCTTGTGACTCTTTCCTTAGATTGGTAAGTCTGGTATGAATTTTGGAAATTTATTATGCACTGTTACTTCCAGTCTCAGATAAATTTCAACTTTGGCAATTGCCATTTTTTGGAGAGTATTGGAAAGCCCCCTGCTAAAAAGCAGAAATCTTTGTTCTGAATTAAGGAATAACTAGTGAATTTACTATTATCTTAATTCCGTTGTAAGAATATTAAAAGACAACAAGTGTATAAGCACTGGGCACATTCCAGAGGGACGTTTGCCCTCAAATGAACGCAGTTAAATTCGCAATTGGGCAGAAGTAACTTATTAAATTACAAATGTTAGGCGAAGCCTATTTCTGTGGCTTCTTATAAAAAGTTTTGTTAGCCGCATCGTGCAATTCTGTCGAGATAACAGAGATCACTGGAATTTAAGGTAGGGTAATGACAGGCAGAAATCATTTTGAGGAATACTACACAGTTCGATCTTACACAGTTCGATTTTACACAGTTCGATTTTATACAGTCTTTTACAAGAGCAGCAAAACTTATTTTTCAAAGTTTTGAAAGCAGTTTAAATGCCTTTCTTTTAACACCAAAAGTAAAGCTGTTAGTTGTTTTCATAAAGTATTTCTTAGTTGAGTAAGCCAGAATCAGATTACCATCGAGTGCTGTAAATAATGGTTTATGTGGCTTGTAGATTGCGCCAAGAGCATTAATCATATTCATGATACTTGGTATGGTTTATGGTCCAGCATAGTGATAATTGACTCTTAATCATGTCACAGCAAAACTATTAGTCATTTACTATATAATTATCAGATTTATAGCTAAGATTTGCTTATGAGGAGTATCTTGTACTCCAACATAAATACGAGATATTTATGGAGGTTTATGAAGGATATAGTCTGGGTTCGGTCATATTGTATCTTAATAAAACTACATATTTTATAATAAAATGCGGTTCATTTTTCCAACGTTTCGGCTTGTGACTCAGGCCTCCATCAGGGCTGTAATATAAGGATGACACAGTAAATACTAACTTAGGAAGAACTGAAGTTTCGCGTCCTCACAACCGATTTCTTTCAAATTTTGTACAATAACGTATTATCATGCACTAACCACGAATCCGTTAAAAGAAAAAAAAAACTCGCTTTCAAATTGGAAGGAAGTTATTAAGCACTAAAATTCACTGTTATGCGGGTTATGAGAGCTTAATGTAAACAGCTATATTAGTCAACATGCGCATGCGCGGGTATGGAAAAGTCCGTACTAAAGAAGTCTATTTATTTATTCAAATAATAATAAATTCACCAGCAATTATTTATTCACAACCATTTTTTAAAATAATGAAACATTCTTTACAATTCTTGTTTCGTTCGTGAAAAGTATTATATAACAGAAATCCCTTAATAATTAACTAATGCCTTTATAATTATTAGTTCGTTCTAATTCGCGACTGCTCAAGTTTAATTGTCAACATAATTTCATTTTATACAAAACTAATGAAGTTGCACGAATTTATAATTCTCGTCCACAATAGACAAGAATTACTCAAAGGCATTTTTTATGAATTACATTAAAGGCATTTTTCGTTGCGATTGGGGATTTATATCCACCGAACATCGCGTCTGAAGGAGAAGAAAGCTAAGAACCATGTCTAGGAGGATTAGAATGTCTAGATGGATAAGAAGAATGTCTAGGACGACTTTTTGGCATACATGCTATGCTAGGAGTTCTTCTTGAACGAGCGTAGCGAGCGGAAACGCTTAGCACGTCTGCACATAAGCGACTGGTTACGACGGGTGAGGATGCCCTTAAAATTGACAATTATTTTTGAATAAATGGTTTATGAAATGTTCAAATGAGAGTTCTCTGTTTACCAATGTTACATGTCTGCGCATGCGGTTTACAAATACGCTTCTTACGCCTACTTTTAGTGAACAGTGAACTTTAGTGCTTAATAACTTCTTTCCTGGTTGAAAGCAATTTTTTTTAACGTATGTATTCGTGTTTAGTGCATTAAAATACGTTGTAGTGAAAAATGTTAAAGAAATCGTTTGTGAGGACGCTAAATTTCAGATTTACCCTAATTTATATAAACGTGAAATGAAAGGAAAATCATTACGCATAGATTGGAATGAATGATATATTGGGTAAATGTGTGTTATAGCTAGAGCTTAAATTTAATGAAGATTAATACAGATTTAAAACTTAAAATACAGTTAACTTTCACCTTTAATTTAAGCTCTTGCTATAACAAATATTTACCATATGTTTCATTCGTCCTCATCTATGCATAATTTTTTCCCTTTTATTTCATCTGTATATAAATTATGTCCTTATTTTTCAGCCCTGATGTAGGCTTGAATTCCAAATTACTTAGATATCACAATATATCTACCTTCGCGGTCAACGGTTGCCTCTTGATGAACAACAAGTTATTTATATGCGAAATTTCTTTATTTCAGCAATTATTTTAATATTTCAAGTCAGATTAAGCTTCTGCATAATATTGGATCTACATTATTCCAGCAAGATGAGTGACCATCATAGTTTTAATCCGACGTCATCCCAAAATGACGAAGCTGTGCGGTTGACAGTCTTCAGAAAAATTAATTCGCAGTCGTCAAGCTGCTCCAATTTCGTTTATCCAGGAAGAACGACCCACTCTCGCAAAGACCAAAAAGTCTGAATTGCAGGATCGGCACCATCAAAGCACGTTTCCGTAAATTCATATCACTAGTTTCATTTGGAAAGAATTAAGATAAATAATTAATCTTGATGAATAGTGAGAGGTTATTGACTAAAATGTACAGAAAACTGACAATATTAAACTCCATAAATAAATATCAATTACTCACTCGCCCTCCTCTAAACGCTACTTCAAACACCAATTGAGACAAACACGTTTCACATTTAGTACATATCTCCATTTCCTGGAAAATTCCTTTTACTGCTAAAGACAATTAAATAACAACAAGCAATAAAAAACCGAGGGAAAGTTTCCATGAATAAACCCCAAACTTTCGAGATTTTATGTGCTGTTTTCTCCGAATATGATCGCCCTATTCAAAATTGAATAAGAACCATTTGTAGGGAGTTTTATAAGCTTTCGAATAGGTAATTTTCACATAACACGATTTCACAACCTTTTTTGGGAAATTTAAAAAAATATACGAAAATCTCAAAACTACTCTTGTCTGTTAATAAGCATATAATTAATTATGTGCTTATACCTCCATAATTTAAATTTAAACGTCTTAGTTTACATGAATGTCAAACGTATTGAACAATTTTAACTCAATAATGCGTACTAGAGTAACCTAACAAAAATTGTACAAATATATCGTCTTCAAAGTGCTTTCGATCGATACCATCAGCCTAAGCCCGTAAGAACGTACCAAATAAAATCATATTCGATCATCAAATTATAATTCAAATTTCATAAAACTAGGCTTAAGGTCTCGCTCTAATGCCGGTGTTTCCTATTTACCCAACACTTTTAAAAATGTATTAGAAGTTTGAACGAAATATTAACTCGTGTAGGTACGTCGAAACATGAACATTACCGGTAGATGTCAAGTATGACACACGTGTACCTCCAAGATGTGGGAACGACTCGAGGGTGTGGCATCTCTCTATTTAAATATCAATACAGTCCAAGAGGAAATAGGTAGCCGGCCAATTTCCGGAAGGAGGGTAGGACAGGAAGAGAGCACGCCCTACTTCCTCTTGTCACTAGCTGATCATTGTCAAACAATAATTACACCAAGCCCAATCCGACTCTTGAATCGCTCTTTTCGCCTCTTCCTACCGACAGCGTCACCTTGTTTCATCTCGCTCTCACGGTATTGACGCATGGAAAACAGTGGAATTTCGTTTCACTTCTAGCTCTCACGGGATTGACACATGGAAAACAGTGGAATTTCGTTTCACTTCTAGCTCTCACGGTATTGACGCATGGAAAACAGTGGAATTTCGTTTCACTTCTAGCTCTCACGGTATTGACACATGGAAAACAGTGGAATTTCGTTTCACTTCTAGCTCTCACGGTATTGACACATGGAAAACAGTGGAATTTCGTTTCACTTCTAGCTCTCACGGTATTGACACATGGAAAACAGTGAAATTTCGTTTCACTTCTAGCTCTCACGGTATTGACGCATGGAAAACAGTGGAATTTCGTTTCACTTCTAGCTCTCACGGTATTGACACATGGAAAACAGTGAAATTTCGTTTCACTTCTAGCTCTCACGGTATTGACACATGGAAAACAGCAGTATTTCAAAAACATTTAGATCAATGAGGCTTGTTTGGCTCAAATGCTCCTAAAATTACTCCTCTTTAATGCTTTATAATCTCTCTTCTTCTCAGGGGAAGAAAGCTGTTTATAATGCCGACAAAATGAATCAATGGAGAGGCTAACAAGAGTTGCCAATTTTATATATATATATATATATATATATATATATATATATGATTCATCCATTTCCAAAAGTACCCATGTCCACAAAATGTCGAAAAGGAGATTTTGGAACCACTGGATTAAGCTTTTCCTGCTCTTTGCAGTGAATAAAATAATAGAGCCTTAAAAAGACTCTTATCCTATGAAAAACAATTTTGAAAATCATGAACTGATGCCTGGTATACCAATAAGGAAGAAGAAAAAAAAGCAGATGTAGCGACACTCAGCATTTTGGAACAGCCTCTCAGAATGGGCTCCCAAAGTTTCAGTTCTACAAATTACTTTTCCAGAATATAGAAGAAGTTGATGGGAGCGATTCAGAAGATCTGGACTGTGAGATGGAAGATATTGATGTTGTGTAAAGTAACTTGAAACTTTTTGATTTAATAGCATCTAAGTCTATATTTGTTCTACCTTTTACTACTTATTTTGCTTTAACAGTAAATAAGAGCCAACGGCCATAGCCACGTTAAATGCACCGGTTCCCATTGATCACCGAAGTTAAGCAACGTCGGGCGTGGCCAGTACCTGAATGGGGGCCGATCACGTGCCGTTGCCATTATAAAAGGGTGGCAACCTGTAGACAGCCCTGCGATAATAGCAAAATTGTTAATACACCATTAAACGCACAAAAAACACAAAAATAAGAATAATGATAAATTCGCAAATTACACAATTCATTGTTAAACCATTGTACAAAATCAAAATGCACCTTGTCCAAAATATTGTTCACTTTTTCCTAAAAACTATTGTATAAAAGGATAAAACTTCATGAAAACCTGTGCAGCAAAACATCAGATCCTGTAACAGTTATTTTCCTTTTCTCAACAATTAGCTTTCATGGACTTGACTCCTTTTGGAAAAGGATGACTCATATGTACCGTATCTCGCATTTGCGCAAAATATGGTACGTAAAAGGTGACCAAGGCGAAATATAAGTTTCTGATGTAATAATTTCTAATAACACTAGAGAAAAGAATTATATCGATGAACTCAAGAGCTCCTTAACATTTTTAGGTGGTGAGACTTGCATGTTAAGTTGTTTAGCGCGGTTCCTCCCTCCTTCCATAGGAAGAAACCCCGCTTATGAGGTTAACTCATCCGGAAGTGACGACTCGAAAATTTCACGTTTGAGAACCCATAGATCACCAAAATACTGGCTCTAAAATTTGTATATATATCGTCGACACAAATGCAAAGTATCGAATGTGAAAAACACCACTTTCCAGAGTAAAAAAAACTTTTATGCATTACTTCAGATTCCACGTTTTGACAGTGGTTACTATCCCGTTTCACTGAGTGAACTTAGATTCGAAAGTTTGCCGTACATCAGTCCAACATAAATCAGCAAAGATTCAAAATGAAAAATGCGTTATTTCACTTTCGATACTTGGCATTTGTATCGACGATATATTTGTCCAGATGGCTAAAAAATCACACTTTAAATTCCAATGACTTGTTTAGTCTTCTCCTTTATTTTTACAAATGTGGCGCGTTAAGTCTTTTTTTTAACTTTGGATACTTCGAAAAAAAAGGCATATAGTTTTTAAGAGGAGTGAGCTAAAGCATACGTGACCAAAAGCTAAACTAAGCTCCGATCTAGACAAAACAATATCCTGACAGATGGCAGACAAACACTTGCAGAGGTAGGAATTCTATTTTCACTAAAGATAAAGTTCTAAAAGCAACTAAGCTGCGATGAAGTCTGAAGTCTAAGAAATCGTTTTAAATTTTGAACCCCGCGTCATCCTAAAAACGTCTTATATTGTTATTTTATTTAAGTGTAAATAGAATTATGTGATGTCGCTTAGATGACGGATTGTATCTAAGCTTTTGTAAATTTCTTGTATATATCTGAAGCACCTATTATTTTTAAATGTTCATAATAAAATTTACTTTACCACTAGTACTACAAATCAATCCGACTTTTAGCACTTTCCTCCGAAGGAAAGTAGCTATCACTCATGACGGAATTTTTTCAAAAATGTCTTCGAATCTTTATCGATCCTACCTAGTAGACACCGAAAATGACCCCAGTTAAAATTTATATATATATATATATATATATATATATATATATATATATATATATATATATATATATGTGTGTGTGTGTGTGTGTGTTGTGTCCGTTAACACGATGCAGGCCAGAGTTTTTGTTTTTTCGCCGCGAAACTTGGTATGCAGTATTCCCCTATTGAACGAGTTCGTTAACCAACAAAATCGGTCCATCGGGGGGGGGGGGGGGGGGGGGGGGTTACTCCGTAGCCAAAGTAGTTATTTGTCAATACCAGCCATAATTTTTGTTATATTTAAACGAAAATCAGTATTTGTTGTGGTCAACTGGAGAGAAAATTTTTTTGTAGAAATAAACTAAAGCGGTTGACTAGAAGGGGGGGGTTTACTCCGGACAGAAATTACTAATTTCCTTATGCCGGTCTTAATTTCTGTTGTATTGTTATGAAACTCTGTATACGTCCTGGCTATCTAATAAGAAAGAAGTGTAGTGAAAATGAACTAATTCGGTCTATTGGAAGGGGGGGGGGTGTTACTTTGTACTATGTTTGAATGAATTATCCCGCCAAACGTACGTTCGCGAAACTCATCAAGATCAATAGATGAATGTTAAGCTTTGTGTATTTATTACGTAGTGTAGTACCACGCATACACAAAACTCTGGAAGGAAATTAATTACAAAATTAATAATTGAAACAGCTGCTCATAAAAGCAAAAGAGCAGAACAATTTATGTTTTTATTTTATTTATCTATATAGGTTATTTTAAGCAAATTATTCAGCAATGCACTCGACCCTACACAATTCTGAGGAAAGTGCTTAGTTATGCAGCTCCTGCTTGACGGACTTAATTTGAAATGTATAGTAATAAACACAACCACACCGTTTGAATCCTGTTTATTAACTAACCTATCTCAGTTATACATAATTAGAACAGCTGGTATAAAATATGTAACATGTCCTCCTTTTTATAATCAATGTATAGCGAGTGTGTGAGGTTCACACTCTCATACACACACGCACACGCCTTTTTCATGTCAAAGAATGCACCTCCAATGTGCAGCTTGTGTACTGTGCAACTCACAGTGTGGCATATTTTGACGAATTGCCAGGGCTTATGAACATTTAAAAGAACATCAGCTGTCAGACAAATAGCAAAACGTTTTGACTTCTTGGATGCCGCAATACATATCAGCATAATTTAATTAGTCTGACAATATCTAAAATAAATATCACCACCCAAGTTGAATGATATGTTGCTCATTGAAGAGAAAGGCTCCTGACTGGGTTCATTTAAAAATAATTATTAGCATAAAGAGACTCATGTTATATTATTACATTTGGGAATGGGTGCACATATATCGCACTAGTATTATTACATTTGGGAATGGGTGTACATATATCGCACTAGTATTATTACATTTGGGAATGGGTGCACATATATCGCACTAGTATTATTACATTTGGGAATGGGTGTACATATATCGCACTAGTATTATTACATTTGGGAATTGGTGCACATATATCGCACTAGTATTATTACATTTGGGAATGGGTGTACATATATCGCACTAGTATTATTACATTTGGGAATGGGTGTACATATATCGCACTAGTATTATTACATTTGGGAATGGGTGTACATATATCGCACTAGTATTATTACATTTGGGAATGGGTGTACATATATCGCACTAGTATTATTACATTTGGGAATGGGTGTACATATATCGCACTAGTATTATTACATTTGGGAATGGGTGTACATATATCGCACTAGTATTATTACATTTGGGAATGGGTGTACATATATCGCACTAGTATTTCTTAAGTGACACACCGTCATAGTTATGACTGTGAAAGACATGGTAAATATATCAGTCATCAAAACTGTATGCACCTAGTGTCAGAGCTTGTGCACCAGAACGCACTTGTATCACCCTGCCAGTCTTAATCCTAGGGCCCCGCATAGGCAAGAGTGACACATTTTCAGTTGAGTTGTGTCACTTTAGAAATACTAGTGCGATTTGTTGGCGAATAATCATTAATGATTACAATGAGCAAAGATTATTCGCTTCAGAAAGGAATGGTCCCAAAGGGTTGACAAGAAAAGGCAGAATTAAAAGTGAGCCCTGTTAAAATGTCTACTTCCTTGTGGAATTACTTAATATTATAATAAGCATTTACAAAGTCTTCTAATAATCTCCGGGTTTTTTTCCGACGAAGGATTGCTTAATTTTTTAATTATCCTTTTTCTTAAACGGCATAATATTTCAGCGAAAATAACGGACGAAGCGATGATTAAAACCTCTGCCAAAAAAAAAAAAAAAAAAAAAAAAAAACGTTGGAGCCTTAGGCTTTCTCTTTAATGGCGTAAGGAAATAGAGAATGGCACACCTGTCTCTTGTTCAATTCGGCAATAAATCAAGAGACTGCTAATTATTTAGGCCGAAGCTGGCTAATAGCGGACATATTTCAGCTGTACGTCTAGAAGGACGATGAACTCAGGAGGAATAGCAGTCTCGGAATAGATCAGCACAAACGGATCCTTCTTCTAGAAACTGGGGGGGGGGGGGTCATTATTTATTCTTAATAAGTTTTCGATTCTAGTGTATCATCTCAGTGTCATTATAATGCCAATTCAGTTCTAGGGCGTTTAATGGTTAAAGTCAGGATGACATAATATAATATGAGAAGAAAAGAAGAGCACAGGCTAAAGGGGCCCTCACACTGGCAAAAATGTTGCTCAAAATTTTGAAGAAGTCGGTTTTGTGCAAAAATATTGCGATTATCAGGAGAAATATTGCGCAAAAAAGGGGTATTAAATATATTGTGGGGCGTTCAAAAGTTGTCTCAAAGTTTAGAAATTGTTTGCAGACCTGTCAATATTTTGTAGCATGGGAGTGTAGTGTGAGAGGGCTGACAAAAGTTTGCGCAATTGTGTGTGTCTACAATACATTTTGAAGTAATTTATATCCTTTTAGCACTTTCCTCCGAAGGAAAGTAGCTATTGAGGTTGGACTCATGACGGAATTTTTTAAAAATTTCTTCAAATCTTTATCGATCCTACCTAGTAGACACCGAAAATGACCCCCGTTAAAATTTATATATATCTATATATATATATATATATATATATATATGCATATATATATATATGTGTCTGTTAACACGATAGCGGCCAGAGTTTTTGTTTTTTCGTCACGAAACTTGGTATATAGCATTCAATTAGCAAACGATTGAACAAGTTCGTTAACCACCAAAATCGGTCCACCGGAAGGGGGGGTTTACCCCGAACCCAAAACACTAATTTGACCATTTCAGCCGTAATATTTGTTATATTTCAACGAAACTTGGTATTCGTACTGGTAATATAGAGAGAAAAGTGAGATATAAAAATAAACTAAATCCGTTCATAAGGAGGGGGGGTTTACTCCGGTCCGACAATACCAATTCGCCACTACCAGCCGTGATTTTAGGTATATTTCGACGATACGCGGTATTCATAGTGGTAATCTACAGGTAAATATGTGTTGTAAAAATAAACTAAATCGGTTCATTAGGAGGGGGGGGGGGGTTTACTCCAGACCCACAATACCAATTCGCCACTACCAACCGTGATTTTTGGTATATTTCGACGAAACTCGGTATTCGTAGTGGTAATCTACAGGTAAATATGTGTTGTAAAAATAAACTAAATCGGTTCATTAGGAGGGGGGGTTTACTCCGGACCCAAATTACTAATATACTCATACTGGTCGTAATTTCTGCTGTATTGTAACGAAACGCGGTATACGTCGTGGGTAACTCATGAGAAAGAAGTGTTGTAAAAATGAGCTGAATCGGTCAATCAGAAAGGGGGGTTTACTTTGTAATATATTTCAATAGAAAAGCCAGCCAGACATAGGTTCACAAAGGCGCCGCAAGGAGCGCTAGAGGGACTGTATCCGGTTCCTGCGTTAGATCAAAATACGATAATATGAGGATTTTGTATTTATTACATAGTGTAATAGGTACCATGTGTAAACATAACTCTGGAAGCAAATTAATAATTTATCAGTTACACATTACAAAATTAAAAGAGAACTATTGATGTTTTTATTTTATTTATGTAGGATATTTTAAGCAAATTGTTCTGGAAAGCAGTCTACACTACCCAAATTCTGAGGAAAGTGCTTAGTTATGCAGCTCCTGCGTGACGGACTTTTTTCATCTTTATTTTATCCTGTCTATTAAAAATATATTGATTTGATTCAATATTTTGATTCAAATAATACATTCTTCCACATTTTCATGTCAATGCAATTTCAATTGCACATATATACATAGGCAACCCAAGTGGTTGAACTGCCTTAAAAAATAACGGCCGTTACACAATTATAAAAATGTTTGCAATATTTTTGTGCAGTGTGACGGGTCCACGACAATTCAATGTTTTGTACAAAAATAAGCTCAATATTTGTGCTCAAAATTTTGAGAAACATTTTTGCGAGTATAAGGGACCCTTAAGAGGGCCCCTTGTGGCAGCTGGTGTAGAGGTACGTGATTCTTCGTCATACGTCAACGAGAAAAAAAAAACAAAAAAAACGCTATATCCATTCCTAGAGTTCCTTTTTACTGTTTTACCTTTGGATCAAGGGCTTATACGAGTATAAGGGGGGGGGGCTCCAGCCCTCCCACCTCCCGAACTTTTATTTAATTGGTAAAAAAGTGTCATAAAAACCTCAACAATTAATTAAATAAGATCACTAAGTTCAGAAAAAATCATCGCTTTGAACGGCGATTCGATTACAGGGATGGCTGCGAGTGAGATGCGAAGTGCTTAGTGTGTACTTTGTAATAAATAAAAATATTCAGTGTCAAACAAACCGTTGCATAATGATTTTGCAAGCCTGCCCATTAAACAATTAAATCAGCGAAAACCTGTCACACAAAATAAAAAAATAAAGCAAGATTAAACTAAAGGGCAGCAAGTGATTTAGGACCATAAGAATATATTACTATAATTTTATTTTTCTTTCTTGTTCTTTTACCTACAAACATACCATTCATTTATAGAACAACTGAGGAAAATTCGTATGTCAACGAAAATTGAAAAAAATGTGTATACAAAAGAAATGATATAAATCGATAAATTTTAAAAACAAATTTAAGGCATTATCTTTCTAAGTTAAAATAAGTAACGTTTAAGCGTTAGGGGGGCGAGGTTAGCTCAGTGGTAGAGCACTCGACTAATGAATTGGAGGACCAGGTTCAAAACCCGAGCGCGCACTAAAGATTTTTTCTTCTGGTGCTGCCGTTCGAGCGTTGGATTTGGGGTCCCAGATCGTCCCTAGGCTCACCCAGCCTTTAATTAATTTAATTAATAATGGGTACCTTGGGTGCTAATGACTCTAGCAGTCGAAGCAGCCAAGGGGAAAATCAGGCGGCCAGAGCATAGTATTGACCACACTATCTCCCTAGTGTGCCGTATGGTCAAGAATCAGATACCTCTACAGTATCTGCCCCTCTGGGCCCTTGTGGCCTGTTACGGGACTGATTTTTTTTTTTTAAGCATTAGAAGAAATCAATTGGAAGAATTATGACATGTTGCAACAGTTTTTTTGTTTCTCCTGAAAACATTGATTTTTGGACATACGACATAAGTATGTAAGCGCTCACGTCTTAACACTCACGGCCACCGGGCCTCCAATATCTTTTTGCAATCTGTTTCATATCTTAAATCTGTAAAATTTGGAGTAGTTGGAAGAAAAACATTCGAAATAATATTTTTTTTTTTTATAAGGAGCGAAAGAACGAATTCAAACCTGACTATCTCAGCTTGAGAAACCTGGTCTGAATTCGTTGGTCTTTTTCAATAGCTCATGTCGTTTGATGATATTCCTGACTAGAAAGCACCTTCAGTCTTGTTGTCTATTAACAGTATTATTATACCCGCAACTATTATTGGTTTTAGACTTAAGCCTAGGAAGTGGCAGGAGATTCGTCATTATCTAGCCACAACTAGCATAACAATAAGTTAATCACCAAAAGAAAAAAAAAAGCATTCGGTTTAAAAAACAAAACGAACAAAAAACCCCCATTACCTGTTCCCCTTGTAAGGGCTGACCAATAGCTCCTTGAATGGATGACAGCTGAGGGGAACATCCCCAACCCATATGCTCTGCTCCACCTGCTCTAGGAGGATTATGAATGGAATTAGAATAACAAGGAGATCAACAGGAAGATTTGTTTCAAATTAATCTGCCATATATTCTTATTAATTATTTTACTAGTCAGCACTCGCTGAAGGAATATTGAGGTTGAACGCATGAAAGAATTTTTGAAACGTTTCTTAAAATATTCGGCTAGATAACTTATCGTAGGAAAAGTTCATATTTTCAGTTTGGCCACTTAACCCTGAAACACCCTGTACGTATATAAATAATATAGGGGGTGATTTTCGGTGTCTACTAGGTAGGATCGATAAAGATTTGAAGAAAGTTTTCAAAATTCCGACATGAGTGCAACCTCAATAGCTACTGTCCTTCGGAGGAACTTGCTAAAAGGTCTTAACAGAAATCTGCTTATTATATATGCTATGCAAAACAAACTAATATTTCTTTCTGAAAATCTTAGTTTCATGTCATTAAATTTTTTATTCAGTTAGAGATACTGTTTAGGTGATGTGAAGTCAAGGGATGGAAGAAAAAACGTCAGATCTTCAGGAAAAAACAAACAACAGAGAGATTTTACTAATTTAAGATATATTCGGGCCAATACAGGTTTTTGCGTGAAAGTCTGACGTTTTTTCCCCTAGCCGAATCCCAACCATCCCTTGGCTTCGCATTAAATTTTCTATTTACTCAAATAAAATAACTCTTGAAACAATTCACTATAACTTTATTTTTTATCTTTTAGGTGGTCAAAAAAGAAGGGACGCAAATGACAAACGTGTGCTATAGTTGGAGTAATATTGTTCCTTTGTTAGGTAAGTTTTATTATTTACGAGATTTCCCGGATCAAGACGTATCTATGTGCGAAGTTTGATCAATATCAGTCAAACGATGTGGATTTGTATAAGGAACAAACAAACAGAAAAACAGAAAAACAGACACGTGATTTTTATATATATAGATATTAAAATATCCGTGATAATAGAAATTATAAAATTTATTTACATAAACATTTGTAATGAACGACTGACTGAATTATTAATTTTGTTCTGATCATGTTCTTCCTTTGTTATGAGAGTTGTCTACCGAGTTTCATTCCGAAGAAATTAAAAGGGAGTTAAAATAACGGTTGGTAAAGAGAAAATAATAATTTGGTTTCGAAATGTGCCATTCCTGATTGACAAATTGAGTTTATTTTTACAAACCTTTTTTCCCATTAATAGCGAAGTATCGGCACGTTTATGTATGTGTGTGTGTATGTATATGTATGTATATATATATATATATATATATATATATATATATGTATATATATATAAATTAGGATAACAAAAAAAAAAAATTGTTTAGAGCCCTCTGCTCAAATTCAGGAACATAAATATGCCTTAGCTCCACCCGACAAACCTATGTAATGTACTGTATAACATACAGTCTTCTTTTTCGTACATGGCCACCGCGCCAGCGCGAACGCCAGCGGACACTAGAATAAGGACTATATAACAGAGTAGGCATTATTCAATACATTTCATATTAAATCTTTCAAATAAATTTTTACTTAATTTATTAATAGGTTATGTTATTCATCCAGTGATTTTTTTTTTTTTTTTTTTTTTTTTTTTTTTTTTTTTTTTTTTTTTTTTACGAATAAGAAGGTTGGCTCATTATTAAATAATGTTTTATTTAATAAGAATTCATTTATTTATTCAGTTATTCATTAATCACGAGTAATCCATTATTTTTCATTTACTATGAATTTTAAAGAAGATGCCTCCAAAATGTAAACTTCCGATCCACTTCCAGTGCACTATTGGTCCTATTCCGGTTCTATTCCAACTATTTTCAACCACTTCCGGTCAAAACTGCCCATTTTCAGCCGGCTTCAGACCGCTTGTGGTTCCTTTGGCCGATTGCCAATCTACTCAGGTGACTCCCGAGTACTACTGGTTCACTTCCAGCTTACTTCCGGTCTCCCGTAATTACTATCAGGTAGTATTCTCATCCCAGGGTCACTTCCGGGTGGATCTATGCCATTTCCGGGTACTTCCGGCTTACTTCCGCTCTCCCGTAATTACTATCGGGTAGTATACTCATCCCAGGGTCAATTCCAAGTGGATCTGTGCCGTTTCCGGGTACTTTCGGCTTTCTTTCTGTCTCTCATAACTATTTTAGGGTCACTATATTCATCCCTAGATCATTCCCGGTTGAATCTGAATCGCTTCCTGTTCCCCATATGCATACTTCCGGTCTTTCGTAATTTCTTCAGGGTCGCACCTCCAATCCCTGGACCACTTCCGGTTAGATCTCAGTCACTTCCGGTTCATTGCCGGACACAGCAATTAATGTTTGTCCAACTCTGTTATAGGTATTCTGTTCAATTTTCATTCAAATAAATAATTTTTATTCAATAATAAATACAAATAAAAAAAGTTCCGTAATTCATTGAATTCTCTGAATAATGAATGAAATATTATTCATCATTCAGAATGAAATAACAGATTTATTTATTATTCTTTTTTCTGAATGATTCAAAACTGCTATATAATCTTTGATGCCTACAAGCATTGTTGACTTATACTTCCAAAAAAATAAATTATACTTCCATAGATACTAAGTACAATTTATCGCTGAACTCTTCATACCATGTCTTCCAAAGTTACAATTTTATATCTAACTACTTTAGCCGTATCTCCCCATGGTCTAATGGCTAACGCATTAGTTTCACATGAGAGAGATGGTGGGTTCGAGTCCCACCGGCGGCAGGAATTTTCTCACCTCATGGCTCGTTGGGAAAATTCCTCGCTGCACCAGGATGTCGGCACTAATTACCGGAGAAGTCGATGAGCCGTAAAAAAAAAAAACTGCTTTAGCCTTGCTGATTTCCTAGAATAAGTGATTTGAGGATACTGTTCTTTTAGTTTATTTCCAATGAAGTGGATCACATCAAACAATAATAACAATAATTATAGAGTGACAAGACAATCCGGCCCATGTTTCGTGATGAGGCAGGAACCGAGGACTTGAATCTGTGGTTAGTTGCCTGAAGATTGTGTTGTGAAGGAGAAAACATTTCTACCTGTTGGGGCTGGAAGGTACCCCTTCCTAATACAAGGGTGCACTCTATAGGGCGGAGCTATCCTCATTTGTAAACCTAAATAGTGTCTGGTGGGGGTGTCAATCCTCTTTTCCTATTGGAACACCTTCTGTCACTAGTACCATTGACAGGTATTGAATGGTTTGTCAGGAAAATCTCCATTTTACTTCGGTTTTCTGCCATTCAAGGAAGATAGTTGCCTGCAAGCTCTACACATGAAATAGGTAAGTATAGTTATTTTACGCCTTTTTAAAGATATTAAAAAAAAAAAAATGCAGCATTCATCTCGTGAAAAATGTTCTGACATTATTCACCATTGAAGTTGATTTTTTTTTTCTTTAATGGGATGCCTGTTTCCATGGACATTAACATCGGACAACCCTTTCTCCATGTCACCCTCCCACATCCTTCATGGAGCGGGGGTTGTTTTCTGCTAGCCCATTGATAAAAAACTTAACCCGCCAAGAGAGTCATTTGATGCCGTACGGTAACCATCCTGCTTCGCGAAGACCCTCTCAGAAATTTGATGTAAAATATGCAACAACAACCTTATTTACTAGTAAAAAAAAACTTGTTATAAAAGCAAAGAAATAATATATATGCACATTTTTATTGCAGATAATAATATAATAAATCAACTCAGTTATAAAAAGATAAAAGTCTCGTGTTAGTTGAGAAATTAAAACGCTAAAGCCACCGTATAAATTCTGGTTTAAAACCAGCAAGAGGGTTAATTTTTAGTGCGGTTCCTCCTTCATAAGCGGTGGAGAAAACCCGCTTATGAGGCCGACCTCATGATGCAATCCGGAAGTGCCGACTAGAAAATTTCACGTTTCAGATCCCATTGATCAAGGAAATAACGTTTGGGGGAAATCGTGGTAAGTTGAAGGTAACCATTCGAAAGCTAACTACATTCTCTACTAAAAATGTTCTGATGTAATTTTCGATGGGGCGACGTCAAAAGGATATTTAAATGCTCAAAACTTGGAAATTGCATGTTTTCTTCTTTTCGACGGGTTTTTGTCTCTGTTTACCTAACTTTTCAATTTGCTGTAAGATCGAATGATGAGAAAGAGGATGGAGTACTTTCCGTTTAGGGAACAATCAGTTCCATGATGTGGCACTTAAAATATTTTATTACTAAAAAAAAAACTTTTATTACAAGATCAAAGCCTACCATTAACCGTTCCTATTCCTTTACTAATAAGATTAAGGATATAAACAGAACCGCGCTAAGATGACGCAGCTCCTGCGAGTCGGACTTTTCCGATGAACTCATTGGAGTTTTTGCCGTTATATTATTGGAATTAAAATTGGTGCTTAAGACAGCGATTAATTAACCTTATACGTATTTTGTTTAAGTGTTTGTAAACAAATATTCATTGATTATTTTTTCCTTGATGGTTAAGCTTGGTCGATAAAAAATAAATTTTCATTAATTTATTTTCTAATTTTATAGTAGTTTTTACGTTTTATTCTTGCTTTATTGCTTCTGTTAGTTCTTTTATTTTTAACTTTATAAGGAAATAGCCTTTTTTTATGTGCTCCTTGTCCGTGTCTGGCCAAACTACTAAATATTTATTCAGTATAAATCAATAAAACAATTAATCAAGAGTGCTGGGGAATAGTTATCCGTTGGATATATTAGAATTGTCTATTTTAAATTATTTGTCAGAGTCAGTATAAAAAAAAACCCGGAAAAAATCGCAGGGATGGACTGGGTGGAAAAAAAAACTTCATTCAATTGTGAAAAAATTGTCATTGACATACGGCCTTGAACTCGGTCAAGTTCACGGCGATGTGAGAAGATTCTCACAGCGAATATGTCAATAAAAAAAATCCGTTAAAATCAAATGATCCCAGTGAGAAACTTTGCATAAAGAAGTGGTCCATTGTACCGGAGGGTTGTAATTGGGACATCCCCCTGGTTTTTTTCTGGTTCCTCAGGGGTGAGTCCGGTTTTTTTCAGGGGTCCCGACCGAGGCCACAGGTGGTAGGTCTATAGGAAGATCCAGGAACTGGGATTCCCACGGTGGGTATACTAGTCCTTAAAAAACACCGTCTGATTGTCTGTTTCTCCCAGAGTACACTAGACGTCTCTTCTTCGACACCCCGCATTAATGCAATGGGGTCCGTTAGTCTGCCACTAAAATCAGGAATCCGGAAGGAATGGGCATGTGACATTAAAAAAAAAACAGATTTTTTTTTTTTTAAATTTTCGTCCAGCCCAAAGTCCTAGAGGGCATCAGAATTCACAGTAACGGTCTACTAATAAAAAAAATGCCAATATTGAAGACGCTGCTAAACTATTTATAATGGAAAAATATTGATAATGCTCAAATACTTATCATTCTAATGACATCGAATAAGGGAAAAACATGTTTCCACAAAATAATTTATTTATTTATTAAATTTCATCGACCATTTATTATTAACTAGGAATTTTAGAACGGGTTATCTATAGGTTACCACTCTTTTCTAGCCAGGATAAGGCTGGTGCCTTTTCTTTTTTTCTAAAGAAAAGCCACCACCCCTAGTGGAAATCGAACCCACGACCCTTTGGCACGGAGTGTTAACTGCTCACACATTAATGCCACCGGGCTTCCAAAAAATAATTTAACGAAACTATATAAATAAAATATTTAAATAAAAATGTCTCTCTTTAATTAGCCTTACAACTCTGATTTTGGAAAAATTATATGAAATGATATGATTTTCCAAATTATCACGCTACTAAAGGCCTCTTAGGTTTACCAGTGGTACAGTGGTTAATACCCTGGATTCTCGTACAGGTGTTATCTGAATGAATAGTATAATTGGATAGTAATTTGCCTCTTTTTGACAAAACAAACAACGTAAGAACTGATCATTTTAGGCTAAGAGGAAGTATATATACTGAAACCAAGATAAATACGTCCAGTGGAAGTAAATTTTACTTAAAAGATTTTTATTATTTTAAATTATTGGGTCAGAAAGTTATTTAAAAGAACAAATAATTTAATATTTTTGTGGTTGCCTTCCTGAGGAAGTCAACAGGCTTACACTACTCTTGCGGGACATTCTTTGAACTATGTATTTTCATTTTGAGAGTATGCCTGATGTTCACTGAATAATGGTGGAAATCTTAAGCAATTCACTCTTTTACCCAAGAACAGTTCACCATCCTAGCCCCATCCAAAAGATTATTTTTTATTTTTTAATCGTCATACTAAGGAGAGATTTGAGCCCAAATACACCCGTTTTAGGCTCGGATTGTTTCTAAGTTACTCTTTCGGGATTCATAACACAACATGGCATGTTAGGATGATAGATGGTTCAGCGCCATATTAATCAGAAGCCAGAAAACGTTATTCTGATATTACTTAACAATAGGTCCTACTAAGAAGATTAGATAGTTAGCCGTCGAGGTGATAAGTAAAGATGGAATGGTTGGGATTCGGCTAAAGAAACCTTTGTTAAAAAAAAAATCTATATTGAGGACGTTTCGGCTACTCATTGGTAGCCTTCGTCAGCCAAAATGACATTTTAAGCTAAAATGAAAAGTCATTTTAGCTGACGAAGGCTACCAATGAGTAGCCGAAACGTCCTAAATATAGATTTTTTTAACAAAAATCGTATTGAGGTTTCTTTAGCCGAATCCCAACCATTCCATCTTTACTTAGGTCCTACTAAGATTTATATGTGATATTGCACTAGGATTTTATTTAAATATACATAATGTTCTTTCATAAATTTTAACTCCAGTTCTTTTTATACATTAATTAGTGTTACGATCATGGACCCTGGTGCGTAGGAATGGTATTTCCTAGCGAGTTATTTTAATAAAATAGAATATAGTTCTTTGATTGCATTTTTTAATTTTGGTCGTCTATTTAATGCCCTAAGCGTGTTTTACAATTGAAAATCTATCACATGTATAACGCATAAGTGAATGCTATGAACAGATGTTCCGACGCCCAGCGTGTCCTGTTAGGGCGAGGTAGAGTGAACATACATCAATGATAGAATCTTGAGGGACACCTTTTGAGATGCCCCTTCGCCCTTACAGTACCCAAAAGTCAACGATCTATTGACCACACTATCTTGTATCCAGAATCTTCTTAAGATAACAGTCTTTTTTTAAAAAAACGCAGGAGCTGCGTCATCATATCTCGTTTCCTTAGCATCCCTATGATATATCTAAAATTTTAAGAACTGAAGTTTGGCCTTTTTTTGGCATACAGCATAGCCCTAGATTTACCTACAATTGCTCAAATGTATGTAATATTGTAAAAGAATTTCATAAAATAATTGGTGATAATTCATTACTAATGTTACTTACAATAGTGAAATTACAGTATTATGTTTGAAGAAGGACAATAAAGCCCGAAATGTTGCATTAAATTATATATATAAAAAAAAAAAAAAAATTGGTAGGTTCACTACTCATCGTAATGTTTTGAGGAGAAAAAAATATAAATAGGGCCCCCGCTAGGGGGACATTGAACAATTGGTCAGGGGTTGCTCCATGTTTTTATTCGCATTATAATTTGAAAGAAAGAAATTTTATACAAATTTTATATATAAGTATAGAAAAACCAATAAATAACTTTCTGAATTCTCTATTTCTAATGTATAAACTAGCTTTTAATTATTGTTGCTCCAAAACTTTGTAGCATCAGGATGTGCCAAGGCAATATTTCAACAATACGCAAATTTTCCACTGCGATCAATTACAAATGTATTTAATTTAGTTTTCAGGGAAATGTCAATTTTAAATAGTTTTTGGTAATGATAATGGATATTAGGCGGGGAGTTAAGGGGCCCGTAAAGTTATTTGGACAGGGGCCCGTGGTTCCTCTCGGAGGCTCTGATTTTAAGAACTTGCGGCTCGAGGGTTCCTAGGAAACCTTCCCTTCCTAGCTAGCCAAACATTTGTTTCGTGGTATTGCATTAAATGGAATTGAAAGAAGGCATATGCGTTTCTTCGTTTTAGAGGCAGGAACTTGTGTTTCTACTAAGAAAATAAATGTTCCTCCTGAGGGACCTGCGGGTAGACGCCCGATTTTCCATGTAACTAGTTTTCGGTATTGTAATAATACATGCATACATATGTGATTTTGTTAGTAATCGAGTACTTTTAGCACTTTCCTCCGAAGGAAAGTAGCTATTGAGGTTGGACTCATGACGGAATTTTTGAAAAATGTCTTCAAATCTTTATCGATCCTACCTAGTAGACACCGAAAATGACCCCCGTTAAAATTTATATATATCTATATATATATATATATATAGATATATATATATATATATATATATATATATATATATATATATATATAAAAATCAGTCCCGTAACAGGCCACAAGGGCCCAGAAGGGCAGATACTGTAGAGGTATCTGATTCTTGACCGTACGGCACACTAGGGAGATAGTGTGGTTAACACTATGTTCCGGCCGCCTGATTTTCCCCTTGGCTGCTTCAACTGCTAGAGTCATTAGCACCCAAGGTACCCATTATTAATTAAATTAATTAAAGGCTGGGTGAGCCTAGGGACGATCTGGGACCCCAAATCCAACCCTCGAACAGCAGCACTAGAAGAAAAAATCTTTAGTGCGCGCTCGGGTTTTGAACCTGGTCCTCCAGTTTATTAGTCGAGTGCTCTACCACTGAGCTAACCTCGCCCCCATATATATATATATATATATATATATATATATATATATATATATATATATATGTGTGTGTCTGTTAACACGATAGTGGCCAGAGTTTTTGTTTTTTCGTCACGAAACTTGGTATATAGCATTCAATTAGCAAACGATTGAACGAGTTCGTTAACCACCAAAGTCGGTCCACCGGAAGGGGGGGTTTACCCCGAACCCAAAACACTAATTTGACTATGCCAGCCGTAATATTTGTTATATTTAAACGAAACTTGGTATTCGTAGTGGTAATATAGAGAGAAAAGTGAGATATAAAAATGAACTAAATCGGTTCATTAGAAGGGGGGGTTTACTCCGGACCCACAATAGCAATTCACCACTACCACCCGTGATTTTTGGTATATTTCGACGAAACTCGGTATTCGTAGTGGTAATCCACAGGTAAATATGTGTTTTAAAAATAAACTGAATCGGTTCATTAGGGGGGGGGGTTTACTCCGGACCCACAATACCAATTTGCCACTACCAGCCGTGATTTTTGGTATATTTCGACGAAACTCGGTATTAGTAGTGGTAATCTACAGGTAAATATGTGTTGTAAAAATAAACGAAATCGGTTCATTAGAAGGGGGGGGGGGTTTACTCCGGACCCAAATTCCTAATATACTCATCCTGTTCCTGCATTAGATCAAAATACGATAATATGAGGTTTTTTGTATTTATTACGTAGTGTAATAGGTACCATGTGTAAACATAACTCTGGAAGCAAATTAATAATTGATCAGTTACTCATTACAAATTTAAAAGAGAACTATTCATGTTTTTATTTTATTTATGTAGGATATTTTAAGCAAATTGTTCTGGAAAGCAGTCTACACTACCCAAATTCTGAGGAAAGTGCTTAGTTATGCAGCTCCTGCGTGACGGCCTTTTTATTTATTTTAACTGTCTAGATTAAGCAAGGATTTTCATATTTTGAATTTATTTTATATTTTGGTACCTAAATTTTACTTATATATCCAATATTAAAAACGGTACATATTGTTATATCCTCAAATAATAAGGTTTTTCAAATACATAAGTGGCCGCTTCTAACTCAATTCTCTAATCCGGCGTTTTCTGTAATCCGACTGTACCCCGGTCCCAAAGATGCCCGATTAGGAAGAGTCTACTGTATATGGGGTCTGTTTGTGAAGACCACACTCTGTTACTTTGAAGTATCTGTCGTGATTTTGGTACTTACGGATTAGCTTACAGGTTTTCTATTCCTTCTTTACATGTTATATATGAAGGGCTCAGTGTCAAAGGTGACTAACCCACATTTTTAACAAATTTGAGTTATACTCTGGCAGATCATGTCTATGAACCATCGAGGAATGTTCATGAACCACGCTTGGGGAGGACAAAACCGCAACATTAAGATTGCTCCTTTTCCACATAATACAGAACTCACCTAATCTGGAAATCATTGTTTTGTTAAATTATTGATACATAATCATAGAAATCTAAAGAAAAATAATTTTTCTTTAATTATTAATCTCCGGATATGTGACCACTATTGTTTAAGTGTACGTTATTTTTTATTCATGTAAGAGCCAAACATGACTATACTTTTTGTTGTTCATTATCATGTCTAACTATAAACTTTTTATTATTATGGTATATTCATAAGAATTTTGTATATCTAATGAATAAAGACCAATTAAAATCGTTTCTGTCACCAATACCAATTTCTTCCAAAGTCTTCTAAACTTTAACCTTAATTGTCTCAGTTTGTTCTAATTGTGGGTTAGTCACCTTTGGCACTGAGCCCAATATATATGCTATTATATAAATATAGTAATCAAAAGTTAATATAATAATGAAAAGTATTTAAAATCACTACTAAAAGTAACTTTTTTTGACTACTATATTTATAAAATATGGTTTCTAACTAACCGTTAGATAACTTGTATTTGTAAGTAATAGTTTTAGGCTTGTAAAGCATAAATGAAAATAAGCAGAGTATATTTCAGCAAGCAATATTTATTCATAAAAAGGTTAATATTATAAAAATTAATGGTAATTGTGAAGTTTAGGGGCCTCCTCACCGATTTTTTGTTGTCGGGTGGTTCTATAACATAGGCGTGGACTTATTAAAGCCTAAAATCCTCTTGAAAAAGCTCAGGTGACAGCTTTCCAATTTGCCCAGATAGCGCAAACCCCATATATTGATGCACCATATACAAGAGTACTGTAAACCATCGCTTCATGAAGTTTAAGCTTTGCATCCCTATTTATTTCGCTTTATGGCCCATACGAGCTATGCGTTTCCGCTCGCTATGCTCGCTCAAGAGGATGTCAAAACTCTAGTCTATCAAACTAGCTAAAATTAATAGAATTCTATTAATTTTTGCGAGTTGGATTGAATTGAGTGTTGAAGGTTACTTTACTACCAGCAAAAACCAATAGAATTGCCCACAGGAATAGCCAATGGAAAAGCTAATGAGTTATGCGTTTACGCTGAATCACTGTTATATTCACTACAGATACTTCACAAGTAACTGGATGTGGCAAACAGACCCTGTATATGTATCTCATGAAAAACGACGGACAAATTGATCTTTGGGTACTCAAAAAATGCATTAATACATCTGTACGTATACTTTTATTTAATTAGTTCCTCACGTTTTGCCTTTATCAACGTGGCTTTCCTTTTCTCTTGTGCCGATATATTTTGTATATTTTGACGCTTTAACATCCCCATTATGTAAGGTGGGAAAATTAATTCGATACCATCTACCCTAGGGGCTAAAAGGTGACCTAAGTTGTCTCAAATGCCATATAAACTATACCTAGTTTGAGCGTTAATGTATATATATATACTGGTATGATGGGAGCAGGCGCATCCCCACCACCTCGCCCCCTCCAGCAGCCTACCCTAGAGCAACAAGGTTCAGTCTGTCCCCAGGAGCCAGTGAGCTCGCTTCCCCCTCTCCTTGCCTCTCCTCCAGCTTCAGTCCCACTACCCCTCCTCCCCAGCAGTCGGCATAGTGTGCTCGTGTGATAGTGTTTAGTGAGTGGTGACTCTCTGAGGGCGGCTCGCAGGCAGAAGTATAACTCCAGTTAGAGGTAAGACATTTTTGTACAGTAAGTAGATATTTTATTTTTGTATTATAAATTTCTGTGCAAATGGGTCATTGGGTATTATTCGCCCCGCCACCCACTGGCCTCCCCTATTACTCTTGGATTAGTAATACACCCTCTTTCGACCTCCACCTCTATTTTCTCGCATTCGATATATAAACTACACTACTTCTCTAGATAAACCCAAATACTTACTCCAACGCCCCATAAAAGTCGCAGTAATTCAAGTCACCAAATATCAGCATTTTTATTGTAAAAAAGCATTAACAACTGTATAGTGATAATTCCTGCTTAAGCATTTTTTTCCTATCTTGAGGAAACGTAATATTCCTAGTTTGCAAGACAAGCAACGCGAGAGTTGGATACTTTGATTTATTCTTTGGAATATTTTCATACAGTTTTGTCTTATTTAATGATGTGTGCTTTTGTAGTAGATGTTATTCTGTGCATTTTTCTGAACTTTATTTGATAAATAACGCGACTTACTGTAAATACGCGTCTTGCTTCTTTCGTGATTGTTTCATAAGTTGCGTTATATTTATGATGGATAACGTTTAGAAATCAATGGCGTTTACTATCCGTATTGGGTATTCTTGTCAAAACGACCCCTAGGGCAAGACGACCAATGCCCCAAGCTCTCCCTAGCAACACGCCACCCAATGCTATATCGGGCAGATCCCTGCCCGAGGTCCGGGCCGCCTGCCCCAATATCGGCCGATGAAAAGCGACGATGAGCGTTGCACATTGTACGCTTTGGATTGATGTATCCCCAACGGATGATGTATTTCTGCGATACGGCGGAGGCGCTGGATAGGCCGGCACTGTATTGATCTTGGCCGCTCACTACAACCCTTTCTGAAAACATGGTCCCTGTCCGCGACATACACTCCACTCATTAACCTAGTCCCAGCGGTATTCACGCCTTCTCCACAATCCCAAGGAAAATCTTATAACTAACCATTTTTCCTTAATAATACAAAACGCCTCCTCTAAATAATCTAATTATACATTCCAAATAAAATCACTTTAGTCAATCGGCAGTAAATCATTCATTGTCTTCCAATTCGTGTTTCCTTCAATAGAAAACAAAATAATGATTGTTGGTACACATCTAAACCAAAAAATTGTATGTTTTTCGGTCCAAAATTGTTAAATAGTTTACTTTTCGGAAGGATTGAACAAAACACACCCCAAAAATATTTCAATAACCAACAAGAAAAAATCATCCTTATAACACAATTTCTAGGAAGAATTCCGACTCTTATCACTAGAGTTATTCGGAAAGCTTAGAACAGAAAAATTTATTGTTTTGTCCTAATCTTTAGTGAAAAATGTAATCATATTAAAAAAGGAATCTCAAAGCGAAACAAGATCTTAGACGCCACAAAAGGAAACTCAAAGTATGCTAAGCGGAAATTACACAATTTCAGCACCAATTTCCATAAATATGATCGCTCAAACATAGTCATTTTACAAGAACCGTATTCGTAGGAAATTTCATGAGCTTTCGAACATTTATTTATTAAAATTTTAACATCCATTATTATTAACTTAGAATTTTTTTAGGACGGGTTATCTAGCAGGTTGGGCTGATGCCTTTTCTTTTTTCTAAAGAAAAGCCACCATCCCATAGTGGGAATCAAACCCACGACCTTTGGCACAGAGTGTTAAGTGCACACGCCTTAACACTCACGCTTTCGAATAGATGCTTTACTTTTAGGACGATTTCTCTACTTCTTTCGAGATATAATATTATCCGAAATCCCACAAAATATCCATTTTCCTTGAAAAAGGGTACAGATACGGAATTGGAAACGGCTTCATTATGTTCCTCAAATAAAAATTCAAAGCCGAGTAAGGAAAAAACTTGAGCTTGACAATTTTTCTCTCGTGAACATGGGCCAAATTTGGTGGTTAAAGGCCAATTTCATTGCAAAATCTATATGTGTATGTGTTTATATATATATATATATATATATATATATATATATATATATATATATATATGGTGGGAGGGAGGAAACGCGCCAAAGAATAATATCTGTCAAGAATTAGTCTTATCAAATAGGCATTTTATTAAAAAAATTAAGAAACTTTTAAGTCTAACTAATCGTGTGCTGTCTGCTATGCGGTCTATGTCTCCAGGTGTATCTTAGTTCGAGCGTTTTTACGTTCTGCGTTTACTATTTTTATTTTTTCACCCCCACAAGAAACCATCTTTCCTTCAATGTTTTGCTTTTCAAGTAACATAGTTGTTGTGTAAGAAAGGAACTTTTTTCTCAAAGAAAAGTTTCATTGCCAAAACAAACATATCCACATAAACGCAAATATTGTACAATTGATTTTTAAGACAAATGCACTGCATTAATTTAAAATTATTTTCTACAATTTAAATTCAATGGGATTGCTGTGCAGTTTTCAGGAATACATAAAGAAACAATTATAAAAAAAGTTCAAAAATAGAGACAAAAAACTCCCTTGTGATTGTCTCAAGTTCAGGTCCATATTCTGAGCTCGTCTTCAATTCATGTAAGCTCATTTTTTCATGCATTTTTTTCACTTTATTTCAATAAATTTACGTAAAAAGATTTAATACCTTAAACCAATTTCCTTTGAGACTTTGTTATGACTGCTGCACCCCTGGAGCTACAAAATTTGAAATATAAACACACACATACATTGTGAGCTTTCACAGGAGCCAAAATGAGTTGGTGAATTTAATTTTAATCATTCACTTTAGAAAAGATATATCTTCAGATAAGCATTTGAGTATCAAATAAACAGTACTCAAAATCCTGCAAGGGGGTAAACTGCATGGTTAGAATGGTTATAATTGTACATTCTTATGTGTGTGTGTGTGTGTATATATATATATATATATATATATATATATATATATATATATATATATATATATATATATATGCAAGGCGTCTCACAAATGATTTTAAGTAAATGATTGTATACATCAAGAGCAACATTAAAGGGCATTTGGATAATTGTCCGGTCCATCACTGAAATTAGGAAATTTAAGTTTTTTTTTTTTTTTTTTTTTTTTTTTTTTTTTTTTTTTTTTTTTTTTTTTAGAGGCGCATCGACATAATTCTTGGCCATTAGCGCCGATATCCAGGGTGCAACCTGGAGTGACCTGTCTTGTCACTCTATAATTATTGTTATTATTGTTTGCTGTGATCCACTTCATTGGAAATTAACTAAAAGAACAGTATCCTCAAATCACTTATTCTAGGAAATCAGCAAGGCTAAAGCAGTTTTTGTTGTTTTTACGGCTCATCGACTTCTCCGGTAATTAGTGCCGACATCCTGCTGCAGCGAGGAATTTTCTCAGCGAGCCCTGAGATGAGAAAATTTCTGGCGCCGGTGGGGATCGAACCCACCATCTCCCGATTATGAATCTAGCGCGCTAGGCACTAGACCACGGGAGACCCCAGGAAATTTAAGTAATGTCTTTTTAAGTGCAATTTTGTTGAATAGCCAATGATTGCTCAAATATTATTCAAAATAATTAAATCATCGTGTAACACTTAAAATTTCCTTTCAGGAAAAGCGGCAACGATATCAAATCACTTGTTATTGGGGCTTTTTATATGCGAAGATCGTAAAGTTGTTATTTTGATGACTTATTGGTTATTCTTTATTTTTTTGGTAAGTGACTTTTTGGGCTATCGATTTTCCAGTATCAGAAAAACGGATATTGCTTTAATTTCCTATACTTGAAATGTATAATTTTTTGATGACTTGTCTAAAACTAGCTTCGATTTTGCCCAAAAAAAAAAAAAAACGTTTCTTTTTAATAATCCAAAGATCAAAAACAAACACATCAATGGGCTTAGGCAATTAATGTTCGTTTAAAATATTCTTTTCATATAAACATGTTTTTTTTTTACCCCATAATAATAAATGAGGGTTCATGACATAAGAATGGTTAACTCGACATTCAGTAAGAGGTGTAGAATTTTAGAAGAAACACTACCTATGTCTTCTGTCAATTCAATATCCCTGAATCCAAAAGATTCTGTCAGCTTGATTGGGTTAAATCGACAAGGAACACAAGTTTCAGTAGAGTTACATAAGTTTTCGATGAAGGTTGGACACACGTATTGCAGAATTAGACTTTTCGCAGAGCTCTGGCAAGAGATTGAACCACTTAACCAAATTTAATATAATACATTAAAATGTAATAAAATGTCCCCTAATTTTTAGCATAATTTTTGGTGTGAATGTCCTAAAGAAAGAGCACGTTATCCATTGACGCTCGCTGTGGTAGAATAGGATTTGAGTAAGTGTGTCATATCATTCCAACCATATATTACTATAATTACGCCACATGGTCCATAGCAGCGAATTTGCTGATGGCAAAGCTGTGAAAGCCGAGTGGGCATTAGGCTTCTTGCTTCAACTACTTGTTGGACCGTAAATGGAAAACATTCGAAGGTGTATCCCAGTGATTACTGGAGAATCTTACCTTCCAGGGTACTCTGAGAACCAGACCGAATTATTGAGAAGTTGAAGCATACGCACGGATCTGCATTTGAGGGTCTGCTTGCAGGATGAGTGTTTCCAGGACACTGGTCTGTACGGATTAGGTTTAGTCTGTGGACTAAAGGTAATACGTATCGTTTTTGTGCCTTTTTATTTATTTTTTAATAAGGAGTAATATATTTAAGTCAACTAACAAATAATATCTAATAATGTTGATTTATTACAACCGTCAACGATGAATCGATACTGAAAACGTGGTAATCTCGGAAAGGACCAAACGCTCTCGTGGTGGCGTTTACATCAGTTGTGTCCTTCTTCTCTGACGGAGAGAGGATAAGGATAAACCAGATTGATTTACTGGTACAACATGTAGAATGTTGGGGGATAAGATAGATGGCGGAGGGTCGGGATTCGTGCCATCCGCCTCTCGCCTGTTCCCTCATTCCATTATTCTATTAACCTATTTCTAGGCTGACCTCCGCAATTGCTCTCTGCCTAACCGTCTCCTCCTAGGCCAGTGGTAGTTCCAAGCACCCCTATCTTTGGCTGATCTCCGGAATTGCTCCCTCTCTATCAGTCTCCTCCTAGGCCAGTGGTAATTCCAAGCACCCCTATCCTTGGCTGATCTCCGGAATTGCTCCCTCTCTATCAGTCTCCTCCTAGGCCAGTGGTAGTTCCAAGCACCCCTAACTTTGGCTGATCTCCGGAATTGCTCCCTCTCTATCAGTCTCCTCCTAGGCCAGTGGTAGACTCTTGCACCCCTATCTTTGGCTGATCTCCGCAATTGCTCCCTCTCTATCAGTCTCCTCCTAGGCCGGTGGTAGTTCCAAGCTCCCCTGTCTTTGTCTGATCTCCGCAATTGCTCCCTCTCTATCAGTCTCCTCCTAGGCCGCTGGTAGTTCCATGCACCCCTACCTTTGGCTGATCTCCGCAATTGCTCCCTCTCTATCAGTCTCCTCCTAGGCCGCTGGTAGTTCCAAGCACCCCTATCTTTGGCTGATCTCCGCAATTGCTCCCTCTCTATCAGTCTCCTCCTAGGCCAGTGGTAGTTCCAAGCACCCCTGTCTATGGCTGATCTCCGCATATGCTCCTTGCCTAACCGTCTCTTCCTAGGCCAGTGGTAGTCTCGCTTCCTAACAGGCTCCTCCTTTGGACGCTTCGCACACACCTATCTTTGGCCGACCCCCACAATAGCCTAATAGTCTACTCTTAGGCTTGTGGTCACCCCATGTACCCCTATCTTTGCCTGATCTTCGCAATTGATTCCTCTCTATGAGTGTCCTCCTAGGCCTCTGGTAGTTCCATGCTCACCTATCTAGGATGTTCTCCTGACTGATTGTTAGTAAGATTCCCTGTTTTATTCCTTATCTCATACCTCCTTCCTACCAAACGGCTCTCCTAAGAAAAGATATTCTATTGCTCCATAATTGTTTCGTACCAAATGTTAAGTAATAATTTATGTGTTTTCCCCTCCTTAAACATATATTATTCATGAGTAAATGTTTTTTGGTTACCTAATAAGCCACTAAGCGAGTTGAGTTTTTGGGGCGAACAGAGAAAATGTGGGAGGCTGAATTAGCATACAATATGCTCCTCCAATATTTCAAGCTTTCTTCTTCGACGTGAGGTGTAATAACACCCTTTCTGGGTAGGCAATGTTACATACATTAGCAACGTAGAACTTTACATCCTCAGTGTATGCCGAGATACTGGATTTTATTATTTATCATTCAATGAGAGCTGTTTGTTTTTCAGGAAACATGTAATTGAATTCTTTTTTTTTTTGTAAGACACCAGTCCTAGCCCATTAGCACCGAGGCTATCCCATCCTAAAGAGCCATGGTGCAGCAGAAAATGCTCTCAACGGGCCCTGAAATGAGAAAGCTCCATGCCGAAATATATATATATATATATATATATATATATAGAAGCCTTGGCGGAGAGAGTGGGTGGGTGAGGCTCGATAGGGAGAGGACTTCAGGATTTTGATGAGTGGAAAGTTTAGGGTGGAAACGTTAGAATCTAGATAATATTAAATCTTATATATATATATATATATATATATATATATATATATATATATATATATAAAAGATTTAATATTATCTAGATTCTAACGTTTCCACCCTAAACTTTCCACTCATCAAAATCCTGAAGTCCTCTCCCTATCGAGCCTCACCCACCCACTCTCTCCGCCAAGGCTTCTCAGGAGACACTGGCCCAGAGATCTGCTGCAGTGGCCAAGTGAAGTGTTAGCAATGGCTTTCTCTTCCTTCAAGTGCGTCACTGCCTGTGGCTCACCGATCTCTCTTCGACTCCAGCCACTGGTCGGAGCAGAAGGGAGCTTGTGTAGGCCCCTTCCAACGTCCTCTGAGCGTCTTTCTGGTGTTAATCCAAGATGATCTTGGAAGGCCTTGGGAAACTCAGAACCCTCATTTTGTGTCATAACATATCATATTATTAGATGTATTAATATTCAGAATGTATTAACCAATAAATAAATTGGACAATCAACAAACAAAAAATGTAATAACTATTTTTTTCGGAAATTTAAAAATTTAATTTTTTGATTAATTCTTGAAATTGTAAAAGTACTTGGCTGAGCTTAGGAGTTAGATTTAGAATTGCCCAAGAAGAATGGGAGTAGTTAAAAGCCAGTGACGAAGGTTGTTTAGTCTAGCCGTCAATTTTGTTGATTTTCCTTCCAGGGCCTTTTATCTTCTTTGTTTTAGTTGAGTACATAATTTGGAGAAATTAACAGACAGTCGATAAACTTTACAATAGCTATTTAAATTTAATTTATTAATTTCACTGTACATCTGGAAGGGTTATAGCACATTAGGAATGAATCTAGTCTTGAGATTGCACTAAATAAAAAAATTAAAACCTCCAAAAATCTTTGCTTTATAATAAAACCTCCAATAGTGCGTCATCTTAGCTCCTTGCCATGTAATGCTTAGCCGTGTTGTAATTTGAAAGCTTAGAAAAAAATGTCTTAACATTTCGCATACAATAAAACGACACCAACACATCCGTGTGATCGTAATCGTAAAGTTGTCCTATCAATATTTATGCCTGAATCATTTTTAAAGGAAACTTATTAGAATTTCAAATGGACATAAATAGACTAAGAACGATTTCTTGACTAGTTTTAAGGCATTTAACGAAAACTAAAAAGAAAAAAAGAACATGTTTCTCCCTTTCTTTGGAGGAAGGAAAATATTTCTTCAGGAAATTAATTTGAATCATATGACTTATAGATTATCGATCAGCTGACTACTTTCCACCATATTGGATTCTTCCAGTACATTACCAGTCTTGACGTGGTCCTACTAATGGAAAGTTCTCCTTCTCAACTTGTACTAAAAGTTTTTATATTTATAACTTGTTCCCCGAAAGAAGAACCAAAATTGTACGAAACACTACCGTTATGTAGGGTAGAAATAAAAATAGTGAAGGTTTTTTTTTATTTTTTGGCCTTCCGCCTATAATGAAAATAACCACATACATCTCCTTATAGACCCATGCGACCAGTAATATAGAGGACGTTACCTACCTGTATGTAGTTTGCTGCTACAATTGTTTTTTTTTTTTTTTTCGTGCAACTTAAAAGGCTTTGTTTCATCCACAACAAGGAGAAGGGAGTAAAATTCAAATTAGCAAAAGTATTTAATAGTCAAGTCAAGAGGCTACCGTCGTTTAAGTAAACTGTTTCTTCAATATCAAAGATGTTACAAATGCTCTGAGGAACGGAAGGCAATTCTAAGTTATTTTAGCGCGTGTTATCTTGAGCCGTTTTCAGAAAAGTGAAAGAACCTAGTATTTTCGTTTCAGGTCCCCAAGACAAGTTTGTCCTACATAGTTCTACAAAAAAAAAAAGCCTCGGGCATAAATTTAAAAAAAAAGGGGGGAAAAATGTGATTAATGTGGTGGTTTAGTTCCAATGAAGGAAGGATATTCTCTCTAAGCTTTCCTAATCACACGGGATATAACAATTATTTGAAATTACAAAAATATGAACTAAATTGCACTTTCCAGCTTTTTTCAACCAATACAACCTTACTGTAGTACTTTACTGCAACAAGTTGACTAACTACATCAAATAAGACTTAATTGAAGACTTAGACTAAAGATATTTTATAGTAAATCGCGGCGGTTAATTCTTTGAAAGTGGTAAATTCTGAGAGATTAAAGCGCAGACTGTGTGGCCACAATTCCTCGAGTAGATTTGCTCCGTAGATTATAATTTGTTAATTTTTTATCAGCGTATCAACGATTTGGCTATTAACACCGGGGTATCTACAGGTCACTACTTTCTTATAATGCCAACAGCACGTGGACGTTCACCCATTTATGTATTGGCCACGCCCGACGTTGCTTAACTTGGGCGATCAACGGGAACCGGTGCATACAACGTGGCTATGGCCGTTGGCCCTCAGTAGATACAACAATGAACAAATCACAAATTCTGGTAACGACAATAACGTTCTTCAAGTGTGCTTTATGTATGAATTGGTAATAGTGTTCAAACGTTGAGAGAAGACCAGGCATACTATTAAGAAGATGTCCGAAGCGGAAGAAAGCGGAAGTGAGGTGTGTTAATGAATAAATCATGAACTAGCTAGAGCTGGACTAGACTTAAGGTAGACACGTCTAGGACCGGTTCGTAGAGCCTTTCTCTCCAACGTCTGCTTTCACGGTCTGCTAGACTACCAGGGGTCAACGGCGAGCTGTGGTTGTCAACCTTTATTGGCTAAAGGACTCTAGACTGATGTACTTGGTTCCAATGGTTGCACTGACTAATTTGGTGCAGTTTTCCAGCTTTTTGCTGTTAGCAACTCCGTACATTAACATAATTCGTGCTTTTGTTGTTAAGGAACAGTGAGAAGTGTCCAACACGCAAAATCTACGCCACGTTAGGCCATAATTCTTCTACTTGAGTGATTGAAAACCTTAGAAACAATTATTTTAATATTCTCCCTGACATGGAACCAAACTAACTCTTCCTTATAATTTATGCCTTCATTTTCTTTTCAGGACTTTTATTACGCTTAACTCAATCCGCGGTTGTATCGGAGTACCCGAAAAGCTTGGCTTCTACTGTTCTCTGAAAGGAGGCAAAAGACTCCAACCCAAAATATCTTTTAACAGTCATCTACTCTTCAGAGCATTTGGTCCATCTTCGATATTCAAGAGATAGTTTAATAGCATCGTGACTTGAGTATTAACTGACAAGACACGACCTTCCTTAATGCAAAATCTTCTCGTGCTCTGCAAATCTCCTGTGATGCTCCACTACGCTGGTTCAACAGTAATAGCGTCAACATAAATGTGATTTTCATTTCAAACACTCAACAATGGCAGAACTATTTGAGGCTTCGTGGTTTTAATTAAATCGCAGTGGAATGTTTATGAATTTACCCGAATCTCCACCCAAATTATTCTCGTGTTTTTTTTAAGGTTTGGACAACTGATATTCGCAACTTAATAGTATGAGCTAATAACAGAGATATTGCGTAGTTTTAGTTTTAAATTATCGAAAGATTCTTGACAGTAGAACGGGTAACTGCTTAACTGCTTACTATTAACCAATTGCTTGATAATAGTACAATCAAGTGGCCTAATTTTAATTGAGTAGGCTACAGATGAAGGTTTGTCAAATATGGAATAAACATTTAGTCGGAGGCCTAAGTGTAGAGGCGAGTTGATTGGGCAAAGTTAGTGCGAAGAAGTGAGAAAGAGAAAGAGAGAAAGTTTGAGGAGGGAGAGGGAAAGAGAGAGAGAAAGAGTGAGAGATAGAGAGAGAGGGAGAGAGAGAGAGAGAGAGAGAGAGAAAGAGTGAGAGAGAGAGAAAGAGTGAGTGAGTGAGAGAGAGAGAGAGAGAGAGAGAGAGAGAGAGAGAGAGATGTAGAATAGTGAGGGGGTTGGAGTGAGGTCATTGGCCTCTGCCCACGCCCCTCTGTCATTAGGGTCGCGACCCAGCAGCTTCTTACGTATGTCTGTCTTCCTGTCATTCCGCCTGCTCCTCCACCAAATACTTGCAAGGAGTTTTAGCTGACCAACGGTCGGCATAATATGTCTTGTCAATCTGTCACTTTACTCAAAACCCATTCTCTACCTACCTCCTCCGCTTAGCTTATCTCCGTTTAGAAGCTGAGCTGGTTTTATTGCATGACAGAAGAGTCGGGAATTTTATAAGTTTTATTTCTCAGTATGTTTAATTTCTCCGCAGGGAAACTCTGCATGATTTCGTTTACCTCGATACTACATGTCGGAACATGGACAATGGAAGAGCTCATTGCAAACGTTTTCCAGCTTACAGATTTGTCCGGTACCTTAATTTTGTCTGCTCTATTTTACCTACTGACTCTCTCCACACATGTACTCCTTTTCTATGTGTGCGTTTTTTGAAAACCACAATGATTCAACCGACCAAGACTAACATGCTAATCTCTTCCGAACAAAATATACAAATCTGTTCCTCAAGGAAGGCCACTTTTGTTACTGATACGATTGGCCTAAAGTAAAACCAACCTGTGGTTGAAATATTATACCGGGCAAAATGGTTTGACGAAAACCGCAGACATGGTTCAGCTGTCTGTTAGCTGGATCTATTTCTGACATATCCATTCTAGTTTTCTCTTCACCAGCTCAAATGAAACTTTATCTAAGGGCTGCCTGTGATAAGGAACAGTTAGGTGGTTTGCGAATCAATATTTAGGTCAGGTGTTTCAGATTGAACTACAACCCTTTCCAGGATTCTAAATTGCAATAAGGGTCATCAAAATTGTCGTGTAAATCATTTTGATTTTCCTCTCAAATCACACAGGTATCTGTTCCAAACATGAAATTTGTGTTTGGCTGTGATAGGTACTCAGAACATTTAACTTGTTTCACCCTGTTTTCAAATTATAATTTTTGATTTTACTTTTTCTCCTTCTATCTTTTGCGAAATCAAACGGCAAAAATATTCAAATTTCATGTTGTTGGCGTGCGTATTTGTATTCAAAGATTAGTACAACTTTGGCCATTGTGTATGGATCATCTGAACCCTAACCCATACCCTTTGTATAACAATCCTAACTTTGTGTAAAGTGTGTTTGGAAACAACTATAATGTCGAATTTCGGTGTCAGTTTGAGTTTTCATCAGCTTCTTGTTCTTTGCAAGAGTTTTTTCCCCTTTTATCGGTGCATCGACTGCTGCCGTCATTAGCACCAAGCTTTTTGGTTTTGTTTCATGCATCCGTCTGCGTCCAACCTTCAAAACGAAATTTCAGAATCATGGCTTAAAATATAAACTTAACTTATGCTATGTTATGTAGAAATTTACAAAGAATTAGTTGCATCCTTTAAAAAGAAAAATACTGGATGAATCCTTAAAACTACCTAAACCTAAACAAGTAATATTTACAAGTTCAAATTAACACAATAAATACTCTCACACACAGAGAAAAACACATACTCATTCAATAAATTACATTCGCTCCTGTAAAGTGCATAACATAACAAACATATCGTCGCTACAAATGCAAAGTATCGAATGTGAAAATAAACATTTTTCTGAGTGGAAAAGCATTTATTCATAACTTTTTTTTTGGACAGTCAAATATTCGGCAGATTTGACCTTTTGATAGTGGAATACTTTCCCTTTAATAGAGTGATCTAAGATTCAAGAATTTGCCGTACATAAGTCCAGCAGAAATTAGTAAAGATTGACAATGAAAGATGCATTTTTTCACATTCGTTACTTTGCATTTGTATCGACGATATGTACACAAATCGTCAATATTCTGTTACATTATTCTGGAATTTCTCTTATATTTGGTGGAAAACTTTAATGTCTTTCGTGGCTTTAATGGCTCTTCCTACATAACAGATCTTTCAAATTATTTGGTAAATGGTGTCCCCGCCTTGCATTCTCGAGTTCCGGGCACTCTACCAGGATGTGCTTTACATCCAGGATAGCGCCACATCGCTAGCAATGGGGTCGGCGTCGACCTATAAATTAGTTGTAGTATTTTTTTGCGCGATTCCTTTGTGCATATGTTGTTGTTTTTTTCACCAGCTATGAAAATTCATTTCTACTTACAAGCCGCATTGCTGACATGCTCGTAGAATCAGCAAGGTTTTTTGGTTTTTTGGCTTATTGTACTTGGTTTTACTTCTTGAATAAAATGTCAAATTGTTTTTCAGAACTATCCTAAATAATCAAATCTTTTTTTATTTGATAGGTAGGTACTCTAAACAATTGGAGCAAGAATCGTTAAGAGGACTTCTCGTTTTCGTTTGAAAGCCAGTATGTACTTTGACTTCTTTAGCTTTTGTTAAAGTAGCTTTCAGTTTGCAATATTTATTATTTTGAAGATCCTGGAAAGCAGAAAGGTTTATCAAGAAGTATGAGCTACGTTATTTCTATAAAATGGAGACCTGTGTAATTCTCCTAGGGGTTGCGGTAGGATTGGAGGGTTGCTGGTCCAAGGCTTCTCCCGTGAAATTCGGATTTCACCTAGCGGTAATTGGGGGGGCCAACGCTCCGTCTCCCCCCCCCCTCTCGTGCTCTAGGCTGTTTCGCTCGCTCGACAATGGACAAACAACGCACCGGTCTGGCTTTCTGCGGAGCAAAATACCATGGCAGTATTAGTTCTTGATATGAATTCTTAGCAATGTTATCATTATCACTATCATCATATTGCTTCGCTAATGGCTGGGATATTGAAACACTTATCTTTGTCCTGCCAAAGCAACTTCTTAACCTTTTTCTGGGTCTTCACATCTTGTCAACTGTAGCATCAATAAGACTTTCGGTAGGTTTTACGTCAATATCTGATTATTTATGTCTATTTCTTCAGTTTTGGTTTCATGTGACATTTCAATGAATTTAATCTCTTTATCTACTCAGACTGATGGGTCCAAATCAGTTAATGCTGTGGGAGCCTCGGCTGTAATTTATCAAATATCATTATAAAGAAACATAATGATAATTGTATCATATTTTCAGCTGAGTTATACGGAATTCTTTTTGGCATGAACAACAGAAAAGACAGACAAGATGTGATTCTATGCACTGGCTCATTGACGACACTACAGGTACTAGAAGACATAAACTCTTTATCTACACTCTGGGGTAAAATCAGATAATGTCGTCTTCAGCTGTAATTAATGAAAACATCATTAAGAAGAGACTTAAAGATAAATATATCACATTCATATTTTCAGCTGAGGTATTCGGCATTCTTATTGGATAACTGACAGGCAAGTTCACTACTACTGTCTAAGACATTGTATGGATCATCTTGGCTTGACGATGATAACACCTGTACGATTTCTAAAACCTGAGAAGGACATGCAGGATTACTGAAAAAATCATGGAGTACGCCATTGGAACACGCAAACTGCCCATTTAGAAATGAAATCTGAATGAGCAACCACTCGACCTACTAAAAAACTAAAACTATCGGCCTTTTCTCTCCGAGTATTGTTCCCTCATCCTTCTACATTCCTGAAAAATACTGAACGAATTAGGGTAGCTTTTGTACTCGTGAAATAGGTTTTTTTTTTTTTTTTTTTTTTTTTTTTTTTTTTTTTTTTTTTTTTTTTTTTTTTTTACGGCGCATCGACAAATCTTGGCCATTAGCGCCGGCCTCCAGGGTGCAGCCAGGAATTTTCTCAGCGAGCCCTGAGATGAGAAAATTCCTGCCTCCGTGAAATCTTAATTAATACTGTAGACATTTATAAATATTCAACAAATTCTCATTTTTACCGATATTTTTGTTAATTTTTAAAGCAAATTAAAAAAATAAAATAAACAAAATATATACCTAAATGCTTTGCAATAATGACAGTCGTTTTGGCGTTAGGTGGATTTGATTTATAAATTTTGGTTTATTCACCCTGTATCTGAAGTTCTGAAGTGTCGGTTCCATTTCATTCAGAAGCAATATTAAGATATTTGTAAGCTATGAAAATGAATCCAAAATCTGTAAGTCAGACTTTTTAGTTGTTAGACGGAAAGTAGGTCTAGAGGAATAACGAAATCCTCCATAAAATATTTAAATCTTGCTGTATAGTTATTTTATTTTTTTTATCATAAGATTCCAGTTTTAAAACAGTACTTATTCCACCCTTCATATATTTTATCCCAGTTCAAAGTATATCTTTGGTTTTTTTTTCTTGTCTATGTGATGTAGCACCTCCTTCTTCTTTTGTATTAGTTTGTTTAATATTGGCCCCATTTATTTAATATTTCACGGTTTCCTGCCATTCCTTCTGGAGGCATAAGAATGTTAACATATTTAATATTCGCGTCGTCAATTACATACGTCTTTTTTGTGTAACATACTATTAATTATCATAAAAATAGGGAGGGAACGTCAAATTCCGAAAAAATAAATATTTTGAGCGTTTCGGCATCCTCTTTGTGGGATGGAGCAAGACCTTGAGGCAGCCTCCAGGCATTTGTTGCCTCCAGGCGCTGAAACGTTGGAAGTATGGCTTTTCCAGCATCTGGCTATTTCTCTTAGCGTAATTTGAACTGTCCACACAACAGCTAACTATTTTCATGACATTATTAATTGCCGTATTTCAAATTTCTCATGTAACCAACACCATAGTCATTTTGAACCTACACCATATACAACAGAAAATAGTAAAACTGCTTTATTGAATAAAAAATACTGGAGATTTTAAACAATATTTCTGAATCCCCAGCTGATTGTAGTTGAATAAAGCGAAGAAAGGGTCCTACCGAATATTCGCCCGGTATCTGAAGGGTCCTAGAGCATGAAAGAAGAACCAGACCTTCATTGTGCCCTTAAACTGAGGGTCTTTGAGACAGTGCCGCTTCTTGTCATCCTCCTCGCTCTTAAATACCCGCTTTTTATAGAAGGTTTTTTCTTTATCCTCGCTAACAGCTACTTACAGCTGGCAGATAAGAGTGTACCTTCCGTAGTTACCAACCAATCGTACGAAATGTTTTCGAAGGAAGCGATAATTTATATAAATTTTGACGTCCATTATAGTTAACTCAGAATTTTAGGTCAGGTTATCTATAGGTCTCCACTCTTTTCTAGCCAGGATAAGGCTGATGCCTATTCTTTTTTCCAAAGGAAAGCCACCCCTAGTGGGAATCGAACCCACGACCCTTGGCACGGAGTGTTAAGTGCTCACGACTTTACACTAACGGCCACCGGGCCTCCGGAAGTGAAAAGCGAATGGGTTTCGGAAAGCATAGTATAGTAGGAAACCATTATTCATATACCCGTTTTTTGGAGGTAATTTATTAAGCTTTTGAATGATTGCTTATCTTGAATTCTCTAAATTTTCGCAATAATTAGGAAGAGGCGCTAATGGCCAAGATGTAGATGCGCCGTTAAAAAAAAAAAAAAATAAAAAAAAAAAAAAAATAAAAAAAAAAAAAAAAAAAAAAAAAAATAAATAAAAAATTAGGAAGAAATATGATAGTTAAAAAACTGATATTGAATGCTAAGAAAATATGTTTTTTTTTTTTTTTTTTTTTTTTTTTTTAATATATTTCTGGACGTAATAACAATTTAGGGGGCGCGGTTAGCTGAGTCGTAGAGCACCGGACTAATATGCTGGAGAACGTAACTGAGTTCAAATCCCGAGCAAGCTCTAAAGATTTTTATCTTCTAGTGTCTTAGTTCATGGGTTGAATTCGGCCTCCCTGACCGTCCCTATGCAAACCCAGCCTTTAATTAATTTATTAATGTTTACCTGCAAAGGGTATAATCAGGTGGTCAGGACATAGAACTGACCACACTATGTCCTAGTGTGCCGTATGGCCATGAATCAGATACCTCTACCATATCTGCTCTTCGGGGCCCTCGTGGCCTGTTACGGGACTGATTTTTTTGTTTGTTAGTTGTTAGTTTTGATGAGTATGCGATAAGTGGACCTAAACTTTCTTCCAGCCATTCAGTGACATAATCCTTTGGGATGGACGGATAAATTAATTAAAAACGCTTGAACAAGTCTTTTAATGAACAACACATTACGCGAAACACTATAAAAACTGATAATGTCTCGTTTAGGACTATGGAAAGCTTTGAGACGTCAGGAAGTGAGCTAGTGTTCAATGTTTATCAATACTTAGTCATAGCTATGGCTGAAAACAAGTTATATCTCCCAGAAATCAAGTTATTGCATCGAGCACATAGGCCATATTGGTACATGTATATATTAAAGGAAGAATATGTTCACACTAATCAGTAGTTTACAACAAGATGTAAATATTTGGATGATCTACTTTTCTCACACTCGTGTGGATTTTGTGCGGTTATTGTAGGACCCTGTAAGCCCCTAACCGCGCCGCTGTTGAACAAGACCGAAGGATGGAGTGTTGCGAAAACCAGTAGCCAACAGGCGTACCGTTACTCTCTCTTCGCCCCACTCCGCAATCTCTCTGCGTCTCTACTCATCCGACGGCAATCGTATCAAGATTTTTTTTTTCTTTTTTCCGTTTTTGCTTTTAGGTTCAGGAGTTACCGTTATTTACAGCTCTTGAGCAGTAAATACTCCGTTAAGTAGCATTGGCCTTTAGGTGCTTGGGAGGTCATGCTGCTTTTTTGTGTGTTTTAGGCTTCTTTCAGTCTAGTCATAATAATTAGCATGCAACAACCAGGAAAATATTGCAATCTTGAGTGGTAAAAAGCCACTTAAAAATCCGTTTAACGTTACGTGTAATTAATCACTCGCTTATGTTCATATTTACTCAATAAGGACGAGAAAAAACGTGCCAACCAAACCACCACTGTAAACTATTGTTAGACGACTTTCGAGACCTTACAACTTCATCCTCAATACACCGTTAAAACACCATCGAACATCAACACCAATAATTATCATTTTTTTTTTCGGCGCTAATGACCTAGATGTAGATGCGCCGTAAAAAAAAAGAAAAAAACAATTTTTTTTTCTTATTCTTGTTTAACGGCGTATCAACAGGCGTGGTCATAACGCCGGACTATCTACAGATTGCAACCCTTTTATAATGCCAACGTCTCGCGGTCGGTCACCCATTCAGGTACTGGCCACGCCCTACGTTGCTTAAATTCGGTGATGAACGGGAACCAGTGCATTCAATTTTTGTGTATATATGATGCAGGTCAAACAAATAGTACTCCTTTTCCGTTTGATGATGATTCATGGCCTCCATGCCACTTCCTCAAGGGCAATTAAATCCCCATGTGTAGCGCCCGTAAAAATGTGTGGTTTTTGTTATATATATAAAAAATAAAAAACAATAATTATGTTGACCCAAAATGTCAACAACATATCTTCTGTAGGAAGATGATCAATAAGTACTAATTTACATTATCTCGTTTGTCAATTTATTAAAATCGGTGGTCACATTTGGCTCCCGTAGCCATATTACATGGTTGAAATTAGCTGTTTACTAGTTTGCAGTTTAGAATATTATACTAATCCAAAAAATAAAATTGTCTGTTCAATTACACATAATTCAGCGAATAATCCTCCTCAGAATAATCGATTTTTATTTTTGGGCACTATCGATGTAGCAGTATTCTCTAAGTTGACACTAGTGATCAGGACGGAAACGCGCTAAGATGACGAAGTTCCTGCAAGTCAGCTTTTTTTTTTTTTTTTTTTTTTTTTTTTTTGCTTCATACTTAACCAGTGCTATGAATTTTCATAAAGAAACCGATTCCAATTTTTAATACTTAAGCACTGCTTATGAGCTAGAAATTATTATCGTAATTACTCATTTATTAGAGTAATTATTATCGTAATTACTCATTTATTAGAGTAATTATTATCGTAATTACTCATTTATTTATTTATTAGAGTAATTATTATCGTAATTACTCATTTATTTATTTATTAGAGTAATTATTATCGTAATTACTCATTTATTTATTTATTAGAGTAATTATTATCGTAATTACTCATTTATTTATTTATTAGAGTAATTATTATCGTAATTACTCATTTATTTCCAATAACATATCTAATCGCATATGCAAACAACTTTATTATTTTTTGTTTTATTTTAAGAATTCCTGAAATAAAATATAATAATCATAACTTAGTAGTTATTTTTAACCAAAATAGGCATTATTTAATTAATTTTGGATCTTTCAGATGGCCTAACGCAACAACAAAACTATCCTAAAACAAGATTCGAGACAAACAATTCGTATAGAGTGGAAATCGCTGAATTATGTATATTATGTGACGATTAATCCGAAATTTATGGCAAACCAAAAATTACTAATCGTAATTACTCTTAACCTGTAATTAAGTTCCCCAGCGAAAACTGCCATCACGAAATAATATAATTTTTTCAGAGCAGAATCTAAAATATAAATCCAGAAAGAGATTTAATCATCTCTCCATCACTCGAAAATAATCGGCCAATTTCCAATACAGGAAATGGACGAATTCAGGACGAAAAGTCCATGTGATTTTCAAATGGACTCTCCTAATTTATTTACACGAAATTCCTAATTAAAACTCCAACTGTCAATCAGTTACTCCAGAAATAATCAAATTGAGCCTACGACCTAATTTATTTACACGAAATTCCTAATTAAAACTCCAACTGTCAATCAGTTACTCCAGAAATAATCAAATTGAGCCTACGACCTAATTTATTTACACGAAATTCCTAATTAAAACTCCAACTGTCAATCAGTTACTCCAGAAATAATCAAATTGAGCCTACGACCTAATTTATTTACACGAAATTCCTAATTAAAACTCCAACTGTCAATCAGTTACTCCAGAAATAATCAAATTGAGCCTACGACCTAATTTATTTACACGAAATTCCTAATTAAAACTCCAACTGTCAATCAGTTACTCCAGAAATAATCAAATTGAGCCTACGACCTAATTTATTTACACGAAATTCCTAATTAAAACTCCAACTGTCAATCAGTTACTCCAGAAATAATCAAATTGAGCCTACGACCTAATTTATTTACACGAAATTCCTAATTAAAACTCCAACTGTCAATCAGTTACTCCAGAAATAATCAAATTGAGCCTACGACCTAATTTATTTACACGAAATTCCTAATTAAAACTCCAACTGTCAATCAGTTACTCCAGAAATAATCAAATTGAGCCTACGACCTAATTTATTTACACGAAATTCCTAATTAAAACTCCAACTGTCAATCAGTTACTCTAGAAATAATCAAATTGAGCCTACGACCTAATTTATTTACACGAAATTCCTAATTAAAACTCCAACTGTCAATCAGTTACTCCAGAAATAATCAAATTGAGCCTACGACCTAATTTATTTACACGAAATTCCTAATTAAAACTCCAACTGTCAATCAGTTACTCCAGAAATAATCAAATTGAGCCTACGACCTAATTTATTTACACGAAATTCCTAATTAAAACTCCAACTGTCAATCAGTTACTCCAGAAATAATCAAATTGAGCCTACGACCTAATTTATTTACACGAAATTCCTAATTAAAACTCCAACTGTCAATCAGTTACTCCAGAAATAATCAAATTGAGCCTACGACCTAATTTATTTACACGAAATTCCTAATTAAAACTCCAACTGTCAATCAGTTACTCCAGAAATAATCAAATTGAGCCTACGACCTAATTTATTTACACGAAATTCCTAATTAAAACTCCAACTGTCAATCAGTTACTCCAGAAATAATCAAATTGAGCCTACGACCTAATTTATTTACACGAAATTCCTAATTAAAACTCCAACTGTCAATCAGTTACTCCAGAAATAATCAAATTGAGCCTACGACCTAATTTATTTACACGAAATTCCTAATTAAAACTCCAACTGTCAATCAGTTACTCCAGAAATAATCAAATTGAGCCTACGACCTAATTTATTTACACGAAATTCCTAATTAAAACTCCAACTGTCAATCAGTTACTCCAGAAATAATCAAATTGAGCCTACGACCTAATTTATTTACACGAAATTCCTAATTAAAACTCCAACTGTCAATCAGTTACTCCAGAAATAATCAAATTGAGCCTACGACCTAATTTATTTACACGAAATTCCTAATTAAAACTCCAACTGTCAATCAGTTACTCCAGAAATAATCAAATTGAGCCTACGACCTAATTTATTTACACGAAATTCCTAATTAAAACTCCAACTGTCAATCAGTTACTCCAGAAATAATCAAATTGAGCCTACGACCTAATTTATTTACACGAAATTCCTAATTAAAACTCCAACTGTCAATCAGTTACTCCAGAAATAATCAAATTGAGCCTACGACCTAATTTATTTACACGAAATTCCTAATTAAAACTCCAACTGTCAATCAGTTACTCCAGAAATAATCAAATTGAGCCTACGACCTAATTTATTTACACGAAATTCCTAATTAAAACTCCAACTGTCAATCAGTTACTCCAGAAATAATCAAATTGAGCCTACGACCTAATTTATTTACACGAAATTCCTAATTAAAACTCCAACTGTCAATCAGTTACTCCAGAAATAATCAAATTGAGCCTACGACCTAATTTATTTACACGAAATTCCTAATTAAAACTCCAACTGTCAATCAGTTACTCCAGAAATAATCAAATTGAGCCTACGACCTAATTTATTTACACGAAATTCCTAATTAAAACTCCAACTGTCAATCAGTTACTCCAGAAATAATCAAATTGAGCCTACGACCTAATTTATTTACACGAAATTCCTAATTAAAACTCCAACTGTCAATCAGTTACTCCAGAAATAATCAAATTGAGCCTACGACCTAATTTATTTACACGAAATTCCTAATTAAAACTCCAACTGTCAATCAGTTACTCCAGAAATAATCAAATTGAGCCTACGACCTAATTTATTTACACGAAATTCCTAATTAAAACTCCAACTGTCAATCAGTTACTCCAGAAATAATCAAATTGAGCCTACGACCTAATTTATTTACACGAAATTCCTAATTAAAACTCCAACTGTCAATCAGTTACTCCAGAAATAATCAAATTGAGCCTACGACCTAATTTATTTACACGAAATTCCTAATTAAAACTCCAACTGTCAATCAGTTACTCCAGAAATAATCAAATTGAGCCTACGACCTAATTTATTTACACGAAATTCCTAATTAAAACTCCAACTGTCAATCAGTTACTCCAGAAATAATCAAATTGAGCCTACGACCTAATTTATTTACACGAAATTCCTAATTAAAACTCCAACTGTCAATCAGTTACTCCAGAAATAATCAAATTGAGCCTACGACCTAATTTATTTACACGAAATTCCTAATTAAAACTCCAACTGTCAATCAGTTACTCCAGAAATAATCAAATTGAGCCTACGACCTAATTTATTTACACGAAATTCCTAATTAAAACTCCAACTGTCAATCAGTTACTCCAGAAATAATCAAATTGAGCCTACGACCTAATTTATTTACACGAAATCCCTAATTAAAACTCCAACTGTCAATCAGTTACTCCAGAAATAATCAAATTGAGCCTACGACCTAATTTATTTACACGAAATTCCTAATTAAAACTCCAACTGTCAATCAGTTACTCCAGAAATAATCAAATTGAGCCTACGACCTAATTTATTTACACGAAATTCCTAATTAAAACTCCAACTGTCAATCAGTTACTCCAGAAATAATCAAATTGAGCCTACGACCTAATTTATTTACACGAAATTCCTAATTAAAACTCCAACTGTCAATCAGTTACTCCAGAAATAATCAAATTGAGCCTACGACCTAATTTATTTACACGAAATTCCTAATTAAAACTCCAACTGTCAATCAGTTACTCCAGAAATAATCAAATTGAGCCTACGACCTAATTTATTTACACGAAATTCCTAATTAAAACTCCAACTGTCAATCAGTTACTCCAGAAATAATCAAATTGAGCCTACGACCTAATTTATTTACACGAAATTCCTAATTAAAACTCCAACTGTCAATCAGTTACTCCAGAAATAATCAAATTGAGCCTACGACCTAATTTATTTACACGAAATTCCTAATTAAAACTCCAACTGTCAATCAGTTACTCCAGAAATAATCAAATTGAGCCTACGACCTAATTTATTTACACGAAATTCCTAATTAAAACTCCAACTGTCAATCAGTTACTCCAGAAATAATCAAATTGAGCCTACGACCTAATTTATTTACACGAAATTCCTAATTAAAACTCCAACTGTCAATCAGTTACTCCAGAAATAATCAAATTGAGCCTACGACCTAATTTATTTACACGAAATTCCTAATTAAAACTCCAACTGTCAATCAGTTACTCCAGAAATAATCAAATTGAGCCTACGACCTAATTTATTTACACGAAATCCCTAATTAAAACTCCAACTGTCAATCAGTTACTCCAGAAATAATCAAATTGAGCCTACGACCTAATTTATTTACACGAAATCCCTAATTAAAACTCCAACTGTCAATCAGTTACTCCAGAAATAATCAAATTGAGCCTACGACCTAATTTATTTACACGAAATTCCTAATTAAAACTCCAACTGTCAATCAGTTACTCCAGAAATAATCAAATTGAGCCTACGACCTAATTTATTTACACGAAATCCCTAATTAAAACTCCAACTGTCAATCAGTTACTCCAGAAATAATCAAATTGAGCCTACGACCTAATTTATTTACACGAAATTCCTAATTAAAACTCCAACTGTCAATCAGTTACTCCAGAAATAATCAAATTGAGCCTACGACCTAATTTATTTACACGAAATTCCTAATTAAAACTCCAACTGTCAATCAGTTACTCCAGAAATAATCAAATTGAGCCTACGACCTAATTTATTTACACGAAATTCCTAATTAAAACTCCAACTGTCAATCAGTTACTCCAGAAATAATCAAATTGAGCCTACGACCTAATTTATTTACACGAAATTCCTAATTAAAACTCCAACTGTCAATCAGTTACTCCAGAAATAATCAAATTGAGCCTACGACCTAATTTATTTACACGAAATTCCTAATTAAAACTCCAACTGTCAATCAGTTACTCCAGAAATAATCAAATTGAGCCTACGACCTAATTTATTTACACGAAATTCCTAATTAAAACTCCAACTGTCAATCAGTTACTCCAGAAATAATCAAATTGAGCCTACGACCTAATTTATTTACACGAAATTCCTAATTAAAACTCCAACTGTCAATCAGTTACTCCAGAAATAATCAAATTGAGCCTACGACCTAATTTATTTACACGAAATTCCTAATTAAAACTCCAACTGTCAATCAGTTACTCCAGAAATAATCAAATTGAGCCTACGACCTAATTTATTTACACGAAATCCCTAATTAAAACTCCAACTGTCAATCAGTTACTCCAGAAATAATCAAATTGAGCCTACGACCTAATTTATTTACACGAAATCCCTAATTAAAACTCCAACTGTCAATCAGTTACTCCAGAAATAATCAAATTGAGCCTACGACCTAATTTATTTACACGAAATTCCTAATTAAAACTCCAACTGTCAATCAGTTACTCCAGAAATAATCAAATTGAGCCTACGACCTAATTTATTTTTAAGCATTGTATTATTGTTATCATTGGTGTTCCATCACCATGGGTAGGTTTTTCGCTTACAGCGTGATGTTTCGCTGGGTTCTCATCATGTAACTATGTAATTAATGTTATTGCTGTCCGACAAAAAAAAAAAAGCGAAGAAATCTCAGGCAAAAACCATGTTATCTAAAAAAATAAAACTCGTTTTTGAACGAATCCATTGCTGAATTAATTCAACAAGAATAAGTTTGGTTAGTTTGATGATCCAGATTTTTACGGCCAAGTACTTCTAGATTATAATATCCTGATTTTGTTATATCGCGGATGTTTAGGTTTACTGTCACAATGTACAACTGTTGGTAGTGCATTTTATATGAATACTTACTTTTTTACTCTACTAATATAATAGATACTATATATTAATATACTTCTATTAATTATACTAAATAGATTTAGAGTTAGTTTGAACAAACTTGGACAAAATATTTTCTCTGAAAGCGAAGAGCACATAAGTTTAATTTTTAACGTTTATTCTTTTATTTTTTCGATGGAGAAAACACGTTTTCCCAATTGCTAGCTCAAGTACCTCATTTATAATAAATGTGATTTGGTAAAACTTTGAAATCAGTGATAATGAGCACTGAGTTCACTTTTTACCCAAGTAAATTTTATACTTTTAGCGCGGTTCCTCCCTCCCCCATAGGGAGGAACCCCGCTTATAAGATTGATACAATGAAACAATCCGGAAGTGCCGACTAGAAAATTTCGCGTTTCAGAACCCCTAGAGACCGAAAATAACGGTGGTTAAAATTTGTATATATATATATGTATATATTTATTTATATATATATATATATATATATATATATATATATATATATATATATATATATATATATATATATATATTTGTCTGTTCGCGGATTTCTGGCTTCCCTGATGGTCCGATTTTGATGAAATTTGGTACAAAAATCTGTCGTCCAATTTGAAAGGTCAAGTTCGTTAACCAGCAAAATCCGCCCACTGGAAGATGGCGTTTGGGGCGAAATTCGCGCAAAAAAAATCGTAACGCTTACGTTTTTGAGTTCATAAGCTTGTAAGTACTCGTTTTATAGGCTTCTTTGGCTAGTAAAACGAATGAAACCATTTTCAAGGCGATAGCTTTAACCGTTTTTGAGAAAATTGGAAAAATACTTTTTGAATACCGTTTTTGGTTTGGGTACTTAGAATCATGGGATTCAGTTGAAACATTTTCTGCATGTTTTACTATCATTAAAACTAATATGTTGAAATTTTGGTTACGTTTGGAGTTAAGGAAGGGTTAGAATAAAATATTTTATTAACAGACATAAAATGTTTTGGTAACTCTGTATATTTTCCTTAATATCTCGAAAAAGGTTGAGAATCTTGGCAAACGAAAGAATACCATTAGAAAGCTTACTAAATGCTCTACAAAAAAGGTTCTGATGAAAGTTTTGATTAGGCGATGTCAATCGGAGAAATAAGTGCTTAAAACATTAAAGTAATGGATTTTGCTTATTCGAACTGTTCTTTTTGTCTGTTTTTATTCCTTGTTATTTTTTAATTGCTTATATTTGGATAATGTATTTTACAATAAAACAGATTAGGCAAAATAAGAAAAACAATTCATTGTTAGAAACATAGCTTGCCAAGAGAAAAAGATTCGATGACGTCTTTTGAATATTTTCAATTGCCTTTATGCTGTTGTTTTTTTTATTTTATTTTTTAATTGATTTTATCTGTAGAATTATTACTATAGTAAAAGAACACAGGAATATGTGAAAATTTTTGATATTTTCCAATTCATTGAAACGTATGAAATGAAGTATCGCTAGAAGAGGTTTCTAGGGTCTTGCGGACCCGACCCTAACCCCAGGTATAGCCATAAAACCCTTTGAACAAAGGCCGAGGAAAATATTATCTATTTCTATTCTATGCTTTTCAAATGAGAATAGGGATATGAACAAGAACCGGGGTCTCCCGTGGTCTAATGGCTAGCGCCTTGGATTCATAAGCGGGAGATGGTGGGTTCGATTCCCAACCTCCGGCAGGAATTTTATCATCCCACGGCTCGCTGGTAAAATTTCTCGCTAAACCCTAGATGTCGGCGCTAATGACCTAGATGTAGATGAGCCGTAAAAAAGAAAAAAAAAGAAAAAAAAGAACTGGAACCGCGCTAAGATGACGCAGTTCCTGCGAGTCGGACTTTTTTGTTAGGCGGACGAGATGTAAATTTCTCTTATAAAGGAAAAAAAAGTGTCATTACAACGGGTTGAAAATCAGGTTAAACATTGTTTACTATAAAAATCTAGCCAGAAGCAGCTAACATTAGGTTTAGTTCCTAGCAAAAACCGATCTCTAATTCTAGGTCATTTAGAAATGGCGAACGGACCATTCGGGAGAAAGCCATGATGTCTTAGCTCATTTGCCATTGAGCAAATACAAAAATCGAATATTGAGTATGATAATTTCGAGCAAATTCACTCAACAATAATTTAAGCTTATTTCTTCATTGCTTTTGTTATGAAGTTACTCACATGGTTTATATAAGGGGGGCCGAGGGGGCTGCAGCCCCCCCCCCCCGAAAAGTTTGATTTGATCGGTAAAAATGTGTCATAAACCACTTAAAAATAAATCAAATAAGATCACTTAGTTTATAGAATATATTTTATTTTGGGTATAATAGCGTTTTAGTTGACTAAAACTATTCCAAGTTCTAGATTGTTAGTATTCCATAAGCCGGAAATGGTCCTCCCCGAAATTTTCCCAGTCCCCCCCTAGAACCAAGTTATGAATTTGCTCGAACCGGCCGTTATTTTGACATCTTTGCTACGAAACTCAGTAGACATGGTGCCCTGCCAGTAAGGAACATGTATTGTAAGAAAAACAGAAATCGGTACTTTAGAAGTAGGGATTTACTTTGGAACAAAATTAATAATTGAGTCAGCTTTTTAATCCATGACCAAAACTAATAATGTTTATTTTGTAGGTTACTAGTGTATAGTTATACTTTAAGTATTGTAGAATTTGCTAAATGTACATTCCCTTGCTATAATAATAATAATAATAATAATAATTTTAAAAATGGTTGTGAGATATTGGGCGAAAATGACTGATGAAACCTCGGCTTGAAAAGACAGCCAGAAATCCGTTGAATGTAAGTTTTCTTCGGGGAAAGGAGAGGCAGGGGAGACGGCGGTTGGAGACCTGAGCAGAAAAAAATAGGATTGACTGGTAAGAAAAGGGAGGGGGTGTCTTGAATAAAAAACCTCGGGGAAAAAATCAGGCGGGCGGAAGAGACGAGGGGTTCGAAAGGAGAAATGTCCCATGACCCTCCCTACTTAAGCAGGCGAATTTTAATGTTTACACAATTTGTCTTCGAGTCTTGACTCCTACGGAGGGGTGCAACAGGGGGGACTCAAACACACTAACTTACTGACCCAAAGACCCTCTCAGTCGGGCAATAAATGCAACTAGGTTTTTTCATTTTTCTTTTGTACTTTATCAGATTTAGTCAGCTTGTTTTGCTCGAGTAGATGCTTTTATATCAGGAAATCTAAGGAAAGTAGTAATGTCGTGCAAGCACCTCCTAAATGTCTCAATTCATATCAAAAAATTAAACCCCAGGGAGGTTTCAAAATACCTCCCTGGGATTTCATATTATCTTGAATAGACGGGCGCACAAGGGTGCGAAACGCCCCCGTCTGATTATAACTACGAAATAAATTTGTTGACAAATTTGCCAAGATAGTCCCAGAGCTAGTAACCGCGCGATTCATGAAGTGTTTTATGCACCTTGAAATTTTCCTATTGTGTACATCTTGGATGTATAAGAATGTACATATGTGTTTCCTGGACATACCTTGGAACACCAGGTACTGCGCATAGGGGAAAAGTGCAAAACAATATTCCCCCAAAACAGAGTTTTTTCAGAAGCCAACTATCTTTTATGTAAAATTAAGACAATTTTACAATGAATAATAAATATGTCAGACACTTTTAAAGGGTATAACAGGTAAAAAAAACATAATAGTTTTTATTCTAATACTAAATGAGAGATTTATTCGCGCTGCTATTAAAACCGGAACAGCCGTACAAGATCATGTGAGAAAGAACCAATGAGAGCACAGAAAACAACCAACACTGCGCGGTACTCTCATACCTCTTACGGTTACGCGCAGTGTATTGCAGTCTATCATAGGCAACATTTATTTTTATGTTTCCTGATAATTAAACCATACAAAAGTGTCTGCACATTTGTAATTATTTTCAAATATGTTTATTGAAGACGCTGATTAAATCCCAGCGTGAATAAAGCACTTCATTTAATATTAAAAATAAAATCTAGGTACTTTGGTTTTTTTTTTTTTTTTTTAATTTACATTTTAACCCCCTTAAAAGTGCCTGCCTTATTTATTATTAATTTTAAAATTGCCTTAATTTGCAATTTTTTCATTAATAATTCTTGGCTTCTGAATAAAACACTATTTTTGGGCAATATTGTTTTGGACCTTCCTACTTACCTACTTACCTTCTTATCTACCCAAGAGGTACATTATAGCAAAATTTCAGGGTGCATAAAACACTTCATGAAAAATGCGTTGTCAGCTCTCCGATCCTAATAAGGAGGCTGCTGGTTTTTAAAATGACCTGAAGGCATAAAAGTTATTGTGAATTGTGGTAATATAAATAAATGACATATTTATGGTCTGAGGAATTAATACTGTTATTCGTTTAATCGTCAACGATTTTATACAAAAATCAATGTTTCAAAAACTGTTTGCTGAATACTACAATTGGATTTAAGATCCTTCCATCCTTGGACGACGTTACATAAATCCTTCATTTCCTGGATTTCTGGGAAGGACTTGCCTACTTCTCGGTATTGCCTGAAGACGATCGATTTTGCCGAAACGTCCTTCGCAGAAGCAGGCCATCTTCTGCAGGCACAAGTTGGAAGAGGAGGTCTCCTTTATCTACTGACAAGCAATCAATCTCTTCAAATTAATTTTCTTGTAACAGAACTACTTTCTAGCGCGTTTCCTCCCTCCCTTCATAGGGAGAAATTCCCGGTTATGAGGTTGACCGAATCATGAAGTGTCGACTAGAAAAGTTCACGTTTCAGAACCCATATATCACAGAAATAACGGTGTTCCAAATAGGTGTATGTTCACAGGCCGAAAAATGTTCCAAAGTTTATGAAACTTGATACAAAAGTCTTTCTAATTTGAAAGTTCAATTACTTTAACCAGCAGAATCCTTCCTCCGAAACATGGTTGTAGGAGGGCTATTCGCGCGAAACATATCATAATGCTTACTTTTCCGAGGTAATATGCTTGCTGGTACTCTTTTTGTACGTTCTCCATGGGCGTATATAGAAAATAATTTAAAGGGGGGACTGAGAACATTTGGGAGGTATGGAATACTAACAATCTAAAACTTAGAATAGTTAGCCAGTTAAAACTCTATTACACACAAAAAAAAAAATCTGAACTAAGTGAGCTCATTTAATTTATTTTTAAGGTTTTTATAACACATTTTTACGGATTCTGGGGGGGGGGCAGCCCCCTCAGCGCCCCCCCCCAGCGTCCCCCTTATATACGCCCATGACGTTCTCTAACTTAGGGAGACGAATGAAACCATTTTAAAAGTGACATGTGTACAAGAAAAGTTTTTGAAACTAATTTTCGGCTTGGTTTCTTAGGATCGTTGAATTCAATTTAAATATTTTCCACTTGTTTGACATTCCTGTAATATAACATATTTAAATTTTGGTTACATTTGTAGTTAAGGAAGTATTGAAAATAATAATAATAATAATAGACATGAAAAGGTTTGGGATATTCGTATATTTTCTTAAATATATCGAAAACGGTTAGAAAATCCTAGTAAGTGGAACGTGACTATTCGGAAGCTTACTAAATTCTCTACAAAAAAAACGATCTTAATGAATTTTCGATGGAGCGATGACAATGGGAGAAATAAGTGTTTAAAACGTCGAAAATGTTAGTTTTGGTCTTTTGAAGAAGTTTTCGTCTCTGTTTAACTCACTTTTTAATTGGTTGTATTTTTTAGTATGAGAACGTAAGAAACACATTGATAATAGTGTTTTTTGAGAAGGCGGGGGAGTTATATCCGTTTATGATACTATCAGTTTCGTGTAGTGTTTCCTTAAATCTTCGTTTTCTCAGAGATTTTTCAAAGAATGATCAAAACTTACTAATAACTGTTTCTATTACTTTACTAATGCCACTAGGGATACGAACGAAAACTAAGAGGCAGATGACACAGTTAGACTTTAAGTCGTTGCTCTAAAGTTTTTTGAAGGGACTTATAGTCGTCAATATAACAAGTTTAATGACGTTCCCGATTGATGTCCCACAAAACCTCAGTTCTTGTGATATGTTCTTCCACACTTTCCTTGGCGATCTTCTGCTACTCGCATTAGGTTTGACGGAACTGCTTCTGAAGCTATTACTCCGAAAGAAGAAAGGAGAGTCTCCCCGTGGGCTACACGAGGGTTCAGATCCGTTACATGTACCGGTTCATCCCTTCCACCTCGCAAATTCTGCTATTTTATTGCCGCACATCTTCCTACGACATGACATAGTGTGTGTTTATCGGCCGCATACACTGCAATAATATCATAATCCGTATTGGCCATCCGAGCTACCTGTGAAAACTCATTGTTATGTTAACAATGTTTTATCAACACTGATCTTTCGTTGTAGTTCGTGAAGTCTTCGTTCGAGCTCCAGACAGATCCTCAGGTCACGAGTTAATCACTCTTATTAGCACATCCCGGTGTGCTAAGTACAGAATGTCCGGCTCGCGTATAGACAAAATAATTTCGGAGGGGGGGGGCTGCGAACACCGGGGGAATTGAGGGGTATGGAATACTAACAAACTAGAACTTGAAATAGTTAGCCAACTAAAACGCAATTAAACCTTAAAAAAAAAGATATTTTTACTGAACTAAGTTGTCTCTTTAAATTTATTTTTGAGGTTTTGATGGCACACTTTTACCGACTAAAGCAGGACATTCACGTTGCGATTTGCACTAAGACTTAGTAGGACTACTAGTTGGATAGTCGACTCCACTCACACTATCCGACTTGCTATCCACCTACCGATACAACTTTAGTCCTACTCTGTTTTCTCGACTGTGTATGTCGCTCACGAGCCGAAAAATGTATCGAATGCAAGCCGAAGTTGCCCGAAGGTCAAGCACTGACTGAGGTAAGTCGGACGACTTTGATCCGACTCTCCCATCCACGCTCTAACTCGTCGTCGCTCTAAATGTTCCGACTCGTCCAACTTGACTTACAACAATCCAACAGCCCATCACGATCCGACTTGTGGTCCAACTTCGGAAGTCAGTCAACGTTGTTCTCTCCATTATTTAACTTGGATATTTACAATTTAATAGGGGACGAGGTTAGCTCAGTGGTAGAGCACTGGATTGATATGCTTGAGGACCTGAGTTCAAATCCCGAGCAAGCACTAAAGATTTTTATCTTCTAGTGTCTTCGTTCATGGATTGAATTCGGCGTCCCTGTCCGTTCCTAGGCCAACCCAGCCTTTAATTAATTTATTAATGGGTACCTTGGTGGTCATGAATCAGATGCCTCTATAGTATCTGCCCCTCAGGGCCCTTGTGGCCTGTTAAGGGGCTGATTTTTTTATTATTTACATTTTAATATTGATGTTATGCATCAAGCATCAATATATATATATATATATATATATATATATATATATATATATATATATATATATATACTAGCATCTTAGTATATATACTATATTATTTATGGATTTCTAGTAATTATTTTTATCCTCAGTTTTAATTATTCTTTTGTTGTAATAACGCTATCATTTTTGCAGGATAACTGTGGATGCCAGGATACCAGAACATGGGAAAAAGACCCCGTTATGTAAGTAAGTAAACAATGTAATAATTTTACGTTTTTGTTTTTTTTTAGCTTTTGCGGTTGCATACATTAAAGAAGTTTTGAAATATTTCTTGAAAACTTCATCCGCGACTAGATAATGAATTTCATTAAAATGCGTTCACGCATATGACAAGATTTATTTATTTATTTGGTTTGTGTTTAAGAGGGAGTTTTAAAAAAATATATTATATTAATACATATACATAGGGGACCTTTTTATTTATTTTACTAAATATTACGAAAACGGTTGAACAATTTTGTTATGTCGAAAGTTCAATAAATGTCCTACAAAAAAACTTCAAGGTGTAAATTTCAATAGAACTATTTCAGTCGATGACAAAGATTTGTGAAATTTCAAAAGTGTTAATTCAAGGCGTTTCATTTTATTCAAACCATTCCGTTTCTCTAAGAAGACGTAGTTCGTATGAGTCAGACCGACTACGTATACATGAGGCTGTCGGAATTCATTTATGGAGTGAACTTGTCATATTCCTGTTAAATGTTTATAAAGTAAATCACATAAACCTACCTACATAAAATTTTAGGAAAATCATCTTGTTAAGCTGGTTTTTGATCCAGTTATTCCGTTCTTTACTCCGAATGCTTTAACCAAATGGGCTACTGCATAAGTTATTTAAATTACAGCGTGGGTTTATTTTATAGGTCTGAGTTGGAAGAGATATAGGATTAACAACTTCTCTTGCATACCTGCGGGAACATTCTGCACTTCTGTTTCTTCTATACTAACACAATAGACACCTTCAATTTTAGCAAAGCCCGCTGCGAAACTAATTCTCACTTTTTCAGTGCATTTTTTTCCTCCCTAAATTTAATGACATATTTCCTTACTTTTAGCTTTTTTAAGGGTGTTTCTGCGTGGGAAAAGGAAACCCTCCGGCCCTATCCCTTAGAAGAGAGATAATCCACCCCTGTTTTTCTCTGTATTCTCACGGAGTGGGGAGTAAAAAATGAGAGGAGTAACGGAAATAAATTGAAGGGTGGCTGAGTGAAGCCCGGACAAAGAGCTGGGCTCTCCAAGTTCCTTCATCTATCTCTGCCTCTCCTTGTCCTGTGGGGTTCCTGCGCTCCCACCCACACTCACAATATCTCTCTCTCTACATATTTTGAATATATATATATATATATAATATATACAGTAGACTCCCAAAATCCAGCGTCACCGGAACCGGGGTACGGTGAGATATAAGGAAACGCCGGATTAGAGAATTCAGTTAAAAGCGGTCTCTTATGTATTTAAAAAACCTTATTATTTGAGGATAGAATAATATGTAACGATTTTAATATTGAAAATTTAAGTATAATTTACGTACGGAATTATAAAATAAATTCCTGGATGAATTTTCGAACTAGAATCAGAGTTGGGCAAACGTTAGCGCGCGCTAAAAGCTGATACCTCTCCGCTAATTTAGCGAAACTGTAGAAAGCCAGCGCTAATAATTAGCGGTTAGCGGCGGCAGTGCGCTAACCGCTAATCTATTTATGAAATATCGTAATCGCTAATAGCTTAAGCTATAGTTACAACTTGTAACTATAGCAATTACGATATTTCATAAATAGATTAGCGGTTAGAGCACTGCCGCCGCTCTCCGCTAATTATTAGCGCTGGCTTTCTACAGTTTCGCTAAATTAGCGGAGAGGTATCAGCTTTTAGCGCGCGCTAACGTTTGCCCAACTCTGACTAGAATGGTTTAAATTAGGCGTTCTAGCCGCAGGTGCCTTAGTAGAAACATTTATTTTCTTAGAAGAAACGCAGGTTCCTGATTCTAAAAGGAAACATATATGCCTTCTTTGACTTATATACAATGAAATACCCCGAAACAAATGTTTGGCTAGCTAGGAAAGGAAGGTTTTTCTCCGGCAAGTTCCGAGATCCGACAGTCATTCCTCTAGAAGAACGCCGGATAAAGGAGAGTCTACTGTATATATAAATGTATATATGTATATATATATATATATATATATATATATATATATATATACCCGCTCTCACTATCTCTCCCTGTCTCTCTCTCTCCCTCAATCCCTCTCGCTCTCTCTTACTCCCTTTTTCTATCTATTTATATACCACCTCTCCTACCTCACTCTTTCTCTATGTCAATCTTTATATCTCCGTTCTCTCATTTCATGATATAAATGTAGATTCAGCTTTTGAAAATTAATTTATCACAAAGCCATTGTCCTGAACTTCATTTAGTCACAACCATGCAAAAGGAAACAAAATAATTATCAGTGGTTCGTGCGAATCGCCCTTTTTGAGTAACCCAGAAAAAAAAAACCATTTATCTGAGCTTATATTTCTTTAATTTATAGGAATCCTTATGTTAATTTTAATTTTTATTATTTCTAAATAGATTAAACTTGAATATTACATTAAAGAAAAATGTCATTGAAAATGACTTTGGCATTGAATTATTGAAGGCGTTCCGGTCGTTAGGCTATTTACCCTTTAATGAAAATAAAAATTAATTTATTACTATAAAGCTGATACATCCAAGCTGCCTTGATTTGGAGCTTCAGGTATAGTTTATATATCATTCGAACACTATTGTACAGTTGATTTAGTTAGTAGGGATTTGAATTGACAAATTGTAATTATCAAGTAATTAATTCTATCATGATTGATATACACTCTTTTACATTAATGAACTCTTTATTGAGGTAAAAAAAAAATCGCCCTCAATGGGGTGAGCTATTTGACTATTACAGCCCCATATTTCATTCATTTTTTTTATATATATTTTTATTTTGAGTAGGGCGATGGTAAAGGATTTTTTTTATTTTCCCCCTGCTGGTAATATGGATGAGGGTGCGATATGCAAATACCATGCGGACCTGTTGGTTCAATTTAGCACTTCCCTCCCCGAGTAGAGCGCACGTTCTCGACGACAAAAAAAAAATCCACCCTTGTCGATGAAAAAATCACCCTCTGACCGCAGGTATATGCCCGTATCGGGTTGGCTATCCTACCTTGTATGTTGGCTATGCTAAAGGCTTCTGTGTAGAATTCATGATCCTTTCATAATTCAAAAATTGATATCGGATTATTTTTTATTTTGTCGATCCATTCAAAAAAATGTATAAGCAAAAATAATTTAAGAATTCTCACGTTTTCTGTCATATGCGAAAATATGTCATATCAGAAAAGGTATTTCCAAGCTGGCAACGGCATTAGAAACAAATTGCTTTGTTCCTGGAAGGGAATAACAGGAAAGTAATACCGGGAAATAAAGCAGACTAAATAAATAATAATTAATATATATATATATATATATATATATATATATATATATATATACATATATATATACATATATATACACATATAAACAATAGACTCTTCCTTATCCGGTATTCTGTTATCCGTCGGTCTCTCTAATCCGGCGGTCTCCAAGGGAAATGAGTGACGGATCTCGGAACTCGCCGGAGCTAGACCGGCTCGAGGGATCCTAGAAAAACTTTTCTTCCTAGTTAGCCAAAACGTTTTTTCGTGGTACTTCATAGAATGAAATTCAAAGAAGTCATATATGTTTCGTTTTGAAGGCTGGAACTTATGTTTCTACTAAGGCACCTGCGGCTGGAACGCCTGTTTTTAGCCAGTCTAGTTCGAACATTCATCGCGAGTAGACTGCAAACTTTAAGAGTAATGATTTTTAATTTTCTCTGTTATGGCCACGAAAAGGAAGAAGAACTCTGTCGATCGAGCAGAAGTTAAAAGCTCTTGAACAGCTCGATAAAGGGGTGAAAATGGTATATGTTATTGTATCCTCAAATAATAAGATTTTTCAAATACATAAGTGACTTCCAACTGAATTCCCGATTACGCCGGATTAGGGAGATTCTACTATATGCATATATATATATATATATATATATATATATATATATATATATACACGTGTGTGTGTGTGTGTACTATCCGGCGTTGAACTTATTGTTCATTAATTCCGTTAAAATGATAGTGGCGCTATAATTTTAAATATTCCATTCGTGGCTTGTTCTACAAAATTCGGTTTGCATTTCCATACTTATATAAACCCATGAGTCAGTAAACTTGTTTCATTAGGATCGGGGGTATTTATCTGATATTCAATCAAGAGCTGTAAATTTTTAACAGCTTGACACGCGTTTATCCCAACTACCTGGGATGGCCGTGTGCTGAGTCCAATATGCGGCAACTGAGGGACTTTTTGGCTTAAGGCTTTGAATTCTGTCTCCTCTCTCGTCAGCAAGTCCCACATCCGATCTCTAGCAATCACGGTAAAGTAAGATATTCGTTTGGCTCTACTTAATATATTGTTTTCTTATGAGGCCTTTCACGGCAATGTTACTTAAAACTACTGAGACCATTTCAAAGGTCATTAGCCATGGATACAATTACGTTAGACATACTGAATGAAATCTTTGTAAGGCTGGATTTGAATTTCGCACGCGCATCACTCATTAGCTTTTCTATTGGCTATTCCTATGGGCAATTCTACTGGTTGTTGCTGGTAGTAAAGTAATCCAGCTCGCAAAAACTAATAGAATTCTATTAATTTTAGCGAGTTGGATTGACTAGAGCTTTGATATCTTCTTGAGCGAGCGGAAACGCATAGCACGTATGCCCATAATGCGAAATAATTATAAAATATAAATATGTTATAGAACTGTCGGACAAAAAAATCGGTGAGGAGGCCCCTAAACTTCACAATTACTTATGATTTTTAAAATATTAACCTTTTTATTAATAAATATTGCTTGCTGAAATATATTCTGCTTATCTTCATTTATGCTTTACAAGCCTAAAAGTATTACTTACAAATACAGGTTATCTAGCGGTTAGTTAGAAACCACATTTAATAAATAGGTATAGTAGTAAAAAAAAAGATACTTTTAGTAGTGATTGCAGTGATTTTAAATACATTTCATTATTATATTAACTTTTGATTACTATATTTATATAATATGGTTTCTAACCTTAGATAACATTTAAAGAAGGAATATATAACCTGCAAAGAACCTGTAAGCTAACCACTAAGTACGAAAATCACTGTTTAAAATCACGACAGATACTTCAAAGTAACTGGATGTGATCTTCGCAAACAGACCCCATTTTTAGTTTCCTGCCTTCTATAAAATTATGTACTTTATATTTTCGCCATTTTTCTTCTAGAGAGAGAGAAATCATTTTTATTAATGAAATGCTGCCCATTTTCAATGGGTTACTACCTCACAGCCTACTCCTAGTAGGAGATTCATTCGTCTTCCAAAAAAAGAGCCCCAAAATATGTTATTAACGCTTTATTAAATTTTACTAACATCTGTTCTCCGTATCAGGAGTTAGGATCGATTCTCAATTAGGGTCATGACCCTTGAGCACTGTCAGGAAGACTGCTTCTAGAGCTGGTTCCCTCCCCTCGGAAGAAGGACAGAACAAACGGGTTTTTTCGCCAGTAGGAAGAAGGTGTTTGAAGAAATGTGTCATGGCGGAAGACTTAACTCCGTTAGTTGCTCTGGGAAGGTGGCTGATTGAGAAGACTGATACCCATCTCCCCCTTCTCTATTCATCACGGTCTTCGTGACAGCTTCATTTCTTCATGAAGAAAAAAACTAGTTTGACTTCGGATCCTGTCCACCACATGTGCAAAGGGAAAACTGTGCACGCATTATGCAAAGTTTCGATAAGGTAGATGTGTTCGTTGACCGTACATTTGTTCCGTTACAGTGAGCATGTTTTCAGGTTTGTTTTTATTTACGTCTGTATAACAGTAAAGTCGGTTAATGAGTGTATTTATTTATTATTTGTTAGTAAGTAGTATTGGGGATATAATATCGGCGTAAGTGATGGTTATAATTAAACCGCTGTCAAAGTTCCGAAGAGTTAAAAAAAATAGGCAATGAAAAAAAAAATGATTGAATGAACAATTTAGTGTTTCGGTAAAAATGCAGTTTCCAGCCCTCCAAACCGATTTCTTTCAAACTTTGCACAATAACGTATTTTGATGCACTAAACACGAATACGATAAAAAAAACACGTCGGATTTAACTAGGAAAGAAGTTATTAAGCACTAAAGTTCTCTGTTATGCAGGTTATGAGATCTATTAATTATAGCGAGTTGGATTGACTGGGGTTTTGTTATCTTCTTGAGCGAGCGTAGTGAGCGGAAACGCATAGCAAGTATGCCCTTAAGCGACTGGTGAGGATGCCCTTAAAATTAAAAATATTTTCGAATAAATGGTTTCTGAATATTTCAAATGAGAGTTCTCTGTTTCCCAATGTTACATATCTGCGCAAGCGCGTGTTTACAAATACGCTGATGACGCCTAGTTTTATAACCTTCCTAACTTTAGTGCTTAATATTATATTCTATTAATTTTAGCGAGTTGGATTGACTGGGGTTTTGTTATCTTCTTGAGCAAGCGTAGCGAGCGGAAACGCATAGCATGTATGCCTTAAAGTCGTCACAAATTTAGTTGCTTACATTAGCTCTCATAACCTGCATAACAGTGAACTTAAGTGCTTAATATCTTCTTTCCTAGTTAAATCCGACGGTTTTTTTTATCGTATTCGTGTTTAGTTTTATTTATTTTTATTTTTTATATAATGGCGCATCTGCATCTAGGCCATTAGCGCCGAAATGTGTTTAGTGCATCAAAATACGTTATTGTGCAAAATTTGAAAGAAATCGGTTTGGAGGGCTGGAAACTGCATTTTTACCAGTGTTTCTTGAACGTAGGGATTTAAAGTAATTTATATTATTAAAACAACTTTTTTTTTTTTTTTTTTTTTTTTGTACAGCTACTTCAACATTTTATTTTCAAAAAGAAAGTTAACAGGCTGCATTATAATTTAAAATTATGTAATCTAATATTACGATATATAGGGGCTTTTTTTTTTCGACACAAGAAAAGTTATCAGCTCTATCCCAGCTAGAAGCGAGACGTTACCTGTAGATAACGCTTCCTAAAAATATATTTCATAAAATTATTTATTTATTTTCTTTGATGTGTTCCGCTTCATTGACAATCAACACAAAGAACAGCATTCTCTGAACAATTCATTCTAGGAAATCAGCATAGCTAATGTAATTATAATTGTAATTAATTATGAGTATTCATAAAATTAAATAAATCGTTAAACGACGAATCCTTTCACATTTCCTAAGAAATCCTTTTGTCAATATTAATTTATCTTTTTGTTTTCCCATTCTCTAAAATACTTTTAGAATGAATCCCACGTTGTAAGTTTTGTTATCCAGCATCTATGTAAAATTTCTGAGCAGGGCAGTTTACATTAAGCTTTTTCTCTCTGTTACCATAATCCGCATGTTACACTCATGAAAGGGTATTTACAATATTTCTCATTTTCAGTTAAAAAAAAATACTCAAATACTCATTAAATTTTACACACATACACACACAAATTGACCTCGTCACGAACTCGTTGCAATTACTCGATCCTGGGTGACTCTGCTTCGTGGAATAGCCTTCCAGAAGTCAAACAAGCTACCGACAATGTCGATTCCACATTCAGACTCCGTCCGACAAGTTGGTAATATTCAATGTTTCTCGTCCAGTTTAACCATTCCCTTGAAAAGGCGATTCTCGATAATCCTTATGTAGCTCCTCAGATTGATTTTCTGTGATATTATTTTTAACGTATGGTCCGGAAGAGCCACTCGAAGTACAATTAAAGCCGTTTTGACAAGTTTTCTATGCACCCAGACTTTTTCTATTATCAGATCAAAATGCTCCACTTCTTCTTTTAATCTCCCTCCGAACCACTTTCCATTAAATATTTGTTGGTTTAAATCTCCTATCAATGCCGAAATCCATTTAATTATTTATTAACTTTGATTTTCATTAAATTGGTTTGTTACTAAGATTTTAATCTTGATTGTATTTACACATATATATTTATATATTAACATTTAGAGTATGTGCGACGTTATACTTGGTGTTCATTATTTCTGTTAACACGATAGTCTCACTAGTTTTTTCACAAACAAAAACGGTTTATAACTAAATTCGGTTTATAACCAATAGAAAATCGTACAAGAGCTAGTATTACTAAAGATTCAAAAATTATAAAATTGTTTCATGAGCCTCAAAAGTGAATATACCGAGCTTGGCCCTATAAAATAACTAGAACGAATATGATTTTTTGTCTTCATCATATTCTATTTGAAGTATGAAGGGCCAATCATGAAAGTACTCACCGTCCATGCGGTTGCACAAACGCGCGGGGAAAAAAGGAGCAGTTGCTAGAACTGACCAGGTGGCTGGGCCAGGGTTGCCACTCAAAACCATTCAAGGGGGAAAGGGGCAAGTGCTAATTATAAAATTGGCGGTGGTTGGCCAAATGTCACCGCCGTCAGAGGAGGGAGAGGGAGGTTGCTGTCAGGTTCTAGCGAAGGAAGGTTATCGATCTCGCAGCCTCTACCTGTGGGAGGGAGGAGACCAAGGCAGAGCTTCTGATGAGTCTCGGATAATGATTAGCTCTGATGTTTTCAGTACAACTAGTACCGATTCGCATCGTATTCATTTCTAAGCGGGATCTGATTCCCCTTTCAAGCGACCCAAGGAGAAAAAAAAATAATAAAGGCCAGAAGATTATTGGCGCGCAAATGACAGGTAGTATTTACGTCCATTCCGTCGAGTAAATGAATTATCAAATTACAGATCAAGATACTGAATGAAATTTGTGAGAAAACTTCCTGATGGATATTTCCTTATATTTTCAGAACAATTAATACAGAATTAACTTCCAAAAGCTCTTTGTTTCCTTAAAGTACTGATAAAGGATTGAAAATTAAGCCAACATTTAAAACTGTACATATATATATATAATATAGATACGACCTGCAGATTTTCCCTTATAGTGTTAAAGTCGGATTTGGGGTCACCCAACCTTTAATGGGTTGCTGCAAGGGGGGAAATCTGTTGGCCAAAGCATATTCCTGTCTAAACTATCTTCCCTGTGTCCCTTAGTTACGGTTCACAATGGAGCTATACGATAAACGATACGATAGCCGATTTTATACCAATTAGACACGTCATCAAAATGACGCAAAGGCTGCGGAAGCAAATAATCTAGTGCACACTAGTACGATAGTGATATGACTCCGATATTTTAATTTTAACTGAATAATTTGTCATTTTTGTTCTATTTCCATGATTTTTAAGCTGGACCCCCTCCCCCTATATGCGCCCTTGAGTACCGGTAAGCGAGAATATCATCTTCCTCCAAGGAGGTCATGACGACGAATGAAAAAATAAACTGTTTGGTTCCTTATTGCTTAGGCTATCGTATCGCTCTAGTGTGGACTGGTGTGTTGTGCCGGTACAAGTCGTGTCGCGTGATGAAATATTGCTCATGTCGCATCGCTTATCGTATCGTTCCGGTGTTCACCGTGCCTTATAGTCAAGAATCCGATACCTCAACTGTATCTGCCCCTCTGGCCTATTAAGTGTCTGTTTATTTTCTTTTTTATAATCTACTAGCTGTTACCCGGCGTGCAATGCTACACCTACATTCTGCCTTTGTCTCTCCCCGTATCAAAATCTACCTGTATACCCAGTTACGTCGAAATCGGTCAAACGGTGTGAATTTGTTTATATCTGTCTAGATGTAGTTCGTGAGACAGCCAACAGAGGCCAGCACCAAAGCCTGCGAATAGATAGCTCTTATCAACGAAAGGCCAGCACTCCTTAGTTAGACAGTGACTGTTGAAATAAAATTGAAATAAACTGTATTACATGATTATAATGATGTAAAGTCATCAATGAGTTCGAGTTATTCTAATTATCAGGAACATCAACAAATAAATTTGAGACATTATTCAAAATCGCTGTCGATTCAAAATGGCCGTCCCAATCTTAATGGTTCAGTGTAGCCAATTTTTCTTGAACTAAACTTTTGACCTTTTGATCAAATTTTGAAATTTGAATATTTTGACCTAGCCTAGGAGATTTCCCGTATCAAGACCCACCTGTGTGCCAAGTTTGGTCAAAATCGGTTAAACGGTGTAGATTTGTATAAGGAACAAACAGAAAGACACGTGATTTATATATATATATATATATATATATATATATATATATATATATATATATATATATAGTGAATAAATTATACTGAATATTGTATATCTATTAATACATTATTTTAATTGCATTATACTTCATGATTCTTAGCTGTTATCTTTAATAAGTTTGACAAAGAAACTGTTCAATGAAGCGGAGCAGGGCAAATAATTTTGATAACGTTGACCGAAAAACCGCGTAGTCCAGTTAAGACTTTAGGCATATACTTTTATGCTTGTTTTTACTCTACTCGAAAATATCATTGACAGTCAAAATAACCGACCATTTAATCGAATTGTTCATTAAAAAAATAAAAAAATAAAAATATTGATAGCTATTGTCATTCTTATCGCTAGCAGCATAAGGAAAGGTCGAAAATAAATTCCACACAATGGTGCATTTCGTTGGTGTAAGTTTGTCACAGAAGTAAATCTCCTTCAGAAACAGATATAGACTGTTTATTTTGCGATAAGTGCAATCAGCCACTCCTCACAACTGGGAAAACCACCAGGCAAGTTTGTCCACAGAAAAAATATCTTTAGACAGAAAAAAAATTGGTATCACTTCTCTTATTTTTGCTTAAATATACAAGAAAGCAGGCTTTACCAGTGAAATTATTTTTTATACTTCCGATAATTCTAGGGAAAAATTAAGAAAGTATACCGGCATATAAATTTACATACTATACCATCAAAGAAAAATTTGATTTACACAATCAAATTTAAATTTATTCAAAAAATCTATTTTGATGAACTATATATTTACATCCCAGCCTGGCCAGATTAAAAAAAAAAAAAATAAATATTTGAAAAACATAATCATTATTTTTAACATTTTTTTAACCAATTTGCAGTTGACCACACTAGTTCTTAAATTTGTTATGAATTATTAATATATATATATATATATATATATATATATATATATATATAAAAGCCATTTAGTTCAAATTATATTAATAAGTAAATAATTCTATTTTTTTTTTCGTTTTTAACGGCGCATCAACTATTTTGCTATTAGCGCCGGGCTATCTACAGGTTACCACCCTTTTCTAATGCCAACAGCACGTTGGCAATAATTCTATTGTTAAATAATTCTATTGTTGTTACAATTATCTATTTTATTTTAGGGTCCCTTATTTAACTCTTATTCAGAATTTTTTTAAATATTTTAACGCAATTTATATAAAATAGAATGATTCTGTTAAATTTCTTAAATAATTTTATTGAGATAGGTAGAAATAAATAAATAGGTAGAGCCTTCCAAATTTTATATCAAAATTTATTACGACTTTTCTGACTTGCAAGTCTTTCTTCAAGCATACTTTTAAAGAAGTACAATAAAATCCAAAACGTTTCAATAAAATTTGATATAATTTGATTGCAAATATTCTATTATTGAAAACGTATTATGAATCTATTATTTAAGGCGTGTCAAAATTTAGATACTCTCTTTTGGTGTAATTTTTATCCGTTTTTCGCTAAGCAAAGAGTTAAAACAGTTGTATCATATGAAGAACACTGGGCCAAGATGCAGATTCTGAAAAACATACGTTGGATCTCAGAGCTACACGTAGTGGGGGTATCATTTTTTAGGATAACACAAAACTGAGTTAAATTTTTTGAACGCATATCCTCGTGAAAATATTATTTTATATCCAAGTCTTGTTGAAGCTCTGCTATGTAGTAATTATTTTATAACCTTATGAAAATTAATTAGAATTCTTCAGTACGAAAAGGGAACCATCATTGAAAGCTGGGTTCCGGATAGAACCTTGAACAGTTAGAGGGGTAAAATGAAAAAAAAAAAAGAGGATGTAGGGTGAAAAAGAGAGTGTTACTAAAGAGGTGGCAGACCCATTAAAAAAAAAACGAAAAAAAAAAACGGGTGTCACTTCCTAGAGGGTTGCTCTGCTCTAGCAGCTGCTGACAGTGCTAGGAAGGGCAGATTCTGCTAGCAGACAGGAAATAAAAGGGCAGATAGGGAAGGACGATCCACGCTTATCGTACACCTTTACACGGCGCTTTTGGCGAAAAGGCCTGGGCTAGGGTAAATTTTGCACTGGTCCCATAGCCATTTTGGAGAAATGTAAAGACTTTTGAAGACAAATAATAAATAAGAAAAATATGTTCTTTACAAACTAATAGAAATTATTGAGAGGAGATCGTTGACCGTTGATGATGCAAGGTAGGGATTGTCGGGGTTCGGTCTCTGCTACTTAATGATACTCAGAAATGATCCCACATCGGTGAGGTATAGTTCTCAACCTTCCCATCGCCCTGATGAAGGCTTGAAGCTCAAGCCGAAACGTCGGCACAATAAAACCATTTTTACGATAAAATGTAGTTTTATTAAGTAGCAGTGACCGAACCCCGACAATAGAAATTATATTACATTTATAACACCCCGGTGTTTTTCAAACCTATTTTCCATAGAGTAATCTCCTGCAGGTTCAGATTAGATTATACTTGAATGACGGGAGACTGAGGTTGATAAACAAGCAAAAGTCACACAACTCAAAATAAAACTCAACTGAAAATGTGTCGTTCTTGACTTTGTAGGGGGAATAGTATTAAGACAGGAAGGGTGTTACAAGTGCCCTCTGGTGTACAAGCTCTGAACATACAGTTTTGATGGTTGATAAAAATATATTTAGTACCAAGTCTTTCATAGACTTAACTATGACGGTGTGAATAACACCGTGTCACTTTAGAAATACTAGTGCGATATCTTAAAACGTTTTATCACTTCATATTCAATATTCCCAAATCCCTGATTTGCTCTCATTCATAAAACTGAATAATATTTATTTATTTTAAGTTTTAACGGCCAGTTATACAAATCACAAGAATAGGGGGTGATGTCTTTATTTTTTTTTTTTTTTTTATTTTTTTAATAACCTGGTATCGAATCCACGACCTTAGGCATGAAGTACTGACGCCTTAAGACTCACTCTCAAAATGAAGAATATGAAACATAAAAAGTCCATCACGCAGGAGCTACATAACTAAGCACTTTCCTCAGAATTTGGGTAGTGTAGACCATAGATTTAGAAAGGAGTAGATGACTAACTCCGCTGGTTTTCCCGGGAAAAAGTGAAGCAGGCCTAACCGGAGAGCCGCCATCTTGTTGTGGGGAGAGAGGGTCATATGTCCATTAGCCCTAATGCTTTAATTTGACCGATTTTCTCCCATATAGCGCAGTATTTTGCATTTTTATTCCAGTACAAATATTATTAGAATATTATATTATATAATTATGTAACTAAAAACACAAACTAAGTCCTCACAAATATCAGACACAGCGTTTTCAAGAAAATAAAATCATCAAATTAGTTGAGTTTTTTTGTTGTTTTTTGAATAAATTAATAGTTATAATAAATAAATTACAAGAAACAATTATTTTACAAATTTTTTAGTGAAAGCGGGGTGGAAAATAAATTAGCCCTTATTTTAAAAACATAATGGAATCATTTAATGGTAATATCCTTTTAAGGAAAATCAAAACCAACCTGCCGGGGTTAAATTTTCTTAAAGAAAACAATGTGTGATGCACATATAAATATCCATAAAAAATATATAATTAAAAATGGAGTATTTAATTAAGGTTTAATATAGTATAACCAACATTATGTCATGGTGTTATTAAAAAAAAAACTTAAATTATATTCATTGAGAGGAGATCGTTGGCCGTAGATGATGCAAGGTAGGGATTGTCGGGGTTCGGTCACTGCTACTTAATAAAACTACATTTTATCATAAAAAAGACAAAAACTGTTTTTGTCTTTTTCCATATATGTATGTGTATTTGTGTATGTAGGCATATATATATATATGTGTGTGTAGATTTCAGTATTACATCCGTCCTACTTGTTTTTTACAGCCCTGATGAAGGCTTGAAGTTCAAGCCGAAACGTCGGCACAATAAAACCATTTTTATGATAAAATGTAGTTTTATTAAGTAGCAGTGACCGAACCCCGACAATCCCTACCTTAAATTATATTCATTATATGTACGTTTTTTTCTTTTTTAAATATAATATAATATATTGTATACCTGTTCATGTAATAATCTGTAGCTGAGGTTTTTCTCTATGAATGAGAAAGTAAGTGATGCAGGATTCATGTTATTACGCTAAAAGGTAAGTTTTAAAAACTTTTGTTCGAAATACGCTTTCACATGTTGTTATTGACTTTTTCCAAAGCCCTGACTGTTTTCAAAGTTTTGTGAGCTCTTCTTTAAGGATACTCTGATGAAAAGTTTAGAGGGAGAATATTAAAATTAATAAGAAATTTCATGGAAAATTTAATTACTCATTTATTTAATAGAGAACCACAATTTAAGTGACCTGTTCTTTTTATGGACATAATATTTTAATATATTAATTTGTCTGACTAAAAAATAATAAATAACATACATAAGAAATAATAATTAAAAATAAATGTTTCACTTCACTTTCATAATGAAGCAATTGTAATATAATACCATATATATATATATATATATATATATATATATATATATATATAATTATATGTATCTGAAGGAGAGCTGAGGACGCTCTCCTTCAGATTTACCATAATTTATTTACATAATTTATAGTAATTTATTATATACATCTATCTAAATGTGAATAAACAAATAACTTAAATATTACAATTTACATAAGTATTTAAGAGGTTTGTAAGAGTAATTTGTTCATAAATTTAAGTGCCTTAAAAAATTACACATATGTAGTGGGAACCTGAAACAACATTTATAAATTAGAAAAGCAACTAAATTAAATAATTAAAAAAAAACTTAGATAGGTACAAATAATAACTGCTTGGTCACAGCGACCAAAGATGGATTCCACGACAGCAAATAATAAAAATATTAGTGAAATTAAGTTAGAGCTTGTTAAGCACTTAAAAATGTTATTAAAAAACAAGCAAAAATGGTTTTTAATTGTTCAATAAAAAATAAACACCCATTTATTTGATACTAAATTTGTTTAATGTATTTTTTTACTACATTTTTAAATTTTGGTTTTTCATTTATGTTATAATGATGTAAAGTTGAAGAAAACTCAATTTAAGATTTGTATATGAAGACTTGAAAATATTCTTTGATGGACAAAACGTTATGAAACAATAAAAAATTATTAAATGGCTGTATGGGTACTCCTTTTCCCTTAAAGATCAACTGTTAATTTGTCACTCATGTATAAATTTAAACAATAATTATGGAACAGCCTAAGAGGAAAGGATTATATCAACATAAGGTTGCCGATTAAGGGCTTAAGCACTTAAAAAGTTTATTAAAAAACAAAAAAAAAAACTTTCTCAGTGTAAAAGAAACATCCATATATTTGATACTAAATTTGTTTAATGTATTTTTTTAAATTTTGGTTTTTATATATGTTATAATGATGTACAATTAATAAAACTCATGATATATAATAAATACTCAATTTCAGATCTGTGTATTATCACTTAAAACTATTCTTTGATGGACAAAACGTAATGAATTATTTGAAAAGTGCATGGGCGCTTTTTTTTCATTGAAGAATTAAATCTTTTTAGCAGGCTGGAACATATTTATGTAAAGAAACTATTTTTATACGTACAATGGCCTAAGGTTAGTGATTTGTTGGCTTTTTAGGGAGAAAACAAGTCACTTGTTGAGCTTGGGGAAAGAACCTTTGATAATCAACTTGTAAATACTTACGAAAAAAAGTGAATATCCGATCCTTATTTAGCTTTGTTAGTACACCCATAAGCTCAGCATGATTGAACCATAGTTGCACTAATATCAGAATATTATTCAATACAATATCAAGAAGAAATTACATGAACTGTCCAAGCACTACTGCCTTGTTTATCCCCATAAGAAGATGGCCGCCAGAATGTTAGGGGTGCTTCACTAAAAAGTGGGGAGTTAGACATCTATCCTTTCTAAATCTATGGTGTAGACTCCTTTCCAGAATAATTTGTTTACAATATCCTATAAAAATAAAATAAAAACATGAATAGTTCTCTTTTAATTTTGTAATGATTAAGTGTTCAATTATTAATTTTGTAATTAATTTGCTTCCTGAGTTATGTTTACACATGGCACCTACTACACTACTTCATTAATACAAAAAAACTTCATATTTTCGCCTTTTGATCTGACACAGGAACAGGATACAGTCTCTCTAGTGGGAGATAGCGCTCCTTGCGGCGGCCTTGCGAACCTACGCCTGGTGGGCTATTATATTGAAATATATTACAAAGTAAACCCCCCTTTCCGATTGACCGATTTAGATCATTTTTACAAAACGTCTTTCTCATGAGTTACCCACGACGTATACCGCGTTTCGTTACAATCCAGCAGAAATTACGACCGGTATCAGTATATTTGTAATTTAGGTCCGGAGTAAACCCTCCCCTCCTAATGACCCGTTTTTGTTAATTTTTACATCTCACTTTTCTCTCTATATTACCACTACGAATACCAAGTTTCGTTGAAATATAACAAATATTACGGCTGGCATGGACAAATTAGTGTTTTGGGTTCGGGGTAAACCCCCCCTTCCGGTGGACCGATTTTGGTGGTTAACGAACTCGTTCAATCGTTTAGTAATTGAATGCTTTATACCAAGTTTCGTGAAGAAAAAACAAACACTCTGGCCGCTATCGTGTTAACAGACATATATATATATATATATATATATATATATATATATATATATATATATATATATCTATATATATATATAGATATATATGCATATATATACATATATATATCTATATATATATATATATAGATATATATGCATATATATACATATATATATAAATATATATATATATATATATATATTTATATATATATGTATATATATGCATATATATCTATATATATATATATATAGATATATATAAATTTTAACGGGGGTCATTTTCGGTGTCTACTAGGTAGGATCGATAAAGATTTGAAGAAATTTTTCAAAACTTCTGTCATGAGAGCAACCTCAATAGCTACTTTCCTTCGGAGGAAAGTGCTAAAATAAAATTAAATAAATAAGATTAACTGGAATAGGTACTATTTAATGGAATACAAATATAAAATATATAAGAAATATGTATGAATAATATAAATAATTTTCAACGTACACACAATTTTCTAAGCATCCATACTAAAATTGTGACCTCTTTCAAGGAACCTCACTGATGGAGGTCAAACCACACTGAAATCGATTGAGTGTGTCTAGAGTCCGACACTTTATCCTCATACCTATTTTCACTTAATGATTTGGTTCATTATAATTGTTGCAAACATATTCATATAAAAGTAATTTCGAAAATTTGCAATTGGGCTAAATAATTGAGTTAAATTCTAATTTTCAGTTCCTTGAAATGTTGTTTTACGTTATCATATATAGTAACGTATTTTCGTATCTAATTAAATTAACGTATTAATTGTCTTGTTAAAAATATGTGTGACCCCATGTGTGTTTTACATTATTTTTGGTTATGTCGACAGTAAAGGAACATGGATTTCATGACCGCGAGTTTTTAGATATTTTATATTTAAGGGATTGAACATTTTTTTTTTTTTTTTTTTTTTTACAATGTGTTGGTTTACATTCTTCATGTTTATTGTTCTTATTTGTTTTTATTTATGTTTTTAATTTATATAAGCTACTAGTATAAACAAGCTTTACACCCACTCCAAATAAGATGCCAATGTTTCCCAATTTTGGTTAAGGACAATAAATTGTATCTAGACATCATCTTAATAAAAAAAAAAAAAAAAAAAAAAAAAAAAAAAAAAAAAAAAAAAAAAAAAAAAAAAAAAAAAAAAAAAAAAAAAAAAAAAACCCTACACTTTATGTGAAAGTATAGACAAGACTAAGGTGGTAATTCGAGCATTGCAGCTATTAATGGATGGCTTAGTATCGATGTTCTGCAACTCTTTTTAGCTGCATCACTATATAGGAAATAATTTCAGGAGGGGGGGGGGGCTGGTTGCATTTAGGGATATGGAATACTAACAATATAGAACTTGGAATATTTAGCCATCTAAAACGCTATTACACCCAAAAAACTAAGTGATCTTATTTAATTTATTTTTAAGGTTTTTATGGCACATTTTTACAGATTGAATAACAATTCGGGGGGGGGGGAGGCGCTGCAGCTCCCCCTTAATTAAGCCCATTGTTCTCAGAGATACTCTACCATTTCGAATTCGTATTTATATCAGATTTATTTCGCTTAAACTATTTTTCATTCGCGATTAAAATTAAATATGCCGCATACACTAAATAACCTATTAACATTACTTTTTGGTTTTTTGTTTGACTTTTTATGCGTTTGTGCTGAAGTTAGGATGGGAATATTGTTCGGACAGACAAATGAAAATAGGTTGGTTATGCATGGAAAAATAAACTCTTAGTTTACATAGTGATTTAATAAACACACATTCTTTGTGCGGTTTCTTGAATGCTTCTTTGTTAGTTATAGCTGACTCAATGTTTCATTCAGAATGCATTATGTTTATTTTTTACACCACTGGTTTTGGAATTCGTTTTTATATATTTTTGTAAATAAGAATTAAAAATGTCTTATTGAATAAGTATTTTCATTCTTATACGTAAATGATCAGTATTCTGTGAATTTGTCCGTAACAGTATTGTGTGGCAAAAATCATTCAGAATAATGAATATTGAATAAATATGTTATTTCATTCTGAATAATGTATAATTTATCATTCATTAATCAGTCAATTCAATGACTAATGTAACTTTTTATTTTTATTCATTATTAAATAACAATCATTTATTGAATGACCATTTTTATTGAATGAAAATCATTTATTCGAATGAATCAATTTTTTTTTTTAATGAAATTGATTTATTAGTCTGTAATTTTTTGTTAAATACAAGTGATTTATTTTAACGGTCTTCTACTATATATTTGTCAAATACCACTCACTCACTGACCTATCATCGCCCAGCCCAAACCGCTCGACAGAAAATTTTGAAATTTTGCATGGACACTCCCTATATAACGTAGGCGCTAGCTAAGAAAGGATTTTTTGATATTTGAATTTTTAAGTATTTTTAGGGGGGTTTAAAGTTTGAGTTGGTTAGAGCAGGCAAGCCTTGGCAGCATGCTTTGCTACGACGATAAAGAACAGCTGTTACCGTACATTATCTATTTCATAGTATTATTTTTAATTGAGGTTAATTTCAACTATGATGGCAGTCCTTGAATTACTAGAAATAAACTGTGATTTTGTCCCTCATAGAGTTTACGCCCTGGTCCACCCGAGGTAATAATATCCCGAACCACTTGACACAAAAAATGGAAATTTTGCAAGGACAATCCGTTTATAATATAAACACTCGCTAAGAAAGTTTTTTTTTTTGATATTCAAATGTTTAAGGTCTTTTGGGGGGGGGGGTTGAATTATTAAGAAGTTCCTCATCGGCTCAAAAATGGTTCGATTTTGATAACATTTGGTACAAAAAATTGTCTGAATGGTGATACAAAGTTTTCGGATCTCAGTATATTTTCTAAAATACCATATCTCGAAAACGGTTGGGAACTCGTAGTAAGTGGAAGGCGGCTATTCGAAAGGTTACTAAATTCTCTACAATAAGATTCTGTTGTAATGTTCGGTGGGGCGATGTCAATCGAAGAGATAAGTGCTTAAAACTTCAAATTTGTTAGTTTTATGCTTTTCAACGCGTATATGTCTCTGTTTGCCTAACTTTTTAAGCGGTTATTCTATTTTTTTTTCTTTACTCTCCAACGGAAACAAGCACGGTTATCTCCACATGGTGTTTCCTGGGTAACTTTAAAGTCCGTGCAATAATAAGCTGTACAAAATTATGTAGTAGCGATATTTTTGATCATATCTTATTTAACTCAATATAAATAATACTTATCGGCCGTGGTGAAGCACGGGTATTCAGCTAGTTTCTAATAAAAATGACTAAGTTCATTAAACATTTTTCTTACTTTTAGTGAAAATTATTTATTTTTGATATTGTTTACTGAACTTAAAGAATCTGAGTTTGTTGTTCCATTAACCAAATTATTTTAAATGTATAAAAATAATGAATGATGAATGGGAAATTAGTAATTAATCATTAAATAAAAATAAATCAGTGGATGAATAATTTAATCAATGAATAAATTCTTATTCAGTAAAAATTGATTTGAATGATTATTGAATAAAATACCTACAAATAACTTATTACGAAGTAATGTTTTTATTTTAAATGTTGCACTGTTAGGTAGATGAGACTCTTAGAAAAGTTGCATTATTTCATTAGAAACTATATACATATATATATATATATATATATATATGCAAGATTTGTTAAAATTAGATAGTGCACTTAATAAATGAGACGCCCGTATGCTTTCCATGGCCACTCGTAGGTCTGGGACGCGGTCCACCGGAATATCCGGTTCCTGCACCTTCGGCGGCCTTAAAGGAAAAAGGAGGAAAAAATGCAGCTTGCAGACATAAAAAAAAAATAAAAATTAAAGAAGAGAAAAAAAAAATCTTATCCTGAAATTAGGCTTGTGGCATCCAAGGCCGAACTGTCTGGTTTGTGGGGATTTTTTCTTGGGCTGCATCCACTGTCTACTGCCGGACACGTCTCCGTTCCTTGTACTCCATACGCTGAGTACATCGCTTCATTTCGACATTCCGAATGATTTCTGAATTTAAACTAGGCTTTTATTCTCATTAATCTTTTTTTACATTCGTATACATTTGCAAAAAAAAAATCAATTTTATTCATTTTGAAGCATTTTTACGTAACCAGTTGCGTTAATAGATTTATTTACGGAGCCTATTGATTGAGATAATAAGGGCTGTTTCCTTTGCACAACCAGCTTGCACAATTATTATTAGGTACTGTTAAGACAATTTTTTCTACTATTTGAAATATTTTTTTTTTAATGTTAAATGAACAAATGGGGCATCCACTTACGTGGCAAGCCGTTCGACAAATCGTTTGTGAAAATATTAATTTAGGACAAACCTGATTTTTTTTTTCAATGCTAGACTTTCAAGGAAGTTCGTCGAAATAGTCCTAGGTCTAATAAATTTATAAAGTTTGCCAAAGAATGAACATTAACTAACAATTTGATCCACACTAGTGGCATTATTGTGTTCAAGTTTTTCTCAAAATCCTATGATATCGCATCGTTTTACCTACACAATGCAGTCAAAACACCCTGTGCTTATACAGTTCGCGCTGCATTTCTTATGAATTACATTTCTGGCCAGAATCTTACCTTTCGTGGTATTTGTTTTAGTCTTCCAGAGGTACCTACCCATTTTTAAAATAATTTTTAATTTTTTTTTTTTTTCATTGACTATATTGCAATGATTCGCCTTTTTGTCTCTTTAGTTTAATTTTATTCCTGTTCTTTTTATCTTCTTTCCTCCTGCTGAAGGTAAACTATCAGTTTTTCTTATTGCTGTTTTGTTTTTATTTGTTGTTTCAATATTATAAATAGCGGATCTAATTGCCTTTTCCACATTTGAAACGTCATCATCGGTGTCAAAAAGTCCAGCCAAATCTTCCGGCTCTTCATCAGAAGAACAGAAACCTCTGCTCTTTGTAACTCCTCCAAAATCTTTTCTTTCGACGTAATTTTTTTTTTCGTCGTAGGGATCGATAATTATAGAAAGGACCATATCGCACCGTATTACCTACACATATCTTCCACATCATATATGAGCGTGATTTTTTTTTCTATGTTAATTTCATTATTAATTAATCTGAACAGTAGTCCCTTTTGAGTTAATGTCCATAAATAGCTCAAGCTTAGGCACCTAATAAGTCGAGGTCAGCTATTTTTAGGCTTAGAGCAAATCAATTCCCGATTTGTGCTGGGTTTGAATTGATCTTCCGCCATCCATGGAAACTTAGACTAGACATATTCACGTCGGCTTGTTAAAAACATTTTTTTTTTCTTTTTTAAATGTTACACGTGATTTCACCAGGTGCCTACGACTATAATTAGTTAAGTGTTTAATTTATAATGTCAATTGAGCTCATTGCTATTCAAATGTTCATGTATCAAGAATCACTTCATATTATCCTCTGGAATGTTAAATTATGTCTCTTTTTATTAAAATATATATATATATATATATATATATATATATATATTACTAGCATTATGTAGGTACTTCAATGTAAATAATTTTTTCGTTTCTTTCGGATTTTCAAGTTTTTCTTAGATTTTTGTGTCCTCCCGAAAACGAAGCTTATAAATTGTAGGTTTTATTTATACATCCTTTACTAATACTTCAAAACTTTTGGATAGTTCTCCGGTTGCATTTTTCTTTTAATAATCGGGGTTCGCTACTCGCACAAAAAAAGTTTTATGGCTCTCAATGTCAATTATAGACAAAAAAAATTGTATCTAGACAGCATCTAAAAAAAAAAAAAAAAAAAAAAAAAAAAAAAAAAAAAAAAAAAAAAAAAAAAAAATCCTACATAAGAACCTTGGAAGATAATTATAATTATTACGAGTGATTTATAGACAAAATGCAATAAGGGTAGTTTTAGAACCCGGATTCGCCCTTGAAATAGGACATTGAATTTTTCATAGATGATGGTGCTATTCACTTTAATTTGAAACTTTGAGAGAACCTACTAAAGGCGAACAAAGTAAAGCGTCGCACAGTGGGGTCAAATTACCCAAACAAAGGCTACAGCCTCCAAATTACCCAAACAAAGGCTACAGCCTCTAAATTTTAACCGATTTGAATGCATTTTTTTTTTTTTAAATGAAGCTAATAAAATTTAGAACAACTTTTTCAGGCCAGATTTTTGTTTTTGTTTCCCTGTTTATTAAATTACATGTCAATAATTCACAAACTTTTACAATCTAACATAAAATAATATTTTATTTTTCATCTAACTTAATATCAGCACTGATAACGTTTAAATTAAGCATTCAAACCCTGATTAGACTTGGAAAAAATCAAAATTTATGATCAAATCATTCAAAAATCATATTATTTCAATAATTCTCTTTGTTGAATTATGATAAATTTCCGTTTTAAAGCTATCAGTCTGATTTTTTCCAAGTCAGAAAAAAATGCATTCAAATCGGTTAAGATTTGGAGGCTGTAGCCTTTTTTGAAACTGGAAAAGTAGTTTGGCCCCACTGTGCGTCGTGTTATTTACATCTTTCTGACTCAGAAACTGTAATAAAAAAAAAAAAAAACGATTTTTCATATTCGCCCTTTCTCTTTCGAGGTCCTGATATGAAAGTATAGACACCCTTAGGTGTTAATGTCAGTATTGGAGCTTTTAAAGGATTGCCTTAGCATCGACGTTCTGCAACTCCGTTTACATAATTCTCCAGGGTTCCTCTCAATGACGACAATTTCTTAGATATATTCTTCCATTTTGTATTGGTATTAGCTGTAGGGGGATCGTTGCGAATATTCTGTTCTGTCGAGGATTGAGGCCGATGTTTTCTGTACGGCGAATAGCGACGGGTGACCTCAGCAGGCTACACTTCCTCCCCAGGTTTTCCACCAGTTTCCCTCTGCCTAACGCCATCCCATTGATCCTTGCCGCCTTTCCGAGTGTTGAGGGCCTTTAGAATATTCTGGATTTTTTTTGGGACTGAAGCCCTTTTTGCACGGATCGATTCAAGTGCCGTTCCGTGTTCTAAAAAGAACTGATTTAGTTTGGAATTGGAACTGCAGAATGATTGATTTTTTTAGTGCCTAGTTTATAAGAGCTTAATACTTGTCACCTAAGCACTTGTACCTAAGGTCCTTTTTTAGTGACAAGTTAGAAGTATTAGTAAACGCCGCAAGCACGGGCGTATATAGGAAATCATTTCGGTGGGGGGGGGGCTGGGAACATTTGGGGTATGGAATACTAACAATCAAGAACTTGAAATAGTTACGCAACTAAAACGCTACGTGTAAACAATTACTTGTCACTAAGATAGGTTAGTGATAGTAAAGGCCCGTATACACTTTGATTAGTGCGAGTGCAAGTTATAAATGATTAGTGGTTCCTGTGAGTGATTAGTGAATAGTGTTTAGTGCGATTAGTGTCGACTGTTTAGAACAGCAAGTATTATGGTCGATCAGCCTCAAACACTTGTTGAGGCCCGCTTGCATTTGCGAGAAATCCTTAAGGAAGTTTTAAACGCGGTGGTGTCTGAATGTGAAGAACTCGTGGAGTCAGAACAGTCGTGATCAAGAATAATATGGCAAAGAAAGTGGATAAGTAGAAGAGCCATTCATGACGCGAGCTACCAACTCCTTAGGGAATTGGCCTCTGAAGATACCATGGAATATTACTATGCTATCAGGATTACTAAATCTCGTTGCACCCATCATACAGAAATCAGATACATTTATGAGACCTGCTTTGCCACCAAAGTGAAATTGTACGCTATTTTATACCTGATGACACCTATAAAATATGCCCCAGTGTGTTTAGTGGAGGCTACTAAATAGAAAAATAGAACGTGCTTCTATTCACTGTTTAGTAATCACTTGCACTTGATTACTAATCACTCGCACTTAACAATTGCGGTCCACACGTGTTTTGCACTAATCACTAAACAGTTGCACTAAGCACTCTCACTCATCAAAGAGTAAATGGGCCCTAACAAAATGAGCGGTTTTGTACATTACTGGCCGAACCGTACTGAACGCTAGTTGTCCCTTGCTCCTATACTCTATGATGGGTCTTAATCCCCGAAACCGTTCTGCATAAAATAAAACATCTTTGGGAATTTTTTCATCGCCATAAATAATAATTACATCCCGAATTTTTAGAATTAGTTTTCAACACAATAATTTAAATACAACAATTAGCTTTCTATAGACATTACAAGAAGGGCGGTAACATACTTCTATAGACATTATAAGAAGGGCGGTAACATACTTCTATAGACATTACAAGAAGGGCGGTAACATACTTCTATAGACATTACAAGAAGGGCGGTAACATACTTCTATAGACATTACAAGAAGGGCGGTAACATACTTTGTCAATGCATATGTTCAAGTTTTGACTTACATTTACAACATTCCCATGAACATTCCTAGTGCATTATAATCGTTCAACTGCCTTTATCCACTTACCGCTTTCTTTAGTATTTACCTTGAAGCCGTTCTACTATAATTTGGCGTTTTTTTTTTTATTCCTTTCTTCTTTAGTGACTTTACAAAGAATATACTAAAAAAAAAGGGTTCTAAAAAAAGCAGGAGTGTTATTATTGTAGGTATAATAGTTTGAAAACATTTCCTTGAGTCGGTATTTCTTTAGCCCTCCCTCATATAGGGAACCGGATCTCCCCTTTTTACCGACAGATCACACCCTCACCCCACTGGTCTTAACCGTTTTTTTCACCCAATGAAGTATTAATGATTCAAGTTTTTTTTTTCTTTTGTATTTTTTTTTGTCGGTTAATACGCCGGCTTATTTTGCCGAGGTGTTTCCAACTTCCTTCCTAAGATGTATATACTGTTCGTTTACTGTTCCAGTACACCTGGACGTTCTGTATCGAATATCTTCATCTCTTTGGGAAATGATTTCTTAATTTTTGTCTTTCATTTTTACCTGTATTAACCTTCTTAGGACTGAGTGGGGTGATCCCGCACCCCACGGCTCGTTTTTCGCTTGCCATTTTTACCTGTATTAACCTTCTTAGGGCTGAGTGGGGTGATCCCGCACCCCACGGCTCGTTTTTCGCTTGCCATTTTTACCTGTATTAACCTTCTTAGGACTGAGTGGGGTGATCCCGCACCCCACGGCTCGTTTTTCGCTTGCCATTTTTATAAATTTATTAATATCCTTCACTTGTTTTCTTCTGCAAGTGTCTCGATTCAAAGGATCAAAAAATAAATAGAAAAACCTAAATAAACTTCATGTTATTTGATCAAATATGACTAAAAACAGGCCTGGGGTGCGTTCGCTTCCCACGTAGTCGTTAGTGCGACCTAATTTAGTTTAGTATAAATAAACTCTTTTTTTTTAAAAAAAAAAAAAAAAAAGATTCCAAATTACTTTCTCTAAACCAGAACTTTTTCTAAATCTGCACATATAATGCGACTAAAGGTGCTGTAGACCCTTTCGACAAAATGGTTACAGAATATTCCACAAAACGGCAAACTAAAATATGGCCAATGACGATTTTTATGAATTAATTAGATATTGAAGGGCTAAATTCATATATTGTGTGGACGAAAGTCCATCCTGAATGAAAAATGTCTTTACTTTATAAGAGGCGGATTTTTTTTTTTATTACTACTATTTTTTTTTTTTTTTTTTTTTTTTTTGGAAATCAATATTTTTTATGTTGAAAATGTACAAATTTACTAAACAATTTATTAATGAATAAACAAAAATTATTTTTAAGTTTGTTTTTATTTTATTTTATCCTATAATATACCTAAATATTAAATAAATTAAAGAAAAAGGTATTAACAGTGGTTTAGTAAGTAAAATTTAAATTTAAAGTTGGGGTGCGAGCGCACCCCACTCTGTCCTTAACGTTTTAGAATCCACCCAGTCCTAGGAAGGTTAATACATCTCAAAGTATTATCATACTAGTTGCATTAACTATGGTTGCCCTAACCATATAGGCTAAAGGGGTCAAAATCACAGCATTTCGTTTATAATTAGCAAATGTAGCCTATGTTTCAAATATACATAGCGTAATTGTTATCCATCCTATCAGTAGTAACATAGGGAAGCCAGACCTGGTCGTTAACCAAAGCTAACGCCAATACTTTACTTTCCTTGCAGCGTTCTATTGAAAGAAGTTTGATTAATGTAAAAAGGAAAGACAGCATAATCGGAATGCGACTATAAGAAAGAGAGCTGGATTTAAAGATATCTCTTCATATTTTACCAAACAAAAGTACAACTGGGCCATCTCATGAGAAGGCAAAACGGAAGATGGCCCTAAGAAGTAACAAGGTGGACGCCAAGAGTTGGAAGGATTATTTTAATGAAGATGCCGGACCGCTAAGGTGGGGACTGGACTGACGGTGTTGTCGCCATGCCCTAAAATTGATGTTTCTGTACATAATGCATAAAATAAACATTATTATTATTATTACTGTGGAGATTGGTGACGGATCGCCAGTCCTGGAAAATTAAAGGAGTAGAGATCTTAGCGACTTCCACTTCCCTATAGGCTGGTGTCAATTTGATCATTTGCTGTTGCTTTTTATTTAAATGTTTTATTTATTATATATCATTACATAATTATTTAGTTTACAAAATTAACATGTTGAATAATTGTTAATATTTTTTGATGAAATAAAAGGCTATTTCATTCATTCAATTGTTATTTTCTAGGATTTGAATTTATCAACAAACGCGACGGTATGAGCCGTGATCAATTATAACTATTAATTAGACTAATTACTGTCCAACTACAGTCAAACAATATTAATTGTTATTAATGAGTCAAACAATATTAATGCATGTTTTTATTTGTTGTTAGCACCTGATGATGGCCCAGTGCAAAATAAAGAAAATTTGTGGGAAGACTGAATTTTGTTTCACCCTCTGGAATTAAGAAAGCCCACAACCGGAAAACATCAATAATATATATATATATATATATATATATATATATATATATATATATATATAAAAGCAGAAATCAAATTACGAAACTACACCAAAATCACATCTCACTGCCAGGGCGAAATTCGTTTAATCAGGCTTCATCTTGGGTAACCTTGCTTAGTCATTCGTGCCTTTCTAGGTAAAAAAAACGAAGCAACTTTTTGATATTCACAACGAAATTCTATTCACTAAATACATACCTTCAAAGCAGTAACATAAATATTCCCTTTGGTCCACAACATTTTTTGAAAGAAGGTTGCCCATGCATCAATAGAATACCCAAACATTTAAGAAATGAACCCTGTAAAATCTAAATAATTTATTGAAAATTGTAGTCGCTATCTGAAATTATTTTTGTAAGTATTTTAATATTTTTAGCACTTTCCTCCGAAGGAAAGTAGCTATTGAGGTTGGACTCATGACGGAATTTTTGAAAAATTTCTTCAAATCTTTACCGATCCTACCTAGTAGACACCGAAAATGACCCCCGTTAAAATTTATATATATATATATATATATATATATATATATATATATATATATATATATATGTCTGTTAACATGATAGCGGCCAGAGTTTTGGTTTTTTCGTCACGAAACTTGGTATATAGCATTCAATTAGCAAACGATTGAACGAGTTCGTTAACCACCAAAGTCGGTCCACCGGAAAGGGGGGTTTACCCCAAACCCAAAACACTAATTTGACTATGTCAGCCGTAATATTTCTTATATTTCAACGAAACTTGGTATTCGTAGTGGTAATATAGAGAGAAAAGTGAGAAATAAAAATGAACTAAATCGGTTCATTAGAAGGGGGGGGGGTTTACTCCGGACCCACAATACCAATTCGCCACTACCAGCCGTGATTTTTAGTATATTTCGACGAAACTCGGTATTCGTAGTGGTAATCCACAGGTAAATATGTGTTGTAAAAATAAACTAAATCGGTTCATTAGGAGGGGGGGGGGTTTACTCCGGACCCAAAATACCAATTCGCCACTACCAGCCGTGATTTTTGGTATATTTCGACGAAACTCGGTATTCGTAGTGGTAATCTACAGGTAAATATGTGTTGTAAAAATAAACAAAATCGGTTCATTAGAAGGGGGGGGGGGTTTTACTCCGGACCCAAATTCCTAATATACTCATACCGGTCGTAATTTCTGCTGTATTGTAACGAAACGCGGTATACGTCGTGGGTAACTCATGAGAAAGAAGTGTTGTAAAAATTAGCTGAATCGGTCAATCGGAAAGCGGGGGTTTAATTTGTAATATATTTCAATAGAAAAGCCCGCCAGACGTAGGTCCACAAAGCCGCCGCAAGGAGCACTTTCTACCACTAGAGTGACTGTATCCTGTTCCTGCGTTAGATCAAAATACGATAATATGAGGTTTTTTGTATTTATTACGTAGTGTAATAGGTACTATGTGTAAACATAACTCTGGAAGCAAATTAATAATTGATCAGTTACTCATTACAAATTTAAAAGAGAACTATTCATGTTTTTATTTTATTTATATAGGATATTTTAAGCAAATTGTTCTGGAAAGCAGTCTACACTACCCAAATTCTGAGGAAAGTGCTTAGTTATGCAGCTCCTGCGTGACGGCCTTTTTTATTATTTATTTGTGTGTCTTAACTATTTTATTTGCTTTATATTTAGCCTCTATTTGTTTATAGATGTCAGTTTAATTTTAGCTTTTTAATCTCAAATGCTAAATGAGGTGGGAAAATGAAAATCGCCCTGAAAAACATCAATACGATTTTGTAAAAAAACTGTATTAAGGACGTTTTGGCTACTCTTTGGTAGCCTTTGTCAGAAAAAAAAACGAAACACAAACGCATTAATAAGAAATTAAATTTTGTCTTTTTAGCTGACGAAGGCTATGAAAGGTTAGCCGAAACATCCTTAATACAAAAATCGTAATGATGTTTTCATTATTTTTAATTTCTTCATTCAGTGATTATATATGTTTCACAGTTACTATTTTGTTAGTTATCACCAAAGCTGTAAAGCGACTCAATAAAAACTCTTTTTTTTCTTTTAGTATGTTATATATATTTTTAAAATATGTTATTTATTTTTCTTATATCCTTGTTAACTAAATATATTGTGCCTATATTATTTGTTTGTGTATTCCGAAAACCAGAAAAAATTAGAAAGTTTGAAATATATATACATATAAACACTTATAAGTGATATATTTTAAACCTTAATGCAATTTTTTAGGCTCATCGTGAGTATTTTAGTGTGAATGTCTGATGATAATCTCAATTTTTATACACCGAAATATCGTGAATCCTGAAGCCTACCGACTAACCGAAAATTGTGTTTATGTATATATATATATATATATATATATATATATATATATATATATATATATATATATATATACATATATACACACACATAAACAATTTTCTGTTAGCCGGTGTAAATGCATGTGAGATGGTCTATCGCATATGTGTAAAATCTTAAAACGTCCCTGAAAAGATTCTTTCATCATCTCTTCTTCCTCTGGATGACTGTTGGTCATATAAATGTCTTAGTGATATTTTAACTTGTTCATGCACAAGGAAGCATTGGTAGGTTCTTGATTTTTTCCCACGCAATTGTCCCTTCTAATTTTTTTCCAATATGTGTAATTCTAAGAACATATTTATAATTCATTGAGAGGAGATCGTTGACCGTAGATGATGCAAGGTAGGGATTGTCGGGGCTCGGTCACTGCTATTTAATAAAACTACATTTTATCATAAAAATGGTTTTATTGTGCCGACGTTTCGGCTTGAACTTCAAGCCTTCATCAGGGCTGTAAAAAACAAGTAGGACGGATGTAATACTGAAATATACATATATATATATATATATATATATATATATATATATATATATATATGCCTACATACACAAATACACATACATATATACATACATATATGGAAAAAGACAAAACATAAAATACTAGAACATAATATATAGAAGAACAATGTGCTCTAGAAGTGTTTGGATTATTAGGAAAACAGATATAAGAATAACAGATTACATATTAGATTAGATATAAGAATAACAATATGGGCTTACCGATGGGAAGATAGAGAACTATTCCTCACAAATGCGGGATCATTTCTGACAGTTAATACAGGGAAACATAGGAAGAAAGGAGTTGGTGAGGGGGGGGGGTTCTGGACCACCCAATAGACAGAGAACATAGAAGATGAAAGAAAGAGCGGCGAAGTACAGTAAGGGGTCAAAAAGTCATAAAATGTTGTGTTAATGGAAAGGGAGGCAGGTATAAAGGGCTGTATTGCAGGCGGTATAGGGGATTAGGATGGAGTTGTTAATAAATGGAAGATGTTGGAGTAGGTAGAGGAGATGACTTCATTGTCAATTTTGTCATTAACTGGGTTATTTTCTAGGTGGATAAAAATTGATTCGGAAAGGAGGCGTTTGTCTTCGTTAGATTCAGTGGAAAGGATGGAGTATAGGTCAAAACCAAAGTCTTGTCCGTCTGTGATGGCATGTCTAGTTAAAGCTGTCTTTATGTTTTTATTCCGTACATCGTTTTTGTGGTTGTTGATACGTTTTCTTACTGGGTTTTTAGTCTGTCCAATGTACGCACTATTGCAGTTGGGTGTGATGCAAGGGATTCTGTAGACTACATTGGTCCTGTCTTTTTGTGGGATAGGGTCTTTAAGAGTCGTATGTAAGTTTTTCAGTTTGTTCTGTGTCGATAGTCCTAGTTTTAGAATGGGGAATGTATCGCGTAGGGATTTTTGGATTTTTTCTGTGAGGTTTGGGATATATGGGAGGCCTCTGAATTGAGGGACAATATTGTCTTGGGTCGTGGGGATGGGTTTAGGGTTATTAAAAGAATTTATGAGACGGGTGATAATGTTGGTAGGAAATCCATTGGTAGTAAGAATATCGAGGAGTCGGGATTTGTTGGCAGGGTGAAATTTGGTGTCAGATAGGGAGAGGGCTCGATTTATTAGGTTGCTGGCAGTATTGAGTATTTGGTGTTTGGGGTGTGAGGAAAGGTAATGGAGAAGTCGTCCCGAGTAAGTGGGTTTGGTATACCAATCAGTGGATATAGAGCCGTCTGTATTTCTTATAAGGAGTATGTCAAGGAAAGGAAGGGAGTTGTTAGTTTCGGTCTCGATGGTGAATATTAACCGGGGGTGGTAGGAGTTAAAGGCTGTTAGAATTTCTGGAATCTTATCAGGATTAATTATGAGGAAGAGGTCGTCAACATATTTTTTAAGGAGAATAATATCGTCGGGGAACATAGGGAGGACTTGGTCAAGGAGGTCATTAAGGGTAATATTGGAAAGGTCACGAGCGAGGCAGTTACCCATGGCGAGGCCAGAGATCTGGTTGAAGAATTTATCTTGGAATAGGAGGTATCCGGATTTGCAGCAGAGGGATAGGGATTCAAGATAGGAAGATCGAGATAGCTTGGTGTGTGGTTCGAGGGTGGTCCAATTCTTGTCAATAATTTCTAGGGTTTTATCTATGGGAATGTTTGTGAAGAGAGACTGGGCATCTAGAGAGGCTAAAATGAAATTAGGGGGGATGAGAAGGGAGTGTAGTTGTTTTTTGAGGTCGTGTGCATTCTGTACGTCATAGGGGTTATTGTGACTTAAGGTCTGGAGGGAAGTAAGGAGAAATTTGCTTAGTTTTGAGGAGGGGGAGTTTATATTAGAAATGATGGGACGTAAGGTATTATTTTCTTTATGGATTTTCGGGAGGCCATAGCATCTGGGGGCTTGGGAGTTATGTGAGATGAGGTGTGAGCGGGTCCGTTGGTCAATCTCGCAGGAACAGGATACAGTCACTCTAGTGGTAGAAAGTGCTCCTTGCGGCGGCTTTGTGAACCTACGTCTGGCGGGCTTTTCTATTGAAATATATTACAAATTAAACCCCCGCTTTCCGATTGACCGATTCAGCTAATTTTTACAACACTTCTTTCTCATGAGTTACCCACGACGTATACCGCGTTTCGTTACAATACAGCAGAAATTACGACCGGTATGAGTATATTAATCTAATATGTAATCTGTTATTCTTATATCTGTTTTCCTAATAATCCAAACATTTCTAGAGCACATTGTTCTTCTATATATTATGTATTTTATGTTCTGTCTTTTTCCATATATGTATGTACATATATATGTGTATTTGTGTATGTAGGCATATATATATATGTATATATATATATATATATATATATATATATATATATATATATGTATATTTCAGTATTACATCCGTCCTACTTGTTTTTTACAGCCCTGATGAAGGCTTGAAGTTCAAGCCGAAACGTCGGCACAATAAAACCATTTTTATGATAAAATGTAGTTTTATTAAATAGCAGTGACCGAACCACGACAATCCCTACCTTGTATTTATAATTCTTGGTCTGCCAAATGAAAGGGCATGCGTTAAGATCTTCTTGGGGACTTCTTGTTCCTGGAGCGGAAAGAGGAATTATTTAGAAAATCTGGCATTATTATTAGTATTTTTTTTTTATTTTTTTTTTTATTTTTTTTTTTTTTATAAATCTACTTTAAACACACTAAATTGAAATTCACTCATATACTTGTGGAGAGTGGAATGGTGGGAGGCGGCATAGAGCGACGAATCACATTCCCCCATTTTAATCGCGAGGGTCAGCCAGCGGGGGTGTGGCCTGGGGTGTGTAGCCCCCTCTACAATAAGTCTCCCTTCTACGTGAATCTAATGGTATAATGGAGTTATGCGTGGATGAAGGCCGTTGTCGATATTTCACAAAATGGCATCAAAACCAGACGGCCTCGGAGTTCTGCGCCGGTCGGAATTCGTTCGATACTGTAGGCCGTTTATAAAAATATTTGTCTAGTTAAATATATTGTAACAAAATTCGTCCTACAGAATATTTATTTATATTTAGCCAACATAACTATGGAATACCGGTGGTTCCTGGTTATGTTAGCTTTCAACCTTTGAACTGTGAGTCCCCCTCACGACTGTGTGTCCTATTCTGCGTGTTCTTGTCTGCAAATCTAAGAGTGATCCTGTCTGTGCGTCTTACAGCGCTTTTAACAAGTTTTCTTCTTCTGGTATGTGTGTATATATACAAATTTGCCTCCCCGTGCTCTAGCTTCTAGAAAGATTCTACCATTTTAGAGAAATTGGGGAGAAAAATACTTTGTCCTAAGCGAAAGATAGAGTTCTTTAACTAGTAGACTCCGTCAACTGCAACTCTTTTTTTAGCCAAAATTCAACCTAAAATATCATATTTTTTCCTTAATTTTTCTTCTAGGTATAGTTCGCAATGCTTTAATTACGTGGAGTAAAATAGGGCACCTTTTTTAAGGTGATAAATTCACATAAGTCATTTGAAATTACTCCACATTAAGATAAATAATTTGGTTACGTTTTGAGTAGAGGCAAAATTTTTTATTTAAATCAACCCTTGTGGGAATCGAGTCAACGACCCTTTGCACGGAGTGTTAAGTGCTGACGCCTTAAAACTCACAGCCAACGGACCTACAGGCATAAATTATAAATATGCTCCCAGCGGGCGTAATTGTTGTTATATTGCAACGAATCGGGGCCAACAGTTTTGTAAAAATAAACTAAATCAGTAAATTTGCCCAAACGTGCTCTCATGTTTACTTCTTTACTACGAAATATAGATACCATGCCGTACTACCGAAAAAACTTTTGTGAAGAAAAAACAAAAAAAAAAAATTAGAAGTTGGGGTGTACTTCTGAAAAAATGTAGAATTAACTTAGCTGTTCATAAGATCAAAATCATTTCTTTTTAGCACTTTCCTCCGAAGGAAAGTAGCTATTGAGGTTGGACTCATGACGGAATTTTTGAAAAATTTCTTCAAATCTTTATCGATCCTACCTAGTAGACACCGAAAATGACCCCCGTTAAAATTTATATATATCTATATCTATATATATATATATATATATATATATATATATATATATATATATGCATATATATATATATATATATATATATGCATATATATATATATATATATATATATATATATATATATATATATATATGTGTGTCTGTTAACACGATAGCGGCCAGAGTTTTTGTTTTTTCGTCACGAAACTTGGTATATAGCATTCAATTAGCAAACGATTGAACGAGTTCGTTAACCACCAAAGTCGGTCCACCGGAAGGGGGGGTTTACCCCGAACCCAAAACACTAATTTGACTATGTCAGCCGTAATATTTGTTATATTTCAACGAAACTTGGTGTTCGTAGTGGAAATATAGAGAGAAAAGTGAGATATAAAAATGAACTAAATCGGTTCATTAGAAGGGGGGGTTTATTCCGGACCCACAATACCAATTCGCCACTACCAGCCGTGATTTTTGGTATATTTCGACGGAACTCGGTATTCGTAGTGGTAATCCACAGGTAAATAACTGTTGTAAAAATAAACTAAATCGGTTCATTAGGAAGGGGGGGGGTTTACTCCGGACCCAAATTCTTTATATACTCATACCGGTCGTAATTTCTAAAACGCGGTATACGTCGTGGGTAACTCATGAGAAAGAAGTGTTGTAAAAATGAGCTGAATCGGTCAATCGGAAAGCGGGGGTTTAATTTGTAATATCTTTCAATAGAAAAGCCCGTCAGACGTAGGTTCACAAAGCCGCCGCAAGGAGCGCTTTCTACCACTAGAGTGACTGTATCCTGTTCCTGCGTTAGATCAAAATACGATAATATGAGGTTTTTTGTATTTATTACGTAGTGTAATAGGTACCATGTGTAAACATAACTCTGGAAGCAAATTATTAATTGATCAGTTACTCATTACAAATTTAAAAGAGAACTATTCATGTTTTTATTTTATTTATATAGGATATTTTAAGCAAATTGTTCTGGAAAGCAATCTATACTACCCAAATTCTGAGGAAAGTGCTTAGTTATGCAGCTCCTGCGTGACGGACTTTTATTTATTACTCTCTAAGGCTCGAGCACACAGTGCCTAACTTCGTGGGTTCGATTCCCACCGGGGGTAAAAGTTTTTTTTCCAAAAAATGAGAATGGTACAGCTCTATCCTGGATAGAAAAGGGTAGTAACCCCTTATTTAATAATTAGTTCAAACATTTTTAGGAATGCGGTTGAAGAATTTGCTTAGTTCTGCAGGTCCTGCGTGACGGAATTCCTCCTTATATCAAATTCGAACACCATTTCTGGATAACAGTTTGCAAAATGACTCGCCCACAAACAAATCATTATTATTGACATATCCTGTTAACCTTTGGATAGCTATTATTGGCGTGCTTCCTCTTCTCTTTAGAGCAACTAATATTATAATTTTGATATTTCCAAGGCGAAGCTCGTCATGAATTCCGTTCGTACGAGCGTAGGCTCGTCTATTCGATTGTTTTTCCTGTTCAAGGTTAAGTAGATCAACACCGCCATCTATTCGGTATTGCGGGAATGTTAATTGAAGGTTGGTAATACTAGATCTCCTAGAGTGAAACAGGGGGGGGGGAGGGGAATCTATTCCTGGACCGCGAACTGAGAACATCTGCTCTTGGAATTTTAGCAGTTTTCCTTGCGGATTTACTCCGCTCTGCAAATAATCACCAAACCAACTTATTTTAGATACCTGATATAGTCCGAATAATCGTTAAATTCGTCGTAAAGGGTTAAGTATAAAAAAAAGTCCTTAGATCAGCAAATCGTCGAACCTTCTTAAATATATTATTATCAAAACTGTCGCCTCAAGTTATGAAACTCCTTAATTATCTCATTGAATATGGGTAAACGTACATGTGATTTTCTGTAATGATTTTCATTATTTCGTCTTCCACTTTTTTTTACAATTCCAGCCACATTCACGGTGTCTTCAAACTTCTACTGCCATATTCTTATCTTGCTATAATTCTTCACTTCTTATTTTCCTTTTTTTTTTCAGATCATTAGCTCTTCACGCCCTTCTATTGCATTCGCTTACTTTCTTATCTCTTCGATCATAGCATACCTCGGACCTTTGGTACTGCAGGAGGACCCTGGGACTGAAAGCCTTTGGGGTTTCTTCCATTCTATCTCCGAGCTTTTGCATATATTTGTATGCTTCTGGTTGTTCGATTTTCTACTTCTCTATAAATTTATATAAGACCATAGGTACTTATTTCCTGCCTTCTTACCTTAAGTCTCGGGCCTATTTGCATACATCTGTCTCCGGCATTCCTCTCCTCCTCAAACTCTTTTTCTTGCCTTTTCTCCAAACCCCTCCCTACAGCCCAGTTTCCGTTATCACCTTCCTTTGCATGTATATTTCGGATTTTATAGTTCCTTGGCGATTTATGCGCCTTGTTACACACGTTTTTGCTGTTTTGAACTACTATCCTGAAAAATACAAATTTCTAGCTAAAGCATTATTTTATCCCGAGCCTTCCCCAAAGGTAGACATCTGCACCGATCCCGGAAACCACCATCCATTTTGCCGGAGCGGCGGAAGAACTAGCGCGAAATCAATAAATCTAACAAATACCAGCCGAAGGGTGGGGCAGAGGGGCGGCGACCCCACAGATTTTTTTTTGTACACATTTTTCCCCCTTTTTTTGAAGAGACATAATAACGTGGAGAGCTGCATCTGCCCTATTACAGGATCACCCTACCCCTCTCCAAAAGCAACCCATTCAGAACTCTTTCGCCTTAAACCAACTAAACTCCCGTTAGGCGGGGGGACTCGTCCAAATATTGCAAATAGAATTACCCCTTTTTTTTATATCATTTTTTCTACACGTAATATGAGATTAGATCTTTTTGTTGATTTTTGAACTCATCATTACAGATGTTATATAATATTACTGTAATCCAATTTTTCCCCCTCTTGCTTGTAATTTCTAACAATTGAACTACTTTCATATCAAATTGAGGTGTTTTATTCTACCCCAAAAATCAGTGATTTAATACTATTGTCGAAATGTTCCTTCCTTTATTCTCAACTAGGCTTAATTTGCTTATAATAATATTACCTCCGACAAACTATCATAGTATTTTCATTCGTGGTCACTATACGATTTATTTCTTTTTTTTAATGAGCCGCACAATTTCCATTTTTATTTAATCGAAATCTAAAATTATTAGTATTTTATTACATCCATTCCCCCAAAAAATGGAATAATGTTAATTTTTCAAGACGATTAAATAATATTTATACAAAAATATTTTATCTTAACTTACAATTGAAGGGGTCTGGGCAAAATAGTGCCAAGCAACATTTTAACAAAACTTAACTGTAGTAGCTGCTATATGTTGGATATTATGTAGGACTATCAGTTGAAATGTTTAGGGACAACCAGAGTAAGTAGCATACTGAGCTTGTAATCATATATGTATTAGTAGCATTTGCATCATTGACTGATAGTCCCACATAATATTATGCAATTACATTATTTAGAGATCATTTTAAATTTGTAAATTTTTTTTTGTTTTGTTCAACGGCGTATGAACTATTGTGTTATTAACGACGGGCTATCTACAGGTTGCCAGCAGTTTATAATGCCAACAGTACGTGGTCGGTTACCCATTCAGGTACTGGCCACGCCCGACGTTGCTTAACTTCGGTGATCAATGGGATCCAGGGCATTGAACGGGGCTACGGCCGTTGGCTTGTAAATTAATGACTAAAAAATAATTTCAAATAGACTTCTACTCCTAATGGAGACATTTTTATTTTTTCTTAATACAAGTGTCATCATTACTTTTGTTTGTTTTTTTGTTTTTTTTGGCAAGCTTCCTTACCTTATAGTAAACATTTCGTTCGATGGTCACCATTCTTTGGGGCTGGTATAAATACTTATTCCTAAGAGGTCGATTTTCCTTCACTTCATCTTGTACTTTTATCCTCACTTTTTCCTGTAAGTTTCTTTCCAATATAACAAATAATTTCGCCTATAGATATTTAAAATGTGGGTTCTATCTCCTTAAGGGCTGATTAAAACCCTATTAACATGTAATTGTATTTATGTGTTAATACAGTTATATTTCTGCTTTGGTTCTTACAATAGTATCGTTCTTTTTTCTATTATTCGTTTGGAATCTGGTACGACATGACGGCAGCATATGTATATGTCATTGAAAAGACCTAAGAGAGAAATAGAGACAGAGAGAGAGAGAGCTAAAAGTTGTAGAAGGGGTAGGACCAAGAATGGAAGGGTGAGGTTAGTTAAAAAAGAATTTGGGGACCCTAAAGATTGTGAAAGAGAGACCAAGGACCAAGATTGTGAATGAAAGATAAAAGGAGAGAGCGAGCTTGAGAGAAAAGTTAGAGGTTAAAAGAGAGATCGAGATAGATTGTTTTCCTTGCAAAGAAGTAAACTGAGTTGGACTCGAAAGTCAAGTTTGCTTTGGCCAATTTACCATACCTAACCTTTTTACGTCTTCCTTTAGCTGTCAAATCCAGGAAAAGTTCCATTCACTCTTCCCACTCATTCTTAGATTTCTCTCGAACTTCTTTCCCATTCTTGCTTATTTCTCAAGGAATATAATTTTCTGCCCGATGTCGAATAGTATCGTCAATCTTTTCAGAATTCCGGAAAGCATTTATAACTAGTCTCTGGTGTAGTCTTCTTCCGGTTTAGTTTAATTCAGTGGTCTATAACATCCTATTGGGCATTATTACGCACGCTTTGCTTGGCTGACTCTTGACAGCATCCGGTAATATTGTACTCTCACTTCACTGCTCACAAATTTCCTTTCTTCTCATTCATAGATTTATCTTCCATACTGGTATTGGTGCCATAAATATCATCGTATCTAATCCTGTTTCTTTAGCCATGCATTGTTCTATCCGACCCTGTTTGTGAGCTGTCGGTAGAAGTGGCTACTATTCGTTCCTGTGTTGAGCCATCGGCAGGGGTGTTTTCATCAACAAAATCTTGTTTCAGAGGCATTGGTAGGATTCATTCTTCCTTCTGTACTTGTTTTGGTGAAATAAAAATGAATGTATGCTTCTATCTAATCCTGTTTCTTAGCAATCGGTAGGAGTGCACTGTTCTATCTGACCCTGTTTGTGAGCTGTCGATAGAAGTGCCTACTGTTTTAGACATCGGCATGAGTGTTTTCATCAACAAAATCTTGTTTCAGAGGCATTGGTAGGATGCATTCCTCCATCAGATTGCGTTTTTTGTACAATATACTGAAATTTAAGATCCTCCTTCCAGCTCATTCTGACGCAATTTCTGTGTAGGTATATACCGTTGGAAATCTCAAATATTTATCACACCTCATGCAACCAGAGCATGGACCAGATCTATCAATCAAGTTCCACAATCTTCATCTATGTTCCTCAAGTTGTGATTCAGGCCTTCATTTAGCATTTTAACAATGAACCTATATGCAAGGGCGTATATAGGAAATAATTTCGGGGGGGGGGCAGGGAGCATTTAGGGGGTATAGAATACTAAGAATCTAGATCTTGAAATATTTAGCTGACTAAAACGCTATCACACCCGAAAACAATTATTTGTTCTGAGCTAAGTGGTCGCATTTAATTAATTCTTAAGGTGTTTATGACCAATTTTTACCGATTACATTAAAATTGCTTAAATTGGGAGGCTGCAGCCCTTATATCCTTGTATAAGCCCTTGCCAATATGATGCAACTAGCATTCTGTCCGTTAAATTCGAGACGAGGGCTCATATTAACATATTGATCATTCGTGTAAACGACTAAAGCTTTCAATTTGGTTTCTTCTATTACTGAAAGTTTACAATGAAAACGTCTACTCATTCAAAGATTTGGACACCACTCCACAACAGTCTAATTGTTTCATTGGTCCGTTCTGTATAACTCACTAATCATATTTTGTATTATTAGCTCGTGTCCTGAATATTATTTTTTTTTAATATATCGCACTAGTATTTCTATATAATAATAATATGTGTCACTCTAGCCTATATAGGGGGCAGAGAAGGGCATAATTTTATTTATAAATAAAAATACTAATTTATTCGTACTTCAAATATTTGTGAATACGAATATAAATAAATTCGTACTTCATATATTTGTGAATACGAATATAAATAAATTCGTATTCATAAGTGTGAATACGAATTTACTTTTATTTACATATATTAAATATAAAAATACAAATACAATTTTATTCACAAATTTTTCTGCGAATACAAATAAATTCACAGAAAAAATTGTAAATAATCACAAAAAATGTGAATATTTACAAAAAATCAAGTGATTACAAAAAAAAATCACATTAAAATATACGAATACAAACTTATTCACATTATAATTTGTGAATAAAAACATTTATTCACAATAAAATTCGCAATTTTTTTTTTTATTTTTTTTTGTTAAGGCGTTTAACGTCTAGGTTATTAGCGCCTAGATTTTTTGTTTACCCCGATTTTTTGGGACCGCCAGCCATGCTGCAGGGACACAGTTTGTCATCTGTACCTCCGTCAAAAAAAAAAAAAAATAAATAAATAAAAATAAAAGTTATTGAAGGTGATTTTTTTTTTTTTTCTTTCTGAAAAGAAAATAATTTATGCGTGGTTACTTCTGATAAGATTCCACGCATAAATTATCATCGTCAGTATTTTTATTTCTCTTGTTCTTTTGCATTACCTTTCTTGCACAAATGGAAATACATTTTACCCAATTCGTTCATACATATATATGAGTGTTTCCCGATAATACGCCTACCCTACTTATTCCCAAGTTATCTATCATCAATTCCTGAGTTGGTTGCTCGTCCCGGCGGTGTTAGGAGGCAAGAGGCCTTCAGTGGATTGCGTGTTAGAGCAATACCTTTGCGTGATATACTACCAACTACCACTCAAATATTTGTACTCCATGGAGAATAGCTGCCTGCTCCTACAGTTCCTCTTCCGATTACTCCTGATTCACTTACAATACCTTCCACTATTTATCGCTTCCCCAAACGAATAATTCAAACATTATTCACACCATTTGATCAGGCGAGGCATCAAACATAATGTCTTTGATTATATATTGGGTCTCAGCAAATGTGTGTATCTGCTTCTTTTTTAGCATAAATATGCTTTAGCAATGACTAAACTGAAAAAAAAAGTTACAAAAAGGTGTCACAAAAATGTGTCCGCTAGCGTAGGCGCTGGCGGGGTGGCCGAAAGAAGACTGGATGTTGTACAGTACATTACATAGGTTTATCGGGTAGGAGCTAAAGCATATTTATGTTTCTGAATTTGAGCAGAAGGCTCTAAATTTAATTTCATTTTTTTTTTTTTTTTTTTTTTTTTTTTAATACAGGCGATTATGATTCATCTGACCAACATTTATATAATAATATCTATATAAATAAAATGTTATTCTATATTTTCATAAAAATCTCGTGAGAATAAAGTTTTAGCATTATGGGGGGGGGGGATTCTTGTATACCGGTTTGCCCTCAGGTTTAAAATGGTTGAATGTACTTTTATGAATTTTTCATATTTATATTCCTATTTAATCTAAATATAAAGTTTTACACTTGTACAGTCATCAAGTTTGGCTCTCACATTCGAGAGAAAAACAAAAAATAATAAAAATAAATAAATAAAACAAAATAAAATAAAAAATAGTGGCAACATGATGTTTTTGGCGTACCTTTACATACATATTTTCATTCATATATGTATTACTGAATTTTGTTGATTTGCGGGTGTATTAAATCTTGTTGTAGACGTTAATGTGTTGTAGATATTCTAGCACAGTGTATACTCTCAAATAAATATTACATAATTGGTGAGAAAATAGATCTTACATTATAATTATAGATAAAAAAAAACGGAGTAGAGGATGTATTTAAAATTAAAAAAAAAAATATATATCTACCGATATAGCTTAGGATATTTTGTATATTTCCTTAAATATCTTCAAAAGGGTTGCAAAACGTGGTAAGCAAATCTTTTCCTAGTTTTGTTCCATTTTAGCTTTGTAATTCATACCCTAAGGAAACACTCAAGTTCTATAACCGGAGCTCCGGAAGGGCGAAATTCCCGCCAAATAAATCGAAGACCTTACTTTTATTCGTTACTTTGCTTCCAGGTACGCTTTTTGTAAGTAATTGGATGAGGAAAATCTAATGCATATCCAAGGCCGTAGATAAGATTACATTTTTCTTGTCATTTTTTGTTATTTTCTTGTATATCTTGAACCCGGTTCTCTCTGCATAGCATTCTGCCAGTTCCCGGTTCTCTCTGCATAGCATAGTGCCAGTTCCCGGTTCTCTCTGCATAGCATAGTGCCAGTTCCCGGTTCTCTCTGCATAGCATACTGCCAGTTCCCGGTTCTCTCTGCATAGCATACTGCCAGTTCCCGGTTCTCTCTGCATAGCATACTGCCAGTTCCCGGTTGTGGAGCATAAGATCTTGCTTCGCTTTGAGATTTAATTTTACATGCGTTTACATTATTCAAGAAAGATTAGGAAAATGCTTTAGCTATTTCTATTCTATGCCTCACAAAAGACACTAGTTGGACTTTTTAATATTAGTTGAGAATTCATTTATCTAATGCAACTTTGCAAAATTATTGCAATTATTATAAAATCATCTTGTACAAAGTTTCGGTTAAGTACTGCTCGGAAATATGCTTTGGGTCCTAGTCATCTTATAAGTAATTGTGGTGCATTTACGAATTCTTTGGCTAGCTCTTGTTCAGTTGTGTTACCGTATCGTTATTGGTCACCATTCGACTTACATTAATTCTTGTTGCACTGTCTTGTTTCGTCCGCCGATTTTGTCGTTCTTTCCTCCTCCATTCCTCTAACATTATCCCATGTACCCATCTACAATCTATACAAGAGAATCCCAGCCTTCACATGAATGCCCTATCCGGGTGCCGTGAGGTCTGCCTGGCAAGTCTAGACTGCTTTATACTGACCGTCCTGAAAACATCAACCAAAATCAATACCCCCTTACCGCGTGTCTAACCACTCTCGAGCAGTGACCCTTGCCCCACGACCCACTGCCCCATTTCACATTTTACTAATAGGCTTTTTTTTTATTCTTTTTATTACTAATTAATTTCCATTTTGGTATATTTTTTATAATTAATTAAGTTATTGAAGGGCTAATGAAGTTTTGAAAAGTTAAAGGAAATGTTTCTTTTTATTTCATTTTTTTGTATTTTATCTTAAAAAGAAACATATTTTATTAAGACAAAATTTACAATCTGAGAACATTTATAAATCTGTTCCAGAAAATAAATTAAATATAAAAATCTATGCATAAGTGAAAGAGTGAATAATAAGGAATTTTGTTAAGCATTTACCAATCTACATAAGGATAAAAATATTCTTTAATGTTAAAAATATACTAGAAAGATAGAAAAAGTGCCTGCTTTAGCTGCCCGTGAAATAAGCATTTTACGGAAACTTGCCAAAATGATGCAGTCAAACTTTGTACTCTGATTTGTACTCGGTGATTTTAGGGTTCACTATACCAAAGTGAGATTATTATTTATTTTTGCCAGTATTACTAGTAAGTGATATCTCAAGTTGTTTAGCAAAGGCACATCGGAGGATGTTGCTCAACCAATCCGAATTTATATTTGGGGTTTACTTTTACTGCGGATGCAATAATTACGTAATGCAGATCAAAACTCGTGAGCAAATCATTTTGGGAACACGCTTCCTTTATTGGCTACTTTACTTACCAAAAAAAAAAAACACAACTTAATTGCACCTTCACATTATATTGTCGTTCAAATTTTGCAACCTCATAAATCGACTTTTAGGGAAATTGAGTTATTGGTATCTTTAGAATCTTTATTCTCTTCCGGACATGATGGTAATAGAAATGTTTTAAAAAAAATCAATAGAGCGCGCCAAAATTGATCCTATTACTTCCGCATAAAACAAACTGATTTCAAACGCTCTGATATAACTGCCTGTTTACTGCATCTATTTTAGGCCATTCAGGCAAGTTGTTTTGTTTAAATGTTACCGAACATATATGTTAAGTCATTGTAGGAATTGCTGGATGGTGGAAATTTATGATCAGAAGGATGAAAAAAGTCTAAAATTTCCACGGGTATTTTATTTTTTGGAGAACGTTTTCAGGGACAAGTCAATTTTCAATGTCCATGCATTGGTTCTTATTCTGTCGAGTCTTGTTCTATGAACAAGGCTCGTGGAAATTTTGGGATTTTTTAATCTTTCTGATATGTTAAGTCGGAAATTATTGTATACTTATAAGTTGCAAGTTAGAAATCATTATACTTTTATTTGAATTCAGTTTTAATGCTCTCCTGAAAAGTTGGAAAAATTGACTTAGGCGGACGAGAAATTTGAGCTACGATATACAACCTATGTTAATGTTTTGTTTAGCACAAACAAGTGCAATTATATTCACTTGAAATAGTCTGCTTACCGACAAATCAGCTGTCTTATCTTCTTTCGGCGGATCATCAAAGGCCACTATCACTTCGTATCTGATTATCGCCCCGCGAATAGCAATGAGGTGAAAATTCAGTCGGTCTCTTTGTATGTGTATTGTTAAATAAAAAAAGGTCTGCCACTGAGTAGTACTGGTGCAGAATCTCTCTGTTTGTCTTGTGTAATATAATTAAACGTAATTTCATGCTCGCGTAATGTCTAAGCTGTTATTATTCAATTAATTTCACATTAATAAACATCACATTCTACTAGAAACAATGTATGATTATAATAAATATTTAGTAGTTTTTTGCTTGTTATTCATCGGGATATCACTTCCCCTTACTACTTTCCCCCCTCAGCACGCGCATAGGCCTCTTCTAAAAGGGGCGTGGATTTGCATGAGTGCTGTAAAATTGTCCCACGTCGCCACCTGATTTGCAAGTTTTTTTCCCTGCCCGCTGTCGGAGGGGAGCGAGTCCCCAGGTAACCTGCGGATTGACCTCAGAATGTTCGGCCCCCTCTCCAAAAAAAGTGTTTATATTGGAGGACTGCATTGTGCAAACCCCTGCCGTCGGCACTTGACCAGAACTATCTTCTTCGCGTGGTGGACATATAGAATAGGGATGACCTGGCCTCTGCTGGCATCCGATTGCCTCCAGCTAAACCTCTACCTGCTTTTAACAAAATTCTACAAAAAAAATAGTGACTTGTGGTGACTTTAAAAATTGTGTAACCTAAACGCGTTTCTTTACAATGTTTATTTATGATGTGATTACAAGGGGAATTAAAGAGTTTCGGACAGAAAACTGCTAGATCATCGCCGCTCTATAGTGAACCTAGTATAATGTTAGGTTTCTAATGGCAAGTCGCCACAAACCAATATACAGCATATGTAACACAGAACTTACGATTAAACATTTACTGACAGTCTGCCAGAGAAGAAGCAATTACAACATCCCGTATGACATGCAAGAACTCCTAGGCAATGATAGCCAGTACATCAACACTGTACTGACCTACCCCAGGAACACAGGACTATACAACCTTATTTGATTAACGTCTGAAATGTTGGCTTATAAGGTATTATATTTTCATCGATACTAAGCAGTATTTATAGGTGAACCCTACATATAAAGAATTACATAACCACACACACTTCCAACACCAATAACCATGCTGATTTCCTAGAATAGCTAAGTTCAGAGGATACTGTTCTTTGTGTTATCGCCATTGAAGCGGGACACAATAAATGAATAAATAATGTTAGGTTGATTAGTGTAAGGAATAGTGCGGTTAAAACAATATAGTTTGAAAATATTGTATTTAAAACTTCACCACCCCTGGTTTTTAGATATAAAAACCACGAACGGATTCTTTAACGGATTCGTGTTTAGTGCATCAAAATACGATATAGTGCAAAATTTCAAAATAATCGGTGCCTAGAACCCTCGTCTTCACATTTACCAATTTTTCTAAGTCATTTGTGTTCTAATTTTTAAAGTATTTGCATCTATTTCGGAAAAGGGGTGCCAGTGATTTTGCATAACAGTTATATATGCAAAAAAATACATTTTAGAAAACATATTTATTCTTATAAATTACCTCGAAACTCCAGCATATTGATAAAAACTTGATTTAAACTAGTTAAATCTCGAAGGTCGACGTTGTTCTCCAAAATCGTCGAGCGTTTTCATCGAGCCGTAACTTCATGGGATGGCCTTTGCCGCAAACTTTAGTGCTCGGTATGAAACTTTTGCTCTGTAGAATTTTGAGATCATGGTCTTCAGTCCTGATTTGGCCACTTAACTCAAATATATTCATTACTTTCGAGTCAAGATCACAAATGAAACTATGACAAAATTAGGATATTTTGTGACGTTACCTCAACATATGTACACATATTTAATAGAGTCAAAGTTATTTTATTGAACTAAAATAATCGCAGTTACTGATAAAATCACTGGCACTTCTTTTCCTACTCATAGGCCCAAGTATTTTCTAAATTTCCATCTTGGAGCTGATGAGATCCTTGCAATTAATATATCAGCCAACCATATAAATGTTTATATCTCCGTATGAATATACAGACTGCCTAAGTGCAGTGAAGTTTGTAGCTAGCACTGCCGCTAAGCTAGGAGCATATGGTAATGAAGCTATTTGAAATACATTACCTGAAGGGTGATAGAAGCCTTTATTTCACGCCTCAAAGGGTCACAAAAAAAGACCCTTGATGTAAACGATTATTAAACATTAAACCATCACCCCGGCTCGCGCACAACCACCATGCAAATTACTAAATTTGAATAATAGATCACAGCTCTACCTAATGAAATACCTCTATTAACAATAGTTGATATTTCATTCTGATTTTAATGTATCTATGTCAACAAAGGGGGTAGGGTGTTTGCTGTGAGTGTTAAGGCATGAATGCTCCGTACCTAGGGTGTTCGATTTCAACTAGGGGGTAGAGATTTCTCTATAGAAAAAAAGAGAAGGCTCCAGCCCTATCCTGGCTAGAAAGTGGTGATAAACTAAACTTGGACGTAAAAATTAAAATAAATTACTAATTAATTTAAATTCGAAATAAATAAATATTTTTGAACATTGATTTCGATTAAACCACGTCGGAGGTAGAAAACAGTGCTGGAATTTCACTATTGTTGGTTCCGTTACTTTTGAAGGCAATATATATATATATATATATATATATATATATATATAGGGGGGATAAGAAATATATGAATCACGCTAAGATGACGCCGTTCCTTCCTTCTCTATTAACACATTATCTTTGCGAATATCGATTTATTGTTACTAAACTGTAGGTTTCCAATATATAAATATATTTTTAACTTATTTAGTATATGTTCTGATGTTTTTTTTGTTGTTTTTTTAGGATGACATTTCTTTGCTGTGAGAAAAATTATCCCTACATTAAGCACAGGTATGTTAAACATAAATTAAGGACCCCATTAAAGCCCTTTATTATATTTTTTTTTTTGTTAACTTTTCTTCTTGACTCGACAGAGATTTTCCTGATCATGAGCTCATCGCTAAAGTTGCGAAGCCCACAATGAAATAAATAAAACAACTTTATTCGGTGGTAGGCAAGGGAAAGGCTATATATATATATATATATATATATATATATATATATATATATATATATATATATATATATATATATATATATATTGTTCCCTTCGACGGCAGAGGGTCCATAAAGTCGTTCTGTTCAACTACTTTATTTAAAATCTTTGCCCGACATGTTTCATTCGCACCTCATCAGGGGCTTTCCTTGTAAGGAAGTCCTCTCGTCATGTTCTCATTTGCGGGTCAGGCGTAATACTCTTTTACGTTGTTTTAAAAATTGTTACCTTAATCTAATCCTAATCTGTTTGTTTTTACAATATTGTTCAATTGATAAAAGATTTTTTTAATTAAAAGAATCCAGGTTCGTATTTAGAATTTCCAAATAGAACTCCAATCTTGTGCCGCGGAGTAATTTATATTAATTCTTCTGAATGATGACCCAATATATATTTTTCACTTCCATAAAGTAGTATAACGTTCGTCCTGTTCAACTACTTTATTTAAAATCTTTGCCCGACATGTTTCGTGCTTTATTCGCACCTCATCAGGGGCTTTCCTTGTAAGGAAGTCCTCTTGCCATGTTCTCATTTGCGGGTCAGGCATGCCTTTATGGACCTCCTGTAATCGAAAGAAGAAAAAAAACAAGTGAAAAATATATATTGGGTCATCATTCAGAAGAATTTATATATATATGTATATATATATATATATATATATATATATATTCAAATGTGTACGACCGTTCTTTTAATGGGTTCTAAAACATCGACATCTCTTGTCAACACTTTCGGATTGCTTCATCGTGTTGACGTCATAAGCGGGTTTCCTCCCAATAAGAAGGAAATAAATATTCTAAAATGAATCTCATTTCTTGCCGAAGCTTGAATTCGACGAGAATTACTCTTTGTACCCTGAATCGGGGTCATAATTTCTCAACACTTCAGCAGAGATCAGTTATTACTCCAGTTAAAAAAACAACAGTTAATTGTTGTCGTTAAAAAATCACTGGATAATGCAAAAAGGAATCTGGACTGGTATTTATGATGCTCGAATTGCGGTTTGCAGTTGCTATTTTTAGACGGAGTTCTGTTTACAACGGGATTAATACTGCTTATAAAGCTCATATTCCGTCAGTTTGATCCTGTAATAAAAAATAGCAAATGCATTGCCCGCGGAATAGTTTTTGTTTTCTGTTTATGTAGCATTTATTTTTTTATTCAGTTTCCGATTTAATTCATTCTCATAATTCTTACAGGCTTGTTTGCTTTTACATCCTAGACTACTCATCAGCATAATATAATACTCTTAGATAGTGCTCATAGCATTCCTTTCTTCATTTCCAAAGGAGAAAGAATTGTTGAAAAATATTTAGATTGTGGGTTCAATCAGTGGTTTTATTTTTTATTAACTTAGCTAATTTCGCGATTTTGATAAAATTGAAATTCTCTTAAGACGGGGAAGAAAAAGGGATGCCTGCTGAATCCGGACAAGCTCAAACCTTCATGCTGTGAGTGCACTTTGAGCAGACAACAAAAAAAATAAGTCCCGTTACAGAGGGGCAGATACTGATTCTCGACCATGCGGCACATTCGGGAGGTAGTGTGGTCAGTACTATGCTCCAACCAAAGCCATTTTACCCTCCGCAGGTACCCTAACATAAATAAATTAAAGGCTTGGTAAGCCTGGGACGGTCTGGGACCCCAGTCCAACCCACGAACGAATACACCAGAAAATAAAACCTTTGGTGTGCTCGAGCTTTGAAATCGGGTCTTTCAGCATATTAGTCGTGTGCTATACCACTTAGCTAACCTCACCCCCTCCTTCAGCACCTAAGAATCATTTTTTTTTTAAATTGAAATATGTCATAACAGTCTGCTCACGCCAAATGAATAATAAAAAATGTGCTAAATACGAAGTTAAAAACAGTGACAATGTTTGAAATAAGACCGTTTCTGTTCCAGCCGGAAAGTAGCGTGCCTGTAGACGTTTTACAAAAGAGGAAAAGAAAAGAAAATTGCTGCAAGCCACATATTTATCACTCTTATCAAACAGTAGGTATGCACCCACACTGGATTATCACTCTTATCAAACAGTAGGTATGCACCCACACTGGATTTATCACTCTTATCAAAGAGTAGGTATGCACCCACACTGGATTTATCACTCTTATCAAACAGTAGGTATGCACCCACACTGGATTTATCACTCTTATCAAACAGTAGGTATGCACCCACACGGGATTTATCACTCTTATCAAACAGTAGGTATGCACCCACACTGGATTTATCACTCTTATCAAACAGTAGGTATGCACCCACACTGGATTTATCACTCTTATCAAACAGTAGGTATGCACCCATACTGGATTTATCACTCTTATCAAACAGTAGGTATGCACCCACACTGGATTTATCACTCTTATCAAACAGTAGGTATGCACCCACACTGGATTTAATTTTAATTCCACAATTTTAGAAACATCATCATCTCTCGTGCTTTTCGTGTGCCAATTGGCTGTCCAACATAACATCAGATTGTGCAAGTATTTCAAACTTATGCAAATTTTATAATAATATGCCAGTTCATTGATCTAATGGGACGAAGCAAACCGAACATATTTACTTACATTAACATGCTATCATAAACTAAATCCCATTTCTCATGCTTAATTCTCTCATGCGAGCATTAAACAGAACTACGTATGTGGACTTGATTAGAGCATTATGAATTAGCCTATGAACGACCTATTCTTAAACTATTAGAACTAAATTTTTGTATTTGTCTCTATAAAATAGAATAAATAGATCCAAGAAGATATTCTTCCTCAAAGCACTCAAGGAAAAAGGACTGTAGAATGTGTGCGTTACCTGGCAGAGGGTGGCTGGACTAGTTGGAGTGTAAACAGATGTATTCCACTGTAAACACACTAACTAAAACATTCTCTACAGCACAACACTATTTATTACCACCGGGTCAATAATTCGTTCAGCCGAAATATTTATAACACGACCAACTTCTATCTATTCACTCCGAAATGTCGAAGAGTGTTCTGTAAAGCAGTACTTAAACAATGAATGAAATAATAGTTTTCTCCGTTTGAAATACTAGAAATAGATTTATAGTTGTTTTCGTTATTTAGTCGTATCCAAAGCCAACAATTCAATGTCATTCAACAGAAAATGTAGTCAAACTTCTTTTTGCAAAATATTTTTAGTAAGAGCTTCAAAGGAGACGATTTACTCAGCAGTCCAACTCACTTACATTCGCTAACAGATTGTCTTACCTGTGGACTATAAATAACATACAAATCAACGAAAAACTACTAACAATTAAATAATGAAATACGTTCTATAGAACTTACAGTCATCGGAAATTAAGAATTATTAAATTTAGCCATAAATTAAAAAAATAAAGCCCCTGTTTCTTTTCTGCAGAATTACAAGAAATATGCTTTAGGTCCACCCGAAAAACCAATGTAATGTACTGTAATGTACAGTCCGGCGCTAATGGCCTAGAAATCGATGCACCGTAAAAATAAAAAATAAAAAACAATTAAAAAATACAGTATTCTTTTTCGTAAATGGCTGCCGCACATGGCGCGAACGCCAGCGGTCACTTTTTTGTAACTTTTTTTCCCCAGTTTAGTCATCGCTAAAGCATATTGATGCTAAAAAAATTCTATGATAGTATGTGTAATTATTTAGCCAACGGCCATAGCCACGTTGAATGCACCGATTCCCGTAGATCACCGAAGTTAAGCAATGTCGGGTGTGGCCAGTATCCGAATGAGTGACCGACCACGCGCTGTTGGCATTATAAAGGGTAACCAGTAGATAGCCCGGCGGTAATGGGCTAATTTTTAATACTCTGTTAACCCCCCCCCCCCTCGCCAAAAAAATAAGCCTAAATTTCTTACTAATTACATTCGACGATAAATACATACGTTTCTTAAAAGAATAAGAATTAATTGAAGACACTATCGCGCTAAAAGGTTTTTATATATATGTATATATATATGTGTGTGTGTGTTTGTTGAGAAGGTTTCGCGGCTAAAGCTGCTTTTCTCCATATTGCAATATTTTGCCGGATTCCTCTCCGGCTTCTTCAAGCAATCTATTTTGGGTGTTTCGATTAGGAATTCATTACCCATCATTCATATCCCCTTCTCTCTCTCTCTCTCTCTCTATATATATATATATATATATATATATATATATATATATATATATATAGAGAGAGAGAGAGAGAGAGAGAGAGAGAAACGAGGGAGAGGATTAATTTTAACAGGGGTATTTTTCCTGTATTTATTCGGCAGATAGAAGTTTTAAGACTGGAAAAAAATGTTAATTCTCGTGCCTCTTCAGACAGAAAATTCAAAATATAATATTTATGCATATATATTAAATGTGTCATACATTAATGTGAGTATTGTAGGTAAAGACTGAAATAGGAACCGCCCCAGACATCCCGACGTCATATTTTCCGTGTGAGTTCCTCGACGGAATTCCTCAAGGTAGTGATTTTCTCCAGCCCGGTAGCCTGTTTCCTTTTCCGTCGGCTATCATTTTCTTTTATTATCCTTTCTCTTTTCCTTGAAGAGACGGTTCGCTGAATCCGGGACAGTCTTCTGGAGAATCCCTGTTTTCATAAAAAAAGATATGATCCAAATATGATTCATTTCTGGCATCAGTATATACGTTTATTTGTTAAATTAAATTTACAACGTAGAACTTATATCACAAAAACGTCGTCCGTTTTTAGTTAAACAGAAATTCAGTGCCGTATATCTGAAGCTTTGGCTCTTTTAGATTTGTTAACTACCCTGGGTACTACCATCTGAAGCACAGTATTGTAATTCGCAGCAGGTAAAACCGGAGATTCTAGGTACAAATTCCAACCCGTGAAATTACTTGTTTTAAAAAGTAGAGGTTTTAAAAAAAAATTACAATATGTTGTTTTGTTGGCGCTCAATAAGTTATTGTTCATAAGGACTGGCATACAATGCGTACCTTCTGAGCTCCAAATATGAGAAAAGAAATAACCTCAGTAGTTGAGGTCTTCCTCAGAGCATGATACCAGTTATGCTATCGAACAGTTTCAACAGAAGGATGAAAAAAGTCCAAAATTTCTACGGGTATTTTATTTTGCAGAACGTTTTCAGGGCCTAAGGCCCATTTTGTTTGCCCGAGCAAAAGGTTCTTATTCAGCCGAGCCTTGCTCCTAGACACTCACTGAATAAGCTTATTCTTCCGCCGCAAATGATATGGTTTTGAAAAATAAAATACATCAAAAATGGTGATGTTTTCATAGTAAGTCTTATTGCTGAGAATTTGTAGTAAGAGTGTCATTTCACATTTTTGGAGGAACAAACCAGATAAATGTTTTACAAAAATCAAAGTTTTGTAATTGATACCGTGGTGCGGTCTTAAAAGCTTTTCATTCTATCTTTGCCTTCTAATGCTGGATCAATAATTATTTTTCTTAAGAAATCCTGAGGAATATCTGCCGATACGTTGGTTATTACGACAATGGCACGGTCATATAGAGAGTACCTTAAAACATTAAGTTACATTTATCGTGAAAGTCTACGAAAATTTCAATTTCTCCCTACCTTTAATATTGTTTCTAAAACCTCATCCATATATCTACATTTCCTTTTGATGGTCTAGCTTCAACGATGTAGAGTTTGGAAAGGCTTTAGTATGTCAGCATTTGCGGTTTTGGATTTAAACCCTCCACTATAGATTTCAACCTCACTTCTTTATGAAGGATAGGATCAAGTTGCCTCAGCTTATATTTAAAAGCTTCCATGTGCAATAGTTCATTTTTCTCTAAGGTTTCAGTTTTGTATGTAAAACTGCTTCCAATAATGTCCATTTCCTTTCAGTCTTCCAGTCTCAAAGAGTTTTTGGAATCTCATTAGAAAGTCATCTTGCAAGGCCTGCGGTCTGTGCGCCAGAGAGGAAAATATCATCCTTGTGATTTTAGAACTCTACCCTCTAGGACAAATGCTGGACAAATAGCTGGAACTCTCAGGGTGCCTTCGATCGTAGACTTGATATTGGATCTTCGATTTATGCTATCAACCTCGTGAAATGTTCTTTATTTTTGTACGTTAAGCAGAAATGTTCTTCTTCGTTTACTGCCGTTTCAGACAGATTAATTTTCCAGATTTGTTGCCACAAATGGCGAAATCCTTCTTCAATACCCGTGAGCCGACGGGGGGTTGGATTAAGCAGGGATGACGGGAGTGGAGGGAGAAGAACGGGAGAAGGTGCTTGCTGGTTGTTGAACCCGCAGGTCTAGACAGACTCACCCCCTCCAGCGCTATCTTTTCTTTATTTTGTTGCCAAACTGTGTGTCGGTTATTACCGCGTGTCTGCACTCCCCACTCCAGCAACAGCCTTGCCCGAGGGCCGTCTTGGCAGGTTACCCATTGTCCTCCAGGACAGCATCCCCCACCTTCAGGTCTCAATCAACTCTCCTCTCCTTTAGGCCAGTCATCAAACCTCGAGACCGAATTGCTGCCAAAAGGTCACCGAGAACTCTTTGGGTGTTCTCAAACAATTTTCTGAAATATGTTTTGGTCTCCCTTTTATTGTTTACTCCTAAGGTACTCCTAGTGGCTAACGCCTTGGATTATCATGCGGGAGATGTGGGTTCGAAGAACAGAGAGGAAAATCTCTGTTGCACATATTTAAGGAGTTTGGTAACCAGGTGATAGATCGACCTTTATGTCGTGTGAGCCGTAAAAAAAAAAAAAATGGTGTTTCCATCTTCGGAGTATCACACCTCCTTCTTTCTTATTCTATCGCCCCCCCCCCCCTACACTCCTTCCCTATCAAGACTTCATTTCGCGAGTTCCATATTAGTTCTTCATAGGTTTCCCCCTTTAAATTAGTAATTGTTTCTAATCATTAGGCAATTCCATGAGACTCCACTTCATTCTCATGTTAAACATTTTTATTACAATTAGTTTATTACCTCATTTATCTTATTTGTTAGTATTTCTTATTTTTTTATTGTCAATATTTCTTTCTCTGTAACTCTGGCTGGGCAACAGAAACTCATTTTTTATTTAAAAATTTAGTTTTATTACGTATTATGATAATCATCTTGAAGTCTTGATGTATATTAAACGAGAAATGAAGAATGTTTTGAAATATCTTAACCCCGTGAGAAAATCCCAGACGGAGAGTACAAAATACAAGAGGTCCCACTTTTACAGAAGGACGTGATTTCTCATGGGTAATCAAAAGGAAGATTACTCATAACCTGTTTAGTCATAATTTTATCGGCTATTTTCATAACTCCAATATGAGGATATTTGCTATTGATGATAGAATTGGACAATTGCTTAAAACCATATCAACTTTTATTTATTAAAATATTTCAAGCTTCTCATTTTTGTTCCTAGTCGCAAACATTCAAAACGCTAAGCCCATTCTTAAGTTAACCTATTTAAATAAAAATAAACAAATAGTTTTCCTCGTTTATATTGATTATAAAAAGCTGACTCTATTATTAATTATTTATTTGATTTCGTAAATTTCTAAAAAAAATTTTTTTTTCTTTTTTTACAAACCATATTTCTTATTATTTATTTCCTTGTACAGCTCCACAAGAAGGGAGATCTGCTCAAAGAAAATAAATAAAAATAATAAGGTAATGAGCTAGATGCCATAGCCACGTTGAATGCTCCTGTTCCCGTTGATCACAGAAGTTAAGTAACGTCGGGCGTGGATAGTACCTGGATGGGTGACCGATCACGTGCTGTTGGCATTATAAAAGGGTGTCAACCTGTAGGAAGCCCGTCGTTAATAGCCAAATTGTTGATACGCCGTTAAATAAACAAAAAAATATAGGGTAGTAATTTATGAAATTAATAAATAAAATTAATTGTTCATGTTCAGAAAAATATATAGAAAACGAAATAAATACCAAATAATAAAATAATGTTATAATTGTAATTATATGTAATAATCCATCAGACAACAAGTAACGTCTAACCTAAAGAAAATACATGAAATAGATAAAGTGGTCTAAAATTATTTCGAGATCATAAATTTTGGCTTTGAATAAAAGCCAATTTTTTTATTTCTTATTAGTTGAATATGATACGTACATGATTGGTCTCTTTATTACTTCAATTTTAACAATAAATTCTTCTTCTTCTAGTGGCCAATCGGTAATTTATTAGTAGGATGTTTGTTATTTCTGCTCAGTTCAGAAAAATATTTACTTCCTCTAAGAGAAAGTAATTAAAAAATAAATGCTGAGTAAAATGAATTGTCCTTGGAGTTCGTTTGTGCTGTTATCCTTCGCTCCCATCTAAAGCCATTGTTAGACCTGGTAGAGATTACGTCGAGACAAAAGTGAAACAATTCCTTGTGAACGAAAGACGAAGGAGTAACTCTTCCCAAACTCCATTAGCGCGTTTCTTCTCTCCTTCTATAGGAAGGAAATCTGCTTATGTCGGTGATCCGATAATGCGATCCTGGGATACCGATTGGAAATGGGAAACGATAGAGTATTAGAGAAAGTATTATTGTAACAAACTTCATCAAACTTTTTTTGTGGGCAGAAGTTTGCAAAAACACACAAATAAATAAATATACGTAGATACACACTTATTGAAAGACCCTTTCGTAAGGTTCCCGCCAGCCCTTTCCTCCGTCCACTCGGCTTTTCATGATTGTCGAAAACCTAGAAATTTAGATGAGTGGAGTATCAAAAAATGGGGTCACATTAGTACAGTGTGGTGGAAATCGGTACAAACTTAGACAGCTAGGATATTTTCATTTAACTGATACCAAAGGGTAGAACTTTGTCCAAAGAGAGCGAACAGACAAATATATAGGTAAGTATTTAACCGATACCAAAGGGCAGAACTTTGTCCAAAGAGAGCGAACAGACAAATATATAGGTAAGTATTTGTCTGTGCGCTCTCAGACAATATAAGCAGTATACGTTTGTTTAATTTCACCACACTTGACTAATGTGCCCCAATTTTCGGTATAGTGCTAACCACATTATCTCCCATGCGTGTCGTAATGTCGATATTCTGATATCTGTACAGAATTTAATTCTGTGAGCCCTCTTGCCTGTTAAGGGACAGAAAACCCCCTTTAAAATGTTCTACGGTGAGATCATCCAAAATTGGCACATTGATTTTTTTTTTTTTTTTTTTTTTTTTTTTTTTTTTTTTTTAAAGAATGAATTAGAGTTGAAAATGGCCACTTTAAGAACATAGCTTTTATTGTTCATTAGGAATCATTTCTACAGCGAGAAGTAGTTTCGATAAATATGAAATATTATAATCCTATTTTTCAGTCAATTTGTCTTTTAGCACTTTCCTCCGAAGGAAAGTAGCTATTGAGGTTGGACTCATGACGGAATTTTTGAAAAATTTCTTCAAAACTTTATCGATCCTACCTAGTAGACACCGAAAATGACCCCCGTTAAAATTTATATATATCTATATATATATATATATATATATGCATATATATATATGTGTCTGTTAACACGATAGCGGCCAGAGTTTTTGTTTTTTCGTCACGAAACTTGGTATATAGCATTCAATTAGCAAACGATTGAACGAGTTCGTTAACCACCAAAGTCGGTCCACCGGAAGGGGGGGTTTACCCCGAACCCAAAACACTTATTTGACTATGTCAGCCGTAAAATTTGTTATATTTCAACGAAACTTGGTATTCGTAGTGTTAATATAGAGGGAAAAGTGAGATATAAAAATGAACTAAATCCGTTCATTAGAAGGGGGGGTTTACTCCGGACCCACAATACCAATTCGCCACTACCAGCCGTGATTTTTGGTATATTTCGACGAAACTCGGTATTCGTAGTGCTAATCCACAGGTAAATATGTGTTGTAAAAATAAACGAAATCGGTTCATTAGGAGGGGGGGTTTACTCCGGACCCACAATACCAATTCGCCACTACCAGCCGTGATTTTTGGTATATTTCGACGAAACTCGGTATTCGTAGTGGTAATCTACAGGTAAATATGTGTTGTAAAAAGAAACTAAATCGGTTCATTAGAAGGGGGGGTTTACTCCGGACCCAAATTCCTAATATACTCATACCGGTCGTAATTTCTGCAGTATTGTAACGAAACACTGTATACGTCGTGGGTAACTCGTGAGAAAGAAGTGTTGTAAAAATGAGCTGAATCGGTCAATTGGAAAGCGGGGGTTTAATTTGTAATATATTTGAATAGAAAAGCCGACAGACGTAGGTTCACAAAGACGCCGTAAGGAGCGCTTTCTACCAATAGAGTGACTGTATCCTGTTCCTGCGTTAGATCAAAATACGATAATATGAGGATTTTTGTATTTATTACGTAGTGTAGTAGGTACCATGTGTAAACATAACTCTGGATGCAAATTAATAATTGATCAGTTACTCATTACAAAATGAGAACTATTCACGTTTTTATTTTATTTATGTAGGATATTTTAAGCAAATTGTTCTGGAAAGCAGTCTACACTACCCAAATTCTGAGGAAAGTGCTTAGTTATGCAGCTCCTGCGTGACGGACTTTTTTTCTGTTCCAATAGCCAACAATTGGATTTAGACAAAATTTTATTAAAAATGGTTAAAGGTGAAACCTTGAAAATCGTTTCATTTTATTTTCTGCATCAAAATGACGTTAAAAAACCAGTTAACGCTATACCGTTCCCATTTCATCGTTCAAATTTCTTTAAAAAATAAACATGTAGTGTGCTGGAAGTTGAACGAAAATTAGAATATTATGCAAAAGAATTATTAATATTCTACAAACAGGCGCAATAATAACATTAGAAATGTTCCAGAGGTTATTCATGAATACTGAGATATATATAAATATTAAATGGGGCACTCGAAAAAAAAAAAAAAAAAGTGTGCGAAAGCTAGGAATACAGAGCACCTATTTGTTCCAGGAGTACTATCTCTTCAAGGACAAAGTAACAAAGAATGGCTATTGTACAGTGTTCGCCAAATTGTACCAATAACTGAATCACCAGGTGTTTATTCTATCGATAATGTATGCCTGCTATTTAATTGTAAAGTTTTAAATGTGTGCAATATTTTTATTAGTAAAAAAAAATATTTTTTGCTTCACTTTAAGTGAGTTATGGTACTGATTGGAACTTAATACTCCTCAAATGATATTGTCGGTAATGACTTAAGCAAGATATTATTATCACTTAGAATGATATACAGCCTCCATGATTCCTTGCACAGAATTTTTGTAGTTTGAATTAGATCTATATGATAAGAATAAATTGAACGAAAGACAGGAAATGAATCGATATGCATATTTTAGCCTGAATGTTATTAATTTTTTCTTTGTCTATAATAAAAAGTCCGTCACGCAGGAGCTGCATAACTAAGCACTTTCCTCAGAATTTGGGTAGTGTAGATTGCTTTCCAGAACAATTTGCTTAAAATATCCTACATAAATAAAATAAAAACATGAATAGTTCTCTTTTAAATTTGTAATGAGTAACTGATCAATTAATAATTTGCTTCCAGAGTTATGTTTACACATGGTACCTATTACACTACGTAATAAATACAAAAAACCTCATATTATCGTATTTTGATCTAACGCAAGATACAGTCACTCAAGTGGTAGAAAGCGCTCCTTGCGGCGGCTTTGTGAACCTACGACTTTTCTATTGAAATATATTACAAATTAAACCCCCGCTTTCCGATTGACCGATTCAGCTAATTTTTACAACACTTCTTTCTCATGAGTTACCCACGACGTATACCGCGTTTCGTTACAATACAGCAGAAATTACGACCGGTATGAGTATATTAAGAATTTGGGTCAAGAGTAAACCCCCCCTTCTAATGAACCGATTTAGTTTATTTTTACAACACATATTTACCTGTAGATTACCACTACGAATACCGAGTTTCGTCGAAATGTACCAAAAATCACGGCTGGTAGTGGCGAATTGGTATTGTGGGTCCGGAGTAAACCCCCCCTTCTAATGAACCGATTTAGTTCATTTTTATATCTCACTTTTCTCTCTATATTACCACTACGAATACCAAGATTCGTTGAAATATAACAAATATTACGGCTGACATAGTCAAATTAGTGTTTTGGGTTCGGGGTAAACCCCCCCTTCCGGTGGACCGACTTTGGTGGTTAACGAACTCGTTCAATCGTTTGCTAATTGAATGCTATATACCAAGTTTCGTGACGAAAAAACAAAAACTCTGGCCGCTATCGTGTTAACAGACATATATATATATATATATATATATATATATATATATATATATATATATATATATATATATATATAAATTTTAACGGGGGCCATTTTCGGTGTCTACTAGGTAGGATCGATAAAGATTTGAAGAAATTTTTCAAAAATTCCGTCTTGAGTCCAACCTCAATAGCTACTTTCCTTCGGAGGAAAGTGCTAAAAGAAGTGGGTCCCGAGCTGTGTTCAAATGATGAGTTAATGTTTTTAGAAAAATAAAGATTTGAAAATTAAATGATTTAGGAAACACTTGATAATAAAAAAAAATAATAATAATAAATCATGGAGTCGTCCTAAAACTTCTACTATTTCTGGAATCTAAGTATATTCAATTTATCGTTACATTATTACCAACAGCAACAAAAAATTTGTGAAGAAGTCATGAATAAATCATGCAATTACTACTGGGACGCGTTGGTTGGGCGTCTGGCCATCGTCCTAACACCAACGCACAAGGGTAGATGACATTACAATCTGAATAAACCTACACGTCCCAAATTATTTTCTTCATCCAATCTCTGTATTTTTCTTTCTTATCGTTGCTAATATATTTATGCGGGATCAGTGGCCTCTTCAAATTGTAGACAGATCTTCTTTCAACAGAACTGTCAATAATATTTATTTTGATCAACATTTGCGTATGTGTATATATTTGTCTAGCTGCCTCTAAAATTATCCTATTTTGATCAAATTCCGCACAAAAATACTAAAACAAAGGGACAAGTTCGTTAATCATCGGAACATTGTTTTTTCAGTGAAAGTGATAGAATTTACGGATTTTCGTTACTTGAATGAATGAATGAATGAATGAATGAATGAATGAATGAAAAGTTTTATTCTTATTCCGGGACAGAAGTCCCATAGGAATAATTTTGAAATTACAAAATAATTTTGAATTTTACGTATAAACTTAAAAACTTATAAATGCTATCAGTATCAGTATATAGTGTACAGCTTCAATATAGACTAGGGGTTGGGTAAAACTTGGAGGGATAGAAGGTGGTGGAAGAGTCGGGATTTAAAGGTTTCAAGGTTGGTAGAATGGCGGACAGACAGAGGTAAGGAATTCCATAGCGAGGTGGCACGGGTGACGAATGATTTTTCGAATATTGCTGTTCGGTGGGAAGGAATATAAAGATCGGAAGGACGAGATCGGGTGTTACGGGAGTGAACCGAGGATTTAAATTTAAGAAGTTGAAAAATATAAGAAGGTCTACGGGATTGAATTACTTGGTAAAGGACTGAGCCGAGGAAGTACTGACGACGATAAAGAGGGAATAGCCAATTTAGCTCCTGGTAGAAATGTGATATGTGGGAGTCTCTGGGGATCCCGAGGATAAAACGAATGAAACAGTTCATGAGGCGTTTGAGTTTGTATATATACTTTGGCTATAGTTTGTATATACTTGGCGTCCAAGTGACAAATTTTATAAGCTTATTGGCGTGGGTGAATAAATTCAACCATTTTCAAGGCGAATTACATAACAGTTTTTTTTTTGTTTTTTTTTCTAAGAAGATCTCTCCGAATCGATTAGCACATGATAAATTGAGTAGAACATTTTCAAGATATTTGACATTCATTCAAACTAAGATTTAAAAATTTCGAGTTGAATTTGAGTTAGGAAAAATATTTTATTATCAAACATGAGCACTTATGATATGTTCGTATATGTATTATCTAGAAATTTATGTAATATCTAAAAAAATGTGATACATGGAAGGAAACTATTACAAAAAAAAAAAAAAAAAGGTTCTGAATTGAATTTTCGATGGAGGGGAGGAGATGCTCTGATGGTTCACATATGTAATTTCTTTGCACATATTATTTGTTTTTCTGGTGATAATTGAAGCAATTGTTAATAAAGTTCTGCTAAAATTGAAACAAAAATTAGTTTCTTTTGAAGGACACTAGACACTTTAACAGACTTTTTTACCTTGAAGTGTTGAAAAAAGTGCCAAATAATTGTATTATGCGAGAGTTGATAGAAACAAGTGTTTGATAGGAATTTCGTGAACGTTTGTGTTATGTTGTACCTTCAGAAAAGGTTCTAAATTGTGAGATAGACTAATAGGTTCGGACTTGTGATCTTGTTGGAATGAGCGGATTTTTGGACGGCCGAGTATTTGGCAACGACATAAAGGTCAATTCTCTAAGTATAAATTGGTCTTAAACAGTACTATTTTTTTTTTTTTTTTTTTTTTTTTTTTTTTTTTTTAGCCATTGAGGTTGTTTTCCCCCGTATTTTGGGAACATCTTTATACTCATTTTCTGCCAATATAAAGGGTAAGAACCGACTTTTGTAAGTTACTACCATTATGAATGAACAATTTGACCAAATGCTATTTTGTTTTCCAAATCATTATTTCATTAGAAAAAAAACTCGGTATAAAGGGATTTGAACCCAAAACATCACATTTTATGCTCGAGAGCTTTGCCTATCTGTCTACCGGGATTTATATTTTTTAAGCTTGGAAAATCAATTAATCCACAGCAGCCAAAGCTCCAAAAAGAGTCATATCTTTCATTTCTTTTAAACCAGACAGTTCTATTGTCATTGAAGTCTCACAGTAGATACTCATACTCAAATTAAAATTGATAAAACCCCTGTAAATTCCACAAGACCATATACACAGTCAGTGTTTTTCAAATGCATACTTTTGTCCGAAAACCCCTCTCCAGCCCGTACCATAATTTTTTTTCATAGGGATGTTATCCGAGCGTAAAACGGCAGCCTGGCAAGTTTTTTTTTTTCTAATAAAGATATCAAAATCAGGTCACTGAGGGTTTAAACAATCCAGTAAATTATAAAATGGTTTAATCAAATACAAGACTCCTTCCTTACTAAGACTTAACAGGAATGGTCCAGCTGGTGCAGATTGGACTATCTCATATTCTGTTCATTTGGTCAATCAATCTTGGGTAAGGGATACGTTAATTATTTATATATTATGTATATATTTTTGTTTGTTTCCTCCTTTTCTCAAAAATGCTCTGATTTTGATTTGAATTTGTCGCAAAAAACTTTAATCAAACTTTCCTCACATTAATCAAAACCATATTACATAAAATAATAATATCAGGTTTTGCGTTGAATAGTGTAAATATTAAAAAAAAAACGACTTTATTAAATAATTGATCAGTTCAGGATTTTACGTAGATTTTCATAAATATCTGGAAAAATGTCAAGCGAAATCGTGGTACGTGTAAGATTAGATTTTAGGTATTTCTGTATGGTGGAAATGGATGTTCATTGTGAATATCCAAAATTTCCACAGATGTTTTATTTCTTGCAGAACGTTTTCGTGGACGTAACCCCATGTTTTCGTGGACGTAACCCCATGTTTTCGTGGACGTAACCCCAAGTTTTCGTGGACGTAACCCCATGTTTAATGTCCATCCAATGATACGATAACCATTTGAGCGTCTAAGAAAAATGTTCAGACATTTCTGAAGTTACATAGGACAACCTCCATGACAGAAAAAGTTGCTTGAAGGTCCGGAAGTTATACAATATAAATCATACAGATAAAAAATCGACTCCGAACGTTGCGAAGGTGGGATATTTGAAAGAAACATTTGTTACCCAGTTTCATCAGCCGGACCCAAGTCTCAGGTTGTTGCCCGGTGTGTTTGGATCTGATAACGTTGCCAGACTAATAGCCCGTTGTTACGACGTACCGGATACTGTCTGACGTCAGATGTAGCTAACTGTCTGTAAAAACCTGCAATCACTGCCCTGAATCCATTATAGTAGCCTCGTCTCCCACGATTTGTTTTGGTTTCAGAAGATTAACCATCCTTCAAAATAAGAGACATTCCGAGTTCTAGGTATCATTTCAAGACAATCACATATATGGAAACTATTTAAATGTTTTAAATTTGAAAGGGAGGGAAATGTGTTTAATAGTGAACTGTTGTTTTTTTGACATTCGAGCTCCATAAAATACAGATGATTCGCTCATTAAACAACAAAAATCTTCAAATTTTAAACAATTAAAACAAAATAACTCATTAGGAAAAAGTAAAAATAAAACTACTTCATAATATAATGTAACGATTAAAAAAAAAAAAAAAAAAAAATCGTTTAGAGCCTGCTGCTCAAATTCAGGAACATAAATATGCTTTAGGTCCTCTACCCGACAAACCTATGAAATGTACTGTATAACATACAGTCTTCTTTTTCGTACATGGCCTCCGCGCATGCTCGAACGCGAGCGGACACTTTTTTGTAACTTTTTCCAGTTTAGTCATCGCTCAAGCATATTTATGCTAAAAATTATTATACATACATCTATATATATATATATATATATATATATATATATATATATATATATATATATATATATACTCCATTTGAACATGAACACGAAATTTTATTATAAATTTCGGTAATAAAAAAATTAAAAAAAAAAAAACAATGATTTTTTTTATTTTTCCAATGCTATCATATACCAGAAATATATTCTAAAATTGAATCATATTGTATAGCTGTGTTTATTTTAAATTTTGTAAAACAGTGTTTTCAAAAATTACTATACTCTGGCATTGCGTTATTATATAAGTCTTAATTTTGAATGATTATATTACAAAAAACATTAAAATAAGTTAATAATACTGTAAAAAATGAATGAAAGTGTGTTTTACGGAAATATCTAAACTTGGAAGATGGAAATTGTCAGGGTTCGGTCGTGGTATCTTAATAAAACTACAGTCTTTATAGGACAATGAGTTTTATTGTTCGTTGAAATTCAAGCCTTCATCAGGGCAGAAACTCAATGATCTCCTCTCAATATCCAAAGTTCGTTGAAATTCAAGCCTTCATCAGGGCAGAAACTCAATGATCTCCTCTCAATATCCAAAGTTCGGTTACGTCAGGAAAAGAGGAAGTATTTTTTTTCATAGGGATGTTATCCGAGCGTAAAACGGCAGCCTGGCAAGTTTTTTTTTTTCTAATAAAGATATCAAAATCAGGTCACTGAGGGTTTAAACAATCCAGTAAATTATAAAATGGTTTAATCAAATACAAGACTCCTTCCTTACTAAGACTTAACAGGAATGGTCCAGCTGGTGCAGATTGGACTATCTCATATTCTGTTCATTTGGTCAATCAATCTTGGGTAAGGGATACGTTAATTATTTATATATTATGTATATATTTTTGTTTGTTTCCTCCTTTTCTCAAAAATGCTCTGATTTTGATTTGAATTTGTCGCAAAAAACTTTAATCAAACTTTCCTCACATTAATCAAAACCATATTACATAAAATAATAATATCAGGTTTTGCGTTGAATAGTGTAAATATTAAAAAAAAAACGACTTTATTAAATAATTGATCAGTTCAGGATTTTACGTAGATTTTCATAAATATCTGGAAAAATGTCAAGCGAAATCGTGGTACGTGTAAGATTAGATTTTAGGTATTTCTGTATGGTGGAAATGGATGTTCATTGTGAATATCCAAAATTTCCACAGATGTTTTATTTCTTGCAGAACGTTTTCGTGGACGTAACCCCATGTTTTCGTGGACGTAACCCCATGTTTTCGTGGACGTAACCCCAAGTTTTCGTGGACGTAACCCCATGTTTAATGTCCATCCAATGATACGATAACCATTTGAGCGTCTAAGAAAAATGTTCAGACATTTCTGAAGTTACATAGGACAACCTCCATGACAGAAAAAGTTGCTTGAAGGTCCGGAAGTTATACAATATAAATCATACAGATAAAAAATCGACTCCGAACGTTGCGAAGGTGGGATATTTGAAAGAAACATTTGTTACCCAGTTTCATCAGCCGGACCCAAGTCTCAGGTTGTTGCCCGGTGTGTTTGGATCTGATAACGTTGCCAGACTAATAGCCCGTTGTTACGACGTACCGGATACTGTCTGACGTCAGATGTAGCTAACTGTCTGTAAAAACCTGCAATCACTGCCCTGAATCCATTATAGTAGCCTCGTCTCCCACGATTTGTTTTGGTTTCAGAAGATTAACCATCCTTCAAAATAAGAGACATTCCGAGTTCTAGGTATCATTTCAAGACAATCACATATATGGAAACTATTTAAATGTTTTAAATTTGAAAGGGAGGGAAATGTGTTTAATAGTGAACTGTTGTTTTTTTGACATTCGAGCTCCATAAAATACAGATGATTCGCTCATTAAACAACAAAAATCTTCAAATTTTAAACAATTAAAACAAAATAACTCATTAGGAAAAAGTAAAAATAAAACTACTTCATAATATAATGTAACGATTAAAAAAAAAAAAAAAAAAAAATCGTTTAGAGCCTGCTGCTCAAATTCAGGAACATAAATATGCTTTAGGTCCTCTACCCGACAAACCTATGAAATGTACTGTATAACATACAGTCTTCTTTTTCGTACATGGCCTCCGCGCATGCTCGAACGCGAGCGGACACTTTTTTGTAACTTTTTCCAGTTTAGTCATCGCTCAAGCATATTTATGCTAAAAATTATTATACATACATCTATATATATATATATATATATATATATATATATATATATATATATATATATATATATATATACTCCATTTGAACATGAACACGAAATTTTATTATAAATTTCGGTAATAAAAAAATTAAAAAAAAAAAAACAATGATTTTTTTTATTTTTCCAATGCTATCATATACCAGAAATATATTCTAAAATTGAATCATATTGTATAGCTGTGTTTATTTTAAATTTTGTAAAACAGTGTTTTCAAAAATTACTATACTCTGGCATTGCGTTATTATATAAGTCTTAATTTTGAATGATTATATTACAAAAAACATTAAAATAAGTTAATAATACTGTAAAAAATGAATGAAAGTGTGTTTTACGGAAATATCTAAACTTGGAAGATGGAAATTGTCAGGGTTCGGTCGTGGTATCTTAATAAAACTACAGTCTTTATAGGACAATGAGTTTTATTGTTCGTTGAAATTCAAGCCTTCATCAGGGCAGAAACTCAATGATCTCCTCTCAATATCCAAAGTTCGTTGAAATTCAAGCCTTCATCAGGGCAGAAACTCAATGATCTCCTCTCAATATCCAAAGTTCGGTTACGTCAGGAAAAGAGGAAGTATTAAAACGAAATTATGATCTTAGCAGACATATTACGTGAAATATTTCGTAAACTACGAAGACAAGGTATAGTTGGGATTCGGCTAGGAGAAAAACGTCAGACTTTCAGGAAGAGATCTGTATTTGGACGTTTCGGCTGCACATTGGCAGCCTTCTTCAGCTAAAAAATACAACTTATAAGTAAAAAAAATAAATATACAACTTGTAAGTAAAAAAACAGGCAGAAATGAGTGTAGTATATACATAAAGACAATAAATTTTAACCAATCTTATTTTTAAACAATGAAAATACGGTAGTTGGAAAGTAAACGGCATGTAGAAAGTAGTAAGTAAACAGTACAAAAACTTTCTACATGCCGTTTACTTTCCAACTACCGTATTTTCATTGTTTAAAAATAAGATTGGTTAAAATTTATTGTCTTTATGTATATACTACACTCATTTCTGCCTGTTTTTTTACTTACAAGTTGTATATTTATTTTTTTTACTTATAAGTTGTATTTTTTAGCTGAAGAAGGCTGCCAATGTGCAGCCGAAACGTCCAAATACAGATCTCTTCCTGAAAGTCTGACGTTTTTCTCCTAGCCGAATCCCAACTATACCTTGTCTTCGTATCTCTGCAACGGCTAACTATCTCCATCTTCACTATTTCGTAAACTGTTATAAATTGTGATAAGTGAAACGTTCTACCTATCCTACAATAAACGTATGTTTGTTTTTAGCTTAGTAATATTTTCAGATAATTGAATAACACTCACAGTTCCAAAATACTATGTACTTTAAGTAAAGAAGACTCCTAAAATTTAGCCTAAGTAGTATCATAATATGATATGAATAAATAAATTTTATCAGGCAACTTGTTAAGGTGTGAAGCCTTGTTGTAACGTAAGCCTAATGACTTCTTTCTGAGGTGTCTACTAAGTATGCTCGTTTTTCACAGCATTTGTACATATCGTCCCTACCATGTCAAACTACCGAATATGCAAATCTGAGCAAACTAAACAACGGACATATTCGATACATTACAGAAGTAATATATTGAAAAAAGGTCTTATTCGATACTTTATTTAAGGCACCAAAGGCTATTCTAAAGTTAGACTTCTGACAATTTACGACAAGCCGTATCGTCCACAATCCAAGAGCAAAGTCTCGAATCTGAAGAACGAGATATTGCATATTCGATAGTTTAACATGGTAGGGACGATATTTGTATAAATTTTATTCGCACATTTACCTTTGACCATTGATTTGGACTAATATAGGTATACTGGCAGCAGTAATGTTGGGAAATAGAAACTCCAAGTTATACGAAAATCGAAATGGGTTCGTTTTCTAGAATAGATCACAGGAAGTGGTCATGATCGGTACGATGATATTACGATTACTGTCATTAATCATCGTAAATAGGCTAATTGTTACAGGATATGTGCTCGCAGGATTTGGCCGGGAGCCATTCGAGTCTTCAACTATCAGAGCGGAATCCTATTTAAAATCTGAATTTGCTTCAACCCATTTTTTTTCTTCTGCTCTAAATACCTGATAAATACGCACCTGATGAAGGTTATTTTGATATTTCGCACTATTTGTAACGAGGTCACACTTTTCAATTCCTTTACAGAGTCTCTAATCTCTCATTCTATCATATTCTGGCTGTTGAAAAACGATTTATTCTGGTTGGTCAAATAAAATTCCTTTCCACAACACAGGTGCTAAGTTCAGTCACCATCACACGTACTTGGTCCTACCTCCTTGCCATGGAGATTCGGTTTGCTCGTGTGAAAAAAATGGCCGTTACTCTTCAAGTTTTAGTGGACACCGGCTCCAAGCACCTTATCTCGCCGAAAGTTAAACTGATTAATATGGCGTAGAAAACCGAGCAACTCACAAGCAAGGAGTCGTGGAGTAGCCAGCCAGCAATCCTACTCAAATCATCAACCAACCCTCCTCCCAAATATATGGATCTTCACCATTGCATCAATGTCTCAGCAACATTCCCATTTGACAAGAAGCTGTTATTTATCATTATTATTAAAGTAAGAGTATAATGCTGATTATATTTATATTATCTACTAACTGACACTTTATGAACCCCCACATTCTAAAAACACATACCCCTGAGCTACAACCAGGAAAATGTACCATATCCCTTGGAAAGGGATGGTATATTCTTCCACTTTATACAGCTACGTGAATGCAACGCCCCTTTCAGTAAAAGAATCACGAGGGAGCATGGTACTGCTCTAATGCAAACACGTTTCTCATCTACTTACCTTCTTCGACTAAAAAAATCATTTACTGCTAAATTTAATAAACAAAATTATTTATTCAGTTAAATTTTGAAATCCGTTATAATTAACTAAAATTTAGGACGGGTTATCTATAGGTTACCACCCAATTCTAGCCAGCAAAGAGCTGATGCCTTTTCTTTTTTCTTATGGCTTCTCTAAACTTTCAACTGGTTACCTTCTGTTTGCCTTTTTTTTACTCCCTCTATTCCAAACGTAACCAAATGTTTACATCTTACTTTACACGAATGTCAATGGTCTTTCGCATTATTCAACTAAATCCGTCATTCTTGAGAAAACCAAAACGCTAATTCTAGAAAAGTCTAATTTTTTTTTCAACTATTCTTGAAAACGGTTATAAATACGGCCTTGAAAACCATTGATTCCCCAAGTAACATTACCAATAAAAGGCGTACCAACAAATTTCTTGTGCAAGTGATTTTTTTTTTTTTAAATGAATTTCGCTTAAAAATCTTGCCCATGATGGATTTTGCTGGTTAACTATCTTGACCTTTAGAACCAGAGAAAGTATTTTTGTTCCAACGTTCATCGCCTTCGAGCCAATCACACACATACAGACTATATATATATATATATATATATATATATATATATATATATATATATATATATACTTATATACCGTTACCTATGGATTCTGAAAAGTGGAAAAATCTTATCTGAAACATGAACGTGTCTACCTCATATGGTGAAACTTTATAATACAGTTTTCACCTGCTGCGGTCCCAATTGCCAATATAAACGTTTAAATAGATTGTATCAAGCCTCACTCCACTTACAGATAATTCTCAACCTTTTATTAAACAAAATTAATTAAAATCCGAGAAATTCACATGTGAAAAAAGATTACTTTTCTTAGTACTTCCACTTCCCCAAACGTTACTTTGTATATTTTACATCAATACGAAACATGTGGACAAGTGTTTAAGTCAGCATTGATTTAAGTTTGGGAAAGAAAGCAGCTACATAACTTATAATTTTGTTTCAAAATTTTGCCAGACTGCCAGCTTTGCTTCCCTTATATTCAAGACGTTTCGAAACATTTTTAATATGAGACACGACTTCTCTCTGAACTGGACTATATAATTAGAAATGGTTATTTTTAGAAAACCAGTTTATCCTGATGCAGTCAAATCATGTATGAAGTAATTATGTCTCGGTGAATTATAGTGAAAGGGTGGCAATTTATGGCTTCCTATTAATGGTTTTAATTGCATCATTTTTCGATTTTTTAATGTTCGGTAAAACTTTCACAACATATCTTTCATTTTGGTGCGTTTTTTCCTAGCTAAAGGTGTGAAAACTTCTCGTAAAGTTTCAAGCGAATGATTTGATTCTGAGGTACCTACTGGAAATACTGACAATTCATTAATCATAGGTTTCTAACATTCTTCTGACCATCGAGGGCCCAGATGGACAAATTCTGTAGACTTATCTGTTTCTTGACAATACGGCACACTAGGAAGATAGTGTGGTCAGTACTTCGGTTGCCTTAGTCCCTCTTTGCAGGTACCTATTAAAAGAATTTAAGGCTAGGTGGGCATAGGGGTGGTCTGGGACCCTGAATCCAACAATCAAACAGTCGTTTGTCTAGTATAGTCATACTAGAAGATAAAATCTTTCGAGTGCTTCTAAGTAAAAGAATTCAGGTTATCTATTATATTCGTGGAGTGCTGCACCGCAGAGCCAAGCTCCCCGTCCCCATATATATATATATATATATATATATATATATATATATATATATATATATATATATATGAAAATTAATCTTTGCGCAATAAAAAAATGGTTCCAGATGGGCCCACAACACTATACAATACTAGCAGTAGGCAGTGTAATATGGACTGCTCGAATTCTATAAATAACAAGAGTGGAACCCATGTGATGACATTTTTAACAGCAATATGTTATTTCTTTGTATTTGTAGAGTTTATCGGCTCTAAAAAAATGAAACATCAACCGTCTATTAAAAAAATATACATTTTTTTTTTTTATATCTTGAAAATCTGATCACATGTTCCACACTAGTACAAATAATTTTTTTTTTTTTCGTTTTTAACGGCGCATCAACTATTTGGCTATTAGCGCCGGGCTATCTTCAGGTTGCCACCCTTATATAATCCCAACAGCACGTGGTCGGTCACCCATTCAGGTACTGACCACGCCCGACGTTGCTTAATCTGTGATCTACGGGAACCGGTGTATTCAACGTGGCTATGGCTGTTGGCTACAAATTAATTATCAGTATTTTGGATACTTTCTTTATTTGGTTTTAGAGCCCGTAACTTGGTGATTTTCTCTATAAACATGTAAGGAGTAAACAAAATAAAAGAACTATACCATCAAAAATTAAAACTTTTAATGAAACAATTAAACAAATGAAAATACCAGCATTTTGGTATTTTGGTTACGCTTAGAGAAGAAAAGCTATTAAAAGAGTTACTTATATCTACGGGGAATTTCGGGCTTATTGTACGTAAATGTGCCATTTAATATGTTTTTTTATTTATTTTGTGTTCCGACTGTAGCGATTAACTCATCAGGACAGTAGGATCAAAGACCGTTAATTATAATCAAAGGTCAGATCAGATTATAATCAAAACAAAACACAGGAATAATAAAATAATAAGAAATTATAATACAATATTCGCAATGAATAAAAACAGAATAAATAAAAAAAACATGATTTACATTGAAGAATAGATATAGTTATATCTTCGAAAAAAATATTATTGATTTGAGATGTGTAAGAAGTATGTCAATGTTTGGGCTACTCTGTCAGTAAGTCATGTCTAGAGCCCGAAAGTTAGGCATTTATTTTTGGTTAAAATAGGCAGGCAAAAAGGCACTTAAAATACTGAAAATAGACAGTACTGTAATTAAAATAGGCATCTATTAGGAGTGAAGGCAAAGATGAATCTTACTCATTATTAATGAAAATGTGTATTTTAAATACTCATTCATTTCTTTATTATCAATTTATCACAGAATTAGTGTACTTACTCTTACTTTCCCTTGTTACAAGCTACAACAAGATGCTTTTTTAATGCATCATCTTTCATAGACCTTCTCAGAAAAAAAACGTTTTCATGATGGAAAAACTTCCTCTACATTATCTTATCATTTCGAAATCCGGAATACCAGGTAATTACACCATTGTCACAGCAAAAGGGGTATGAGGAAGGAGACGTACTTCTCTCATCCTCTCTCTTTCCAGCTATTCATTATGCTTGTGCATTCCTTCTACTATGGAAGGTTCTGCTATTTACAGAGGTTAAATCCATGGATTGGGAAAATAAGCTTTCGAATAGATATTTGTGACGGCAATATATAATTTAATTTGTGCAACCCTTTTTGTCTTCGATGAACGCAAATTCATTATGTGCTTTTTAAAATGTTTAATCGAAGAAAAAATTGCATAAGGCAAAAAAAAGGCTTTAAATGTTAAAATAGGCAACGGAAGTTAAATTAGGCAAAAAAGGCAAAATAAAAATTGTCTCTGCACCTCCTAAATGCACGAAAACATATTTATTTCTATCTGATTCTTCAATATATCCATTCAGATAGAAAAGGCATTTTGCCTAACTTCCGGGCTCTAGTCATGTCGTAAGGAAGTTGCTGCGTTGTCTGCAGTCTGTCAGTTTATGTTTGACAATTTGAGTTCTGTTGCATTGTCGACAAATGGGTACGAATGGGTAAGTAGGGTGTGTCCTATCCGAAGCCCAGATAAAATTACTTTGTCTCTCCGAGAGAAATGTTCTACTTACGTGTTTATTATAACATTTTGGTAGGTATAGGTACTGCGGATAAATCCTGTTTAAGATATTTTCTGACTACAGTATATCGAAAACGCCCTAAACGTGTCGATCGGTTGATCGGTTTTGCCCCTACGAAATCACAGCTGCAGTAGCAGGTAGATACAAGCCCGTGATGCAGGAGCTGGGCTGTTGATGCTGGCAGGATGCTGTGGATTACATCCACCAACGAGGGGAGATTAAGATGAATTGTCACGTAGATTAAATGGAGGCACAATTAAGGGAGTGTGGCACAATCCCTCAACATCTATGCAAGAGGATTTGACCTCAGTAACAATCCCTCAACATTCAAGAGGATTTGACCTCAGTAACATCTGTGCATTTTCTCTTGAATAGATGAGGATTATCACTTCCTCCGAAGAACTTGTTTTTTTTTTGTTTTTTTATGAAGGTTAAACACATTCAGTAGCATACGTTACCATATTCAGAGCTATTCAGCATTGCTTAAATCTCAAGATTGTGAAATGAACAGACGAAAGCGCTAAGCGATCATAATAAAAACAATTTCTGGTAAGGTTGGGCCAATTATTATTTTTCTTGAACATCAGCCCACCAGGACCACCTCGAAAATCTCGATTCCTTCTTAATAACGTTACTTATTCGCCTCTACATTTGTGTGTTGAACGCGATAACTCATCACTGAAAAGCGTCATAAGTACAGAAACGTAGCTCCAACTTGGCACATATGACTATTAAAAAATACTTTTGGATACCTACTTTTGACAATTAAAAAATTTTATGTTGGGATGATATGTTATACCATGTGTCGTCGTTTGAGGGTTGGAATCGGGGTCCCAGACCTTTCCTACGCCCACCACCTTTAATTAACTTATTAATGGGTACAAACGAAAGGAAAAATCATTCATATTACTGGCCACCAGAAGATTAGTCTATAGAAGTAAAATTTGTCTTTTCGTCTAATAATCACATTTTTGTCGTCTATTAAATTGTTAAATAAAATATTAAATATGGTAATTATGGTAAATATTATTTAAATTATTAAGTAATAAGCAGCATCAGTAAACGTCCAGACAAATTTAAATTGTTTAAGAGAGATTTAGCGACCGGATTCAAGCCGAAACATTAGAAATATAAAAAAAAATTGAAATTAAATGTAGAATTATCAACTATTATTACTTAACTCCGACTGTATTAACTGTGCGAGTTGTAGGAATTCCCAAGCGGATCAAATGTTCCTCTACGCCAGCCTTGATTAAGGCTTGAAAGTTAATTCGTATTTAACAATAAACTTCAAATTTGAAGGCTTTAAACTCATTCTCAATATCTGTGCTTCAAAAATGGAATTAAAAAAAAAGTCTGTCTCTATTTCATATTTTTTTAAACAAAAAAAAAAATCCTAAAAAAGCGAAGAAAATTATCTCCGAAAAGTAAAATAATTCGGGCGTAAACCTTTTGATGGAGTCATTATGGAGGATCTTGTGCTAGCCTATAAATATTCATTTATAACAGAGATCATGAATGAAGAACATCATGAATATTAAAACGTGATGTTTTGGCGCTCTTTAGGACGTTTAGATGGCTGTTGTAACATTTCTAAGAGGAGGGGTGAGGAATGTAGAAATTAGAGCATAAAAAAAGACAAGTTGTACGGTAACTGAAAACAATCAGAAGCAAAATAACGATATAAATTTAACGGACTTGACACGTCGAATACACGGGTCTAGGTTGGTCATATTTGTTAAGCAGCTTCCAGCTTGGGAAGTACGCGACCGCTTGCGAAAACCTTGCACCGATTTCGTTGTTGACGGATGGCAATTATCGTCGATACAAATGCAAAGTAACGAATGTGAAAAAATGCATCTTTCATTGTCAATCTTTGCTAATTTCTTCTGGACTTATGTACGGCAAATTCTTGAATCTTAGATCACTCTATGAAAGGGAAAGTATTCCACTATCAAAAGGTCAAATCAAAAAATATTTGACTGTCCAAAAAAAAGTTATGAATAAATGCTTTTCCACTCTGAAAAGTGGTGATTTTCACATTCGATACTTTGCATTTGTTGCGACGAAATCTACGGGTGCTCTACGAGTGTTAGCCCAAAAGTTCATACACCGTTCAAAATTAAAGAAAAAAAGTAATATTATCACAAATGTTAAATGAAATATCAAATTATTACTTGTTTTGCTTTTAAAATAATATTAATTCTAACCTTTTTCCAAACGTATATGGTATTATTATTTCGCTTCTGTGGTGATGTTACTCATTCAAAGCTTTTACGTACCTGTATGATCTAATAATCCAGCGTCTTGATCACCAGTTAACTAATTCAATAGTTTTCAAAAATCTATATTAAAAAATGTTAGCAACATGGTCCAACGCTACTGGCAACTCAGCAGGTGTCTTCAAATAATATTGTAAATGTTTGCAACATGGTCCAACGCTACTGGCAACTCAGCAGGTGTCTTCAAATAATATTGTAAATGTTCGCAACATGGTCCAACGCTACTGGCAACTCAGCAGGTGTCTTCAAATAATATTTTAAATGTTTGCAACATGGTCCAACGCTACTGGCAACTCAGCAGGTGTCTTCAAATAATATTGTAAATGTTTGCAACATGGTCCAACGCTACTGGCAACTCAGCAGGTGTCTTCAAATAATATTGTAAATGTTTGTGTACTGTAAGCGAATATAGTGTTTAGGTATGTGCTGGCTGAAAGATATTAACAGCGCTTGGGCGCCAATTTTGAAATAATGCAATAATTTTGCAAAGAATTCATTTCCAGTCTGTAGGCAATTACAAATAACCATTGAACCTAACTATGATCTAACAAGGCATCTATAACTTTATTTTCTTCAGTCGTATTTAGCTCGAGTCGTAGGATCATAGCGCGGTTCCGTTCATATTCCTCGTGCCATTAGAAAAGGACTGGAATCATTTATTGATACGTTTTGATCTTTCGTGAAAAATATACAATGAAATCTGGAAGAGAATTAATATAAGATTTTAAGCGACACATCAGGAAACTGATTGCATCCTAAGCGGAAATTACTCCATCCTCTGTCTCAACGTTGACTTTTGGAGAAACTATGACAATATTTCTCATTTTCTTATATAGTTTTACTAAAATATTCATTTTACTGTTAAATGTAATTAAAAAAAAAAAGTAAAAAGTCGGGTATATATAGACAAATTTCAACCACCACTATTTCCGTGATCTATTGGTTCAGAAATTTGAAATTTTTTAGTAGGCACTTTGTCGGATTGTGTTATGGGTTCAACCTCATAAGCGGCCTATGGGGGGGGGGGGCATTATTTTAAAACAATTTCTTTCGTCAATTCCGTCATCCATATAAAATGTTGCATGTTATTATTGGTGAAATTTATAAAGTAAATATTCTTATATTAATAAAATGACTTGTTTGCTAATTTATTAAACAAAAAGATCATAACGTTATGTTGTCTGTATATAATAGAGAAATTAAATAATTAATTGGACATCATTATCAACAATACAATTATTATTTTAAAATGGATTGTTTTTTACTTTATTATCGTGCAATTTTCTCATTATAAAAACATTAGCGATAAGCGGAACCTCAATAGTTACAAATGTATTCCAAAATTTGTATAATACATTAAGTACGTACAATTTCCAGAGTAATGACCTGAGTGAGCCTCGTCTATTCAATCTAGATTTTCCTAGGCAACCGAATTAGCCTAAACTCCTCGGATGTTTAGAGGTGACGACCGGCCGAGGACGACAACGAGCGAGCGTTGACTCCGCCAATTACTGGGCGTTTTGGCAATTTCCGCATTCAATTTTTGCATTTAGCGGCGACACTTACTTGTCGCCCATGTGTCAAGGGCGTGACGCGAGCGGATCTTTGTCTCATTCTGAGGTCATTAGCGCACAATTCGTCATCAATCTGCCGGATAAATGCTCTCAATTTTACTTGGAAAAACTTTTGCTTTTCTTTGACCCTTAGATTCTATTGACAAATCAATATTTCAAAATGTCCGGCTTGTTAGAGGCCACGGACCAGTTAGCAACAGGTTTATTACATATTAATAGTCGAGGGATGCAAAGGTATTCCACTTTTGGAGGAATATTTTATGAATAATTTCTTTGAATTAAGCATTTGTTCATTTAAGTGCTTTATTTAATCAATGGTTTTAATTTTTGATGGTATTATAGCATAGGGCCAGGGGAAAAACGATGAATGTGACCTTTTTTTTTACGAAATGGAGATTTCTATGCCTGAGAAGAGTACCATCAGCCTGCAAAAACTTCCGGGGGAAAACAATGAGAAAACCCCTGAAAACTGTACATTATGATACTTTCAGTTCAATTTTCAACAATGATTTTAATATTTCCTTTCGTTACCTCAAGAAAAATACGTGCTGTACTTGTACCCAAGCCTTTAAAACTCTTTACAGCGGTCCAGTTCAAATTCCTGAGCCCAAATTCAATGACTCACACCACCTTAAACAGTTTTTGATTAAAAAAGCTTCATAGAGCCTCTATGAAAACTTGCCACGAACATCTGACCTGATAGTAAACATATAATAATAATAATATAATAATGTGTTATCTGAAGATAAAAATATGTTATTACATTTTTTAACGAAAAGTTCTCTTGATTTGTCCAATTTTGTTCACAAAATACACGCATTTTTGGAAGCTTGCTTACTTAATTTGCAGTAGTTTTAGTTTGAGCTGTCCAAAACAAATATTTTATTTAATTACAAACACCTGTGGGAGTGATGAAATCCAAAAAAGAACTCGGTTAGGATTGTAAACATAGGACATTTAGAACACGAGACTCGTATTTTCATTTTTATCAAAATTACTTTTTAGTGAGATATTTTATTTATTTTATGAAATATTTTATTTACCATGCAAATTGGCAGAGTGAGTATGAAAGTTAAAATCACATTTTAAATATAGATATATCAATATTCCTGATGATCACCGCAGTTAAGCAACGTCGGGCGTGGCCAGTACCTGAATGGGTGCCCGACCACGTGCTGTTGGAATTACAAAAGGGTGGCAATCTATAGATAGCCCGGTGTTAATAGCTGAATTGTTGATACGCCGTTAAACACACACACAAAAAACAAAAATCAACGTAACTATAAATTATTAATTAGTCTCGACGTCGACGGAGTTCGCTCACGATAGTTAATGTAACTAAATATTAAAATAAGATTGAGTTTTAATTACCAGTGTTTCTTCTTGAATTTCAAGCCTTTTTTCCCGATTTTTTTTCACACGAATCTTGCCCAAATAACCAAACGTTTTATATTCAAACGACTACCATTTCGGTTTTCAGAAGGTAAAACCAACTTTCTATGTGTCAACAATATCTTACATCCCTTGTGTTCTCATCCGCTCAACAATCAATCATTTAGGATACACAGAGGCAGTACTTTTGGAAATAAAAATTGTTCATTGATTGTATATTTAATGGATACTTAGTGCTGTATATGTCAAAAAAAAAAAAAAAAAAAAAAAAAAAAAAAAAACTACGCCCAATTCACCCAACGGTCTAATCCCGTTTTGTAAATTAGATGCAATTCCAATCCAACAGCCTCCTATATAATCAAGATATTTGGGGATTGGTAGAGTGGTGAGTTGATTAGAGGTGATGGCCAATGGGGTCGTTCCTCTCTTGTGAAGGTTTGAATCGTTTCAGAAATATCTTCTGTCATTGGGCACAGTCTGTAGTTACAGAAATATCCTCTGCAAAAAATAAGGTATATTATTTATATTCGTTCAATATAGTATTACAAACTACTTTATAGGAAAAATTAGCTTAGGATCCGACTTTAGGAGTTTAATAGTCCCCGCATGTGATACTAGATTTTGGCGGTGATGTTGTAGAATAGAATAGATTATTCTTTGAGGCTAGTAACTGAATGGGTGTCCGACCACGTGCTGTTGGCGTTATAAAAGGGTGGCAATCTGTAGACAGCCCGGCGTTAATGTTGTTATGCCGTTAAAAACACACACAAAGAACAAGAATTACTTTTTTCTGTACTTTTTTGATAAATTTCCACCGTTCACTAATGAAATCGGCACAAGGTTTTCTCAAGGGGACACCAATCTGCGATTCGTACTTACCTATGCCGTTAAAAAAAGGAAAAGAAAAAAAGGAAACAAAAAGAAAAAAAAACGTATGCTGAAACGTTAAAAAAAAAATCGATTTTTCCAAAGATTTGACTGTTTTCTCTAATCCCAACCAGGGCCTCCGCTAGGACAATTGGTCAGGGGTCCGTTGTCTCAGGGGAGCCCGGCGTCATTTTTTAACTCGCGTTATAGGTAATTACCAAATTACATACTTAAGTATAGTTCACATAACTATTATTGAGAACAACCTATGGATAAAATTCTAACTTCTCTATTCCTAATATATAAACTAACTTTAAAATATTTTCAGTCCAAGCATGTCTACCCCCAGGAAGTGCCAATGTACCTAATACTATACGTAAATTTACTCTCATTTCAGTTACAAACGTATTTAATTTTGTTTTCAGTGAAATGCCAGTTTTAAATAGTTTTGGGTAATAGTAATGGAGGGGGGCGTTAAATTATTTGGATAGGGGCCCGTAATTCCTTCAGGAGGCCCTGACCCTAACTATTCCCAACTTCTCATTTTGGTTTCAATTGGTAGTTCATGAAATTAATCAAACACTAAGGCTGAATCCAACTCTGTCAAATGGTTGGATCAAACTTAAAGTTGGATCATTAAGATTATGATTATTAATACGCCTTTGATTTAATTGGGCTCATCTAGTCACGGAATAAAACGGTACGTTTCCGATGAATCAGATTTTTCCTTTTAGCACTTTCCTCCGAAGGAAAGTAGCTATTGAGGTTGGACTCATGACGGAATTTTTGAAAAATTTCTTCAAATCTTTATCGATCCTACCTAGTAGACACAGAAAATGACCCCCGTTAAAATTTATATATATCTATATATATATATATATATATATATATATATATATATATATATATATATATATATATATATATGTCTGTTAACACGATAGCGGCCAGAGTTTTTGTTTTTTCGTCACGAAACTTATATATATAGCATTCAATTAGCATAGGATTGAACGAGTTCGTTAACCACCAAAGTCGGTCCACCGGAAGGGGGGGTTTACCCCGAACCCAAAACACTAATTTGACCATGTCAGCCGTAATATTTGTTATATTTCAACGAAACTTGGTATTCGTAGTGGTAATATAGAGAGAAAAGTTAGATATAAAAATGAACTAAATCGGTTCATTAGAAGGGGGGGTTTACTCCGGACCCACAATACCAATTCGCCACTACCAGCCGTGATTTTTGGTATATTTCGACGAAACTCGGTATTCGTAGTGGTAATCCACAGGTAAATATGTGTTGTAAAAATAAACTAAATCGGTTCATTAGGAGGGGGGTTTACTCCGTACCCGCAATACCAATTCGCCACTACCAGCCGTGATTTTTGGTATATTTCGACGAAACTCGGAATTCGTAGTGGTAATCTACAGGTAAATATGTGTTGTAAAAATAAACTAAATCGGTTCATTAGAAGGGGGGGTTTACTCCGGACCCCAATTCCTAATATACTCATACCGGTCGTAATTTCTGCTGTATTGTAACGAAACGCGGTATACGTCGTGGGTAACTCATGAGAAAGAAGTGTTGTAAAAATGAGCTGAATCGGTCAATCGGAAAGCGGGGGTTTAATTTGTAATATATTTCAACAGAAAAGCCCGCCTGACGTAGGTTCACAAAGCCGCCGCAAGGAGCGCTTTCTACCACTAGAGTGACTGTATCCTGTGCCTGCGTTAGATCAAAATACGAAAATATGAGGTTTTTTGAATTTATTACGTACTGTAATAGGTATCGTGTGTAAACATAACTCTGGAAGCAAATTAATAATTGATCAGTTACTCATTACAAATTTAAAAGAGAACTATTCATGTTTTTATTTTATTTATGTAGGATATTTTAAGCAAATTGTTCTGGAAAGCAGTCTACACTACCCAAATTCTGAGGAAAGTGCTTAGTTATGCAGCTCCTGCGTGACGGACTTTTTATTTTAAGACGGCCATTGAGCCTGGAGTCCTCCTGGGCCTTCAACCTCTTCCCAGTCAATATCGCCCTTCGAAAACCACCCACGCTCTTGAGTCAATATTTGCTCAAACTTAATCCCTGCAGAAGGATATTTTCTATATATTTATTTCTATTGCTTTTCCCTCAGGAAATTAAAACCTTCACTCCCACTAAGCTCAATTGGTCGTCGATATGTTTAACCTACTTTTCTTGGTATCTATAAGAATCATCACCCATTCTTTGAGAGGTTGTTCTCCCAGTAATTGTAGGCATTAAGCTGTCTATATTTTTTTATTTCTAAAATTTATATCTTAATAATTAACATACAGAATAACCAAGAAAAAATATGACTGATCTACACATCGTTTATAAGAAGATTCTTTATTAACAAAAATATCCACCCACCATAAATAACCAACTACCATTAACAGGTATTAATTTCTGTAACTGTAGGCGTTATTTCATCGTTCATCATAGACATCATTGTTGTTTGTGTGATTTCTATCCCCAGCTAAGGTTGTATTATTTTTATGGATTTTCTTTTCTACAAATTTCTTCAGTCAGCTTTTAGCTGTTAGTCCTCCTTCCTGGATATCTTTAATGCCTTTTTGAGCAAGTATCTTTGGTTTAGTGTTTAACCGTTGCATGCTTCTGATAGAAATATTTCATTTCACTCTTCCTTCTGTTCGACCATTTGCAAAACTGTTTAATGAACTAACATTACCCGAAACACTATAAAAACTGATTATGTCTCGTTTAGGACTATGGAAGGCTTTGAGAGGTAGGGCAAGGGAGATCGAGTTTAAAGTTTATCAATACTTAGCCAAAGCTAAGGATGAAAACAATTTAAACCTCTCAGTGATGAGGTTATAACAATGGAATCTTTCCCACGAATTATTCTGCGCCGGGAATATTATTATTATAATTATTCTGTGCCCACCACGCCCTTTTCCCTCCAATTCCACTTTTTGAACAGTCAAAGTTATAGCAAGCTAAGTATTGATAAACATTAACTAAATATTGATAAAGACTGTTTACTCCTCCTGACTTCTTAAATCCTTCATCTCGTTTTCATGATTTTTTCTTAAATACATTAACAACGGTTCGTCGATTGAGTGATCGCAGTAAAAAAAATCAATGCGTCATATTTCAGAAGGTTTCGTTTCTGTAAGCGTTTCTGATTTTTACGGTATTTATTATTATTATTATTATTATTATTTTTAATTTTAGTTAGACACTTCATGTATTAAAACCATGCATGTGGCGTTGCTTTTCAAATAATTTATTTGTCTTAATACAAATAGATTTTTTTTTTTTTTATTGGTCCATTAGAGAATAAATAGTTTAATTTATTAAATAGAATTATTAAAATATATTTATTTATTTTTTTGGCACACCGACTGACCCCGAGGTCATTCACTTTCGCGTGTCCAGCCTACATGCAGTCCTAAGCTCAAGTCTGGCCTTAATTTGGCCACTAAAAGTTCCTCCTCACGAGGCCTTTTACTGTTCAACAATTTTTAGTTTTAAGATCTGTTTTTGTTCTTCGAGTTTTCCTCTTTTTTTTTTGTTGAGGTTTTTGAGTGAATGTATAGCACATCAGGTTTAAACGATAAATACCTGAATCTTCTAAGTACATAGTTATACTAAAGCGAGATTTTGGAAGGTCCAGCAGAACAGCAGAAACAAACTGATCTTTTCAGGTTTCCTAAAATTTAGATTATATTATTCGAGCACCACAGCGTTGGAATTTTGCACAAGCTTCTTCATACTTGTCACACTCCAAGAATCTTGCCTCTAAGTGAGTATTTCGTTGTGGCGTCCGTTTTTGCAAGTTTGTCATTCTTCAATTTCTTCGTATCCTGGTAGCCATATTAATGCCATGTGATTATTTAGAGATGAAAGGACCTTCATCGATCTTAAAGAGTACAAAACAATTTTATCTTGAGTTGAAAAGCAAATGTTGAAATTGATGTATATCCCAATGAGAAGATAAAAAAAATGACCACCCTTTCTTTGGAGGATAATGCGGGGAGTGAAGGATTTATCACGAAGCCCAGACGGAGGAACGAGGCCGGCGGCCGGGACTAGAGCGAGGACGGTGGTGGGAGGTTGTTGTGTCTGGAGCTCGTCCTTGGGATCTGGAATCTGCCCTCCCGGAGTCTAGCCCTCCTGCCAAGAAAACACCTCCCGTCCAGATGTCTGGAGTCTGGGGTGTGGGAGGTCCGTTCCCTATTAGGCCTGTCCATTCAACTATATACGCCATGTGTTTTAGGGCCCATGAATCGATAATGAAGGGAAAGGTCTGTCACGCAGGAGTAGCGTATTTAAGCAGATTCCCCAGGAAGGTGGCCAGATTATACCCCTCCTGCCAAGAAAACACCTCCCGTCGAGATGTCTGGGGTGTGGGAGGTCCGATCCATATTAGGCCTGTCTATTCAACTATCTACGCCATGTTTTTTAGGATTCATGATTCGGGAATAGATAGGGAAAGGTCTGTCACGCAGGAGTAGCGTATTTAAGCAGATTCCCCAGGAAGGTGGCCAGATTATACCCCTCCTGCCAAGAAAACACCTCCCGTCGAGATGTCTGGGGTGTGGGAGGTCCGATCCATATTAGGCCTGTCTATTCAACTATCTACGCCATGTTTTTTAGGATTCATGATTCGGGAATAGATAGGGAAAGGTCTGTCACGTAGGAGTTGCGTATTTAAGCAGATTCCTCAGCAAAGTGGACAGATTATACCCCTCCTGCCTAGAAAACACCTCCCGTCGAGATGCCTGGAGTCTGGGGTGGGGGAGGTCGGATCCCTATAGGTTTTATGCCGATTTTTGTTTGTAAGGATGTAAATCTGACACCTGTACGGTCTCTGAAATAAACCCGTATTCCTAATGCATCGATTTAGTTTATTCCACAGACTGTAGGGAAATTTCTATAGGGGAATTGTCCTATCGAAAGGTCACATTCTGCGTCAAAACCAATTGGTCTGCGATCAGAATCTCTTTGCACCTAAATACGTTTGACTTTTAATCAAAGCTTATTTGACTGACACAAGCTGTGTAAAGCGCAAAACGAGTGTAACCAGGGGGTAAACTGATCAATGAGATATAAATATATTTTCAGTGAAACCATTGTGTGCTCTTTTTAATTGTAATTGGTATGAAACGTCGATGCTGCACTGGGATTATAACATTCATTACAAGTTAAGCCATGGACTTAAGAGGATCAAGTTATATCAGCATACTAAGAGATTCCCTTGACATAAGCGAAAATTTAAATATATGTTCTTAGGATGGCTGAGTAACTGAGGCCAAGAAAATTATCCGCAGAACTTTGTATTTCCCATAAGAACGCAAGTGAACATTTTGAAGAATCATCAACAGCTCAGTGTTTCTACTTGGGTAGTCCAAATACTACTACACATCTTCATAATATGAAAAACCCTCTACAATCGTTGTATTCCAGTATTTGGCAGTTTTTGTACATCTCAAAGCCCTTCGTTACGAAAATACCAGACTGTCTAGATAGAATATGGGCCCCTGATCGCAACGGATTAACATTAAAGACGCTATTATATTTGCCGGTCATGTTAGCCCTGAGAAGCGGCGACTGGGAAAGGTAGCAGGCGAGACTATGAGAGAAGGTCGCGTGTTGGAGGTTTGTACAAAGAGATTATTGAGTACGAAGCGAGACTGATCAGCTGTCGAGTGAAGAACCGTCCCCACTGTCTGGGACCTTGACTCCCTCAACTAGAGCGGCAGACAGCCTGGCCTCATCCACCTTCTCTAACGTTCGGTTGGGCTATTCTGTGTGGTTTTCTTTTTGTTGGTGAGTCCATCTTTCAGCAAATATAAGAATTGTTCATTCATTTGGCAGATTTTTAACACTTTTGGTTGCCAAATAAATAGAGATTGCTCAAAATTTTGGACTCTAAGAGATTTTCATCACTTGGAACATGGGGTTCCAAAGTTATTTCACTTTCGCTCATCAATGGTTAACGATTTTTTGGATAAACGTGTTTCATTCAGATCATCTTGTTGTTTCATACGCCCGTTACAAAACTTGTATTTCCCCGCTCATTCTTATAAAATTCTTGTTGTTTCCTTGCAAAAAAAGCGGCTCTATAATATTCAGAACTTATCAGAGAGATATATGGATGGTCAGACGGAAAATGTTGGTAAGCCGGGAAATGGGCATAACGAGTTATGTGCATTACAATTATCTTCTAAGACTCCAGGGGCGTTTATAGGAAATTATTTCGGGGGGGAGGTTAGAGGCACCGGGGGGATTTGGGTGTATGAAATACTAACAAACTAGAACTTGGAATAGTTAGCCAACTAAAACGCTATTACATCCAACAAAAATATATATTTTTTCTGAACTAAGCGATCTTATTTAATTTATTTTTAAGGGTTTTATGACACATTTTTACTGATGAAGTAAAAATTTCGGGTTTGGGGGACGTAGCGCCCTCAGCCCCCCCCCCCCCCCCCCCCTTACATACGCCCATGTAAGATTCAGGCACAGTGTAAAAGAAGTCACTAACTCACTGATTGAACCTTGATTGTTTCCGACTTAAGAAGATGAGGGTATCTTGTCATATTTCAAAATAGCGTTTTTTCTTTGTTAATCCTCTGTCGATCAGTTGCCTGGAATTGTTGAGACTTTGATCTTATACGTACAATTAAAACTCCCTGAGACCATCCATATATTTTATATTAGCAAAATGCGCTTATAAAACGTGGAGGTTTACAAGGGAACAAAATTATTAACTTTAACGACCGTATAGCAACGAATGTCGTTATACATGGTACACAACTTATAAGAAAGATGTGCCGTGAAAATTAGCTACAATCCCTGCAATAAGAATTTGTAACAGTGGGGTACAATTTAGATTCTTGTTCGGGTGAAAACTCCATAGCTTACAAACTATAACTTATAGTTTAAATTGTTTTCAGCCTAAGCTTTGGCTAAGTATTGATAACCATTAAACAATATCTCCCTTGACTGACCTTTTGAAGCCTTTCCTGCTCCTAAACGAGACATAATCAGTTTTCTTAGTGTTTCGCATAATGTATAGTTTGCAAATGGCCGAACAGAAGGGAGAGCGAAGGATAATATTTCCCTCAGAGCTTTGCGCACGCAGAGTTGAAACACATAACCACAGATACCGCTCAAAAAGGCATTTCGGATAGTAGGTAGGCGCTTGACGGATCTGAAGTTATCTGTTGAAAAGAAAATCCATTAACATAACACAACACTCGCTGGGGATTGAAACCACACAAACAATGATGTGTATGAACAACGATCAAATAAAGCCTATAGAGCCAACGGCCATAGCCACGTTGAATACACCGGTTCCCGTAGATCACCGAAGTTAAGCAACGTCGGGCGTGGTCAGTACCTGAATGGGTGACCGACCACGTGCTGTTGGCATTATAAAAGGGTAGCAACCTATAGATGCTAATGGCAACCTATAGGCGCTAATGGCCAAGATGTAGATGCGCCGTAAAAAACAAAAAAAAAGCCTATAGCTACAGAAATTAATATCTGTTAATGTTGGATAGTTATTTATCGAATTATGGGCATGAAGGTAAAATTTCCTGAATGTTTTTTGCAAAGTTTTGTTCATAAAACTGCTTAGCAAATGGAACAGAAGTGGAAATTTAAACTATTCCGACTATCTGAACTATTATAAGTACGCTCTGTAGGCAGATAACCTTTCCTAGTCAATCCAAGTCAACGCCCTATTTACCAGGAAAACACCTTTTTTCAGATTATTGATTCAGGTAGAATAAAAATAAGTAAACATTTACACTTCTTGTCTTGATATAGGTTAGTTTAACCACATTTCACAGAAAATGGCGTAAATTAATCTCTTTGTCTAAGCAACATGATAAGTTTTCGGAGCTCCTTCGCAACGGACTTTATTGTGATCGCTTGATCCTTTCTGTTTGTGCGGCGTTGACTTATATGGACGAAAGGTTGTCTGTCTACAGAGCTAAGACTGAAGCGGCTGGAGCTCCAGACAGGAGAGCCGGCAACACTGCCTCCCTGTTCCCTCCCTCCCATCTTGGCCTATCCTCTTGATTGTTTAGCTGTCCTCCTGTCTCATCCCTGATCCTTCGTTCCTTCAATGTCGTTCTGCCTCCAGGAAATGTACTCTGAAGAAGAGATATTAACTTACCATTAGTCAGAGTTGGGCAAACGTTAGCGCGCGCTAAAAGCTGATACCTCTCCGCTAATTTAGCGAAACTGTAGAAAGCCAGCGCTAATAATTAGCGGTTAGCGGTGGCAGTGCGCTAACCGCTAATCTATTTATGAAATATCGTAATTGCTAATAGCTTAAGCTATAGTTACAACTTGTAACTATAGCAATTACGATATTTAGTACATGTCCCTCTCACTAAGTTGGCAACAAGTGGCAAGTACTCGTATACGTATATAACTTGCCTCAAGTACAGTCCGTCCAGCAACAAAGTTGTCAATAAACATTCTTTGGGCTGTTTACGGGAAGTGGTAAGGGGCAACTGCTTAGTAGAATGGCGGTGGAGAAGCTTACTTGTTGCTTAGAAAAGCCAATCCTATTCACTTGTTCTGGCCGCGTTTACTAATACTTGTCAAGTGTCACTAAAAAAAAACTATGTTTGGAGATATCACTGTTTGAAGACAAACTGTACTAATGACAAACTACCATCAAGTCCCACTAGCCGTACCTGCGTCATCTAAGCGAGTTTCCATGATATTCTTAGTCCTATGGAGATCTGAAGAGTTGAGAATAGAAGACCCTGTATTCTGCTTTTTATTGGAAGAAGGTCTTGCTATTATTACTGAAACACTGCCCTGACAAATCCATTTTGCTACTAAACAAATATATTATACAGGGTGTCCGGCATTGAGATTTCATAACTTTAGGGGTTTATTCTGCTCGTCATTTGTAGTTCAGGGGCGCAGAAATGAGCGTCACATCTCAACATGTAGCAGAGCTATTCAAACTTTTGTCTATTTTCAAAACGATTGAGTTTTTTTTTTATGAAGAACTGTATTTTAACTGGATTTCTAGTTAATGTATCGTAAATAACGACGAAGAATCTACATTCAATTTCCAATAAGACACACCCGTTATTGAAATGTTGTCATGTAAACTAAGAGCAATACTAAGAACCATATAGATGTGAACTACTGATATTCGTGTTTGCTTAACTTATTCAATATTTTTTTAATCAGATATTTGAAGACATAGAGGTTTGCCTCCGCATCAAAACTTGCTAATGAGCTTTAAAATGGTACCTCGTTGTTTTAGAAAAAAAAAATTATTTATTTATAAGTCAAAACCAATAAATTTGCTTTAGCGTGATGAAGCCATTCTGAACACACTATTTAAGTTCATACGATTATGGTGAAGTCCCAAACTTCCCACACTGGGTACACACGTTTTGCTCTGATTAATGGTTGGAGAACACTTCGGAATCAAGAGTGAAAGATGACAGAAGAATATATTGGAACTAATTAAACATATTTATTCCCAGTGCCTTCCCGGGAAGCGGATACTGTATTCACGGACTGCAGCTGTTGCATTACCATTAATGAAGCCATAAACGTACACCATATCCGTAACTGTATGGACTCTTCAATAGAAGAAATTTTCTCGCTTCTTGGATTTTATTTATTTATAAGCATCCGCAACCAAAGCAGATTTCTCTGAAATCTGTTGCAAATACTACAAGAGAGGTAGCCAGTAGCCGATGTCTGTTTCAAGGCCAGATTCGTTCTTAATTTTCTCTGAAGTGTTTCGAGCCCCGTTAGGCTTCCAAGACATTGATTCGCTTGATTGGATGAACGATAGGCGAAAATTAGATTCGGTTTCTTCTAGGTCACATTTCATTGTTATTGCCCGTCTGGAGCCTCCTTCAAAGGTCTCTTGTCTGTCTGCTTAAGAGAATTTGATATATATTGTTCCAAAATTGTTGAATAATTTTATAAGGGGGAAAATGAAACACCAAAGATGAAAGATGATCATTCTAGCAGATATCTACTCCGCACGGTCAATGGTGATCGACTTTTCTTCGTGACTTTCAGCTCCAAATACTGCGAGATATATTGAGAATGTCATGAAGTAACTGTCCTATTTCTCGCTACCTATAAGCAGAAAACCCGCAGATGAATCGATACATGCAAAAAGGGCTTCAATCCATTTATTCCCAACATGATTTAGCGATGGATTCGTTGTCTCTGAAGGCTCCTATGAAAGGTAACTTCACATTTCTATGTTAAAAGGACTTCAGTCCAATACATAGTTGCCATAGAAACATAGTCCTAATTTTATTATTCCATGTAGAAAGGGCTTCAGTATAGTTTTCTCAAAACTACTGATTTTGGACTGAAGCTCTTTTTGCATGGATCGATTCAAAATTCAAATACAATGACACATTGGTAGCGCTGACGAAATTGATCTCGTCAGACAGGATGGTACTGCATCCAAGAGAAAAATCTATTCATCTTCTGCCGTCTACAAAAATGACCCGATTTTGATAAAATTTTACACAAAAATACTTATAACTCGGCCTAAAAAGGAAGGTATATTTCTCAACAAAAACTATATTTTCGGCGAAATCGGGCGAAAATACATCGGAGCGCATGCAGTTTGGCGTTAATAGGTTTACCATTTATTGCCGAAGTTAAGGAACGTCAGGCGTGGTCAGTATTTGGATAGAGACCGTATAGGGATACCACGTGCTTACGGCATTATAAAAGTGTGGCTACCTGTAGATAGCTCGGCGCTTATAGCCCAGCAGTTGGTTTGCCGAAAAACAATAAGCGTCCGTGTTGCAAAGCAATATATTTGACCATTTTGAAGAAAAGTTGGAAAAACGTTTTTTGTTCATTCACAAAAGTTGCACTTATTTGATTTTTATTTCGCATGCTCCACAGTCATCAAACACAATGTATATGCATTTTGGTGTCGTTTCGAGTTAAGCAAGTATTAGAAGAAAAATATTTTTTGAACAGACATGAACATTTTTGGGCTTTCCTTATATTTTTCTTTAATATTTCCGAAAAATTTGCGATAACGCCGAGAGTGAGTAGTTATCATTCTGTGGTATTATATACATTTTTTATAAGTAATCATTCGAAGGCCTTCTATAATAAGGTCCTTTAAAAAAAATCCTCGAGAAATAATTTCAATGGGACCACCTTGATCGGAGAAAACTATGCTTGAAGTTTTGATAGTGTTGTGCTGAAGATTTCGAAATCTCACTAGATTTAAACATTTTATGGAAACACGCCAAGATGGCACAGCTTCTATGTTTCGGACATATTTTTAAATTATTGAGGTTACCTTCATCTAGCTTGATATTTGTTTGGGCGTTTTACTTGTTTACTGTAATACAACACGTTATGGAGCTAACAGAATTTGAAATACAGTAAACAACATTAAAAAAAAAATTAGCTGCCAAAAAGAAATGGCAAAAATTACGTCTGAAGTAATGGCAAAAGATACATCTAATGTAATGAGAAGTTAAATAGATTCCTGTTTTCAGGCCATCTTTCCTTCGCCAGAAGCCATTTCTCCAATAGGCCTCTAGGAACAGATTACGTTCTTGGGCTGAGCAATTAGCGAAAATTATGGTCCCATCTTAGTTCAGCTATGTTTTCAACTAATTTAGCTCAATGTTTCTGTGACGCTTGAGCCGAAAAGTAATTTTCGAAAAATAAATTAACAAATTTAAATTCTATTCAGTTTTCATTCTTTTTTTTTAACTTTAAATAAATTGCAAAAAATAAGAATTAATAATAAGTTAAGGAATGGTTAGGGAAAACGTCAGCTTTTCAGAAAAATATATAATGCGAACGGTTCGGCGGCTCTTTGGCAGCCTTTTCAGCTAAAAAAGAAACAGTAAGTATAAGTTTAAATCGTGAAAATAGGTTATAAAACATTTTTTATGTTTTTTTCAACAGTTGAAAGCAGTAGTTTTATTTTACAGAGTTTAGTTACAAAATTAACAAAGGGCTCAAGTAAGAAATCGGAAAGTTACAAATAAGAAGAGAAATAAGAATATTTTGTGTCTAATGTTTAGCAACAGTGATACATGTCAAAAAAATGCAAATCCCTGGGGGCTAAGTTAAATAAGAATTTATGTTAATAAATTTATTTTACAACCTGTCCGATTTGCAATAAATACATAATCTTTGAATATTCCATATAATGTTTATCCATAGTTTAATTTTCAAAGATTAGGATTTAGGAGGAAGAGAACTACTTACGCTATAGTGAATCTATAAGTATAATGTTTGGTTAAATAGTGCTTGAAGTATTGTATTTAACCCTTTCATTGCTGTTCTTACAATGGCGCGGGATGACAAAGAGCCTCTCCTATGGTTGGGCGATAGTCGATAGTTCAGCACTATGGATAGGCCGATACTATCGGCTAAAAAATATCGATACTATCGATAGTTATTCGATAGTGCCTTTCCATATTCCTTACATGCCTGTCCAATGAAGAATTTAATGTTATTGGGTTGAATTATCTATTACTTGCAGGATTAGGTATATTTATAATATTGCACAAAGGTTTAAAACAGAAAACTAATTTATTCTAATTTATAAAAAGCATTTCCAAAGAATAAAATATCAAGAGGCAAAAGTGCAATTATTTTAAACTGTTTTAGTTTTGCTCCTTGAGCCACATATTACCAGAAAGGAAGACCAACATTTCCACTTTTTTTTTGGCTCAGTCTGTTCCGCAGATCAGAAACGATTTTTCCAGCGGCTGAAAATACACGTTCTGAGGCTACAGACGAGCCTGGAACACAAAGGTGATTTCTGGCTACATTATGTAGTTGGCTGTATTCACCAGACGGTTATTTTTCAGTATTTAATTCACCAGACGTGTCAGTATTTAATACCACAGCCCTCCAGATGTTGAGAACTTCAATTCTAGAAAAAAAGTAAAAAAAATATCGATAGTTCATGACTATCGATAGCTACTATATTCATGAACTATCGATATATCGATAGTAACTATCGACTATCGCCCATCCCTAGTCTCTCCCCACGCTACTCCCGCACATATGCGGGCTGACAAAGGCGCTATGTTTTCTCTTTAAAGTGAATTCACGCGCCACCACGTGGCTTTTCTTGTTATTCTAGTAGTTACCCAGGTTCACTACTAGATAGCACGTTATGTATAATGTGCTCCTTCCTTCTGTATTAGGACTAAGCTCAGTAGATTAAAGAGACTATGAGAAATATGAAATCACCTCCGCGTGGGGCGCTCAGCGGCCGTATATTAAATATAGTGGTCGCAAGGTTAATACAATGTCTATTTTATTTTAAAATATTGCAGAGTATAAAAATATAGTTGGTGGGACAAGTAAAATTTTACTACTAAACTGAGCTGGGCCGCGCCAATTAAAATAAAAGAACAAAATATTTCATTGTCTTACATCATTCAAATATGTATTTTATTACCTTTTGTATTTTACTTGAGATTTTTTTAATATCACCGCGTACTTAAGTCGACATGCACTTTCGTTTCACCCTTCCACAGGCCTGAAATAATATAGACAGTTAATATTTTAGCTGAAGACGCCATTGTAAGTCATATGCAAAACGAAAACGTAGCTATTATTGAAAACTGTTTTTGCACTGATGGATTGAATAGTCTTCACGCCGGCTCCTTTTCCTTTGTGACTAATCTTGTCTGAGAATTATCACAAAAGCTGGTTCAGCAGACCAGCTGTAAAGGGTCTGGTATCTCAAGCTCCTTATCAGCTGACTCAAAGGATGGTATTGATTCTTTACTTTCGGGGCGGTGGATTTGCATTAGAAAGAAAGGCTTCTTGGTCATATTAAATCCCAGTAGTCCTGATTTAGTTAGGAGCATTTGGTATTTGGAATCTCGCCAAAAAAAGTGATCTGCTGATGGAAGGGTTCTGCGGGTTGATAATGTCGTGCTCAAATCCCCCAAAATCTGATCACTTCTGTATGCGGTACATCGCGACAGACATTTATATATATTAAGAGAGAGAGAGAGGCGATAAAAAAGAAGAAGGGAGGGGAGAGAGAGGGGTGGGGGAGAAGCAAGGGAGAGGAGGTCAGAGGTAGAGGGAGAGAGAGATGGACCTGGCTACCTTGTGGCATCGTAAGTAAGGTTAGTACAGCTTTGGCACCTACACTCCTTAATGGATCTCTCCCTCTCTCTCTCTCTCTCTCTCTCTCTCTCTCTCTCTCTCTCTCTCTCTCTCTCTCTCTCGCTCTTTCACTCTCTCCCGCCCTCATATATATATATATATATATATATATATATATATATATATATATATATATATATATATACATATTATGTACAAAAAATATTTCGTTTAGAGCCTTCTGCTCAAATTCAGGAACATAAATATGCTCTAGGTCCGCCCGATAAACCTATGTAATGTACTCTATAACATACAGTCTTCTTTTCCGTACATGGCTACTGCGCATGAGCGAACAATACTGCGCATGTGCATACCCCACTGCGCATACGTGAACGCTACTGCGCTTGCGCGAATGCTAGAAGACACTTTTTTGTAACGGTTTTTGCCAGTTTAGTCACCGCTAAAGCATAGTTATGCTAATGTATATTTATTAATCATTTTTGTAGAAGCGCTCTATCATTTACAAAAATGAGTCAATTTTATTAAATTCAACACAAAAATACTTTGTATAAAAGTAAAGAAAATGTGCTGTTTCGAAATTCGCGCGAAAAAAATTTTTGCACTAACAGTTTTGCAAAAATATGGCGCCGCCGGTACTTTTTGTCATTTTTGTTTGCATTTTTGCACGGGGAATCGAATCAAACCAGTTTCAAGGTGATCCTTTTTATAATTTTTGAAAATAAGTGGGGAAAACTAGGATGTTTTATTTTGGAAACTCTAAAACTTCCCATTGACTTCAAACTTCTTCGTATCTCTCACTTTATCAAACCTTTATCTCTCTCTCTCTCTCTCTCTCTCTCTCTCTCTCTCTCTCTCTCTCTCTCTCTCTCTCTCTATTCTTTCTCCCTCCTCCTTCTCTTTCTCTCATTCTTTCTCCCTCCTACCCCCTCGCTCTCTCTCGCTCTTCCTCATTGTTTCTCCCTATCTCTCTCACTATTTCTTCCCCTATCTCTCTCTCACACTCCCTCTTCCCTCTATCTCTCTCTCGTTCTCTCTCTTAGTCATTCCATCTACAACAGTAAAGTTATAGCTTCTTCATCTGCCTCGTAAACTGTGTCTACGTCCTGAGATGGATTAGTATGGTCGCCGCCACACGCCAACCTTGTTACCATGCTCCTGTTTTATTACTCTTTCTTCTTAGTTTGATATATGTATTTAATTGGCCGAAGTATTATGCCCGTGCGTGTCCTGTGTTTCTGATGACCTTTTCTTGTAACGACAGGAACCAATACACTTCTTAATACCTCTTTCTCTTATTCCTATTAATCATCGTTTACGTTCAATTTATATTAATTACAATTTTAAGGAAGCGTTTTACTAATTAAAATTGACTACTTTAATGAATATTTAGCTAGAAAATATATAAATTAGTCTTCGGCAGAGTAAATGAAGTAGAAGTTTGACTCACAGGTAATGCGTCATGTTTGCGTTTTCCACCATAATCTTTATTCTTGGTCACATTTGTAAATCTAAAAATCTTTGAGAGATATTGCTCTCAAACTTTACATTGTATTTATAGTTTCATTTAAAGGTTTAAGAAATTCAAATATTGCTGGAATCTCCAAGAAAAGTGATGACGGAATGTGTTTACTAGCGGAACTCTGTCTCTCTGTTTCTTGACTTTCGTAATACTTAAGAAACGGGAAATTCAGGTACACACACACACACAAAAAAAAAAAAAAAAAAAAAAAAAAAAAAAAAAAGTACATTCTGCTTTTGGATGCCTAGTTATCCCGGTAAACGCACATGTTACCATGCCATTATATTGTCAGTTGTTTAAGAAGTGAAGTCCAAAGCTAAATATGCTACCCTCTCCACTGCTGATATCTCATGTCTGGTTGCCGAAAGCTGCAAGATTCCAAGTTTGAGTCGCCCTGTAATAGTTTTTTTTTTTCTATTCTTTAACTTTATTTATTATACTTTATCATTACTTATTTGGTTTCTAATTTATTTATTTATTTTTTGTTTGCACTAACAATGGACACATTTATTATTTAACTGTTTAATGAAACAGGCTGCATGCTGGTTAAGATCAATTTTCTTAATTTCTGTTGAAGAAGAAAGGGCAACACTGAGTGGAACAGGCTTTTACAGTATAACTTTGATTGATTTTTTTGTATTATATAATATAAACTAAGTGAAGAATGGCACGCCCCGCCCTTTATAACAGCTATTTAATATAAATTAGGTGAAGCATCGCACACCGGTTAACAGCTAGTTCTTAATAAAGCTCATGAAATTATTACTTTTTTAAAAGTATTTTTTAAATAAATTAATGATAGGATTTATAAGATTTAAGTTAATTTAATGTTTTTTATTTTTTTATTGAAACATTCACAAGTGGCACATGTCTCTCATCCTAACGTTATATTAAGATATTGGAATAATGTTTTGGAATACATTATGAAACGATTCAAGAAATTAATGATGAATTATTTTTTTTTACAGATCTCGAACTGGATATCTTGGATTTATATCAAGATGCAAGGAAGGAGGCTGAAGTACCAATTTATAATTAAAAGGTAAGAATTAACTATACATCATTTTCAGATGAATAGACCTTATAGTGTTAATCTGCAAGCTAGAAACGTTTTTCTTTTCTGGGGGTCGGTAAGCATTATTTAAGAGCAGATTTTTCAATGATCAGTACTCTTTTTGTCTTTTTGATGAATAATAATGCCTAAATTCAGGCAAATTTTGGTAGTCCAATATTTATCACTCTGTAAGTAAATGTAATACAGCATCAGGAAATTTATTTAAGTTTTACTTGAAAGAAGAGAACGCCATAGCTAACTCTCCACTTGTTCACTGCAGCAGATCTCTGGGCCACTGTCTTCTGAAGCAACTCAGAATACTCCTCCAAGGCGGCTGAGAAGACAGTGGCCCAGAGATCTGCTGCAGTGACCAAGAGAAGTCTTAGCAATGGCTTACTCCTTCTTCAAGTGTGTTAATATCTGTGGCTCACCGATCTCTCTTTGACTCCAGCCACTGGTCAGAGCAGAAGGGAGCTTGGGTAGGCCCCTTTCAACGTCATCTGAGCGTCCTTCTGACATTAATCGAGGATGAAGTTGAGCACAGAACCTTCATATTGTATCATATTACCAGATGTATTCAAATAAAGAGTGTAATAACCAATAAATAAATCAATCAATCAAAAAATAAAAATGTATTCTTCTATTTATTGATACATTAATGCTGCACCACAACGTAAGCATGGAATTTTCAAACAACAAAATAAATTGCAATTAATTGTTGATACTTAACATATGTGAATACTAATAAAATAAATGGTATTTTGACAAATTAGTAACACAAATAAATTTAATAAATACAAAATATATTCATAATAAGTAAAGATTATATTTTGTGCCCAAATAATGGCTACCATCATTAAGAAATAATGAATGGAACTTGTTGAATGTAACTCAAACCTCCCAATCAAACATATGCTTCCTGCCAGCAATTTAAGACCAAACCTAGACACCCCCTTCGACTTGAAGGTCGGCCTCCGCATTGATCCAATACTCTAACACTTAAACAATCCAACCATTTACTATGTTATCTAACATACACACTAAAATAGATACAAGCCAAATTTCCAATTAAAATTTATTGACATTTTTTTTAATGATTTTCGATCATTTAAACATTTTATCACAGTTTATCAACTGTTTATCATTGCCCTCAACTGAAAAATTGTCAATGAAATTCACAAAAGAAGCTAAGAAATTAATAACAAATAAAAAATAAAATTTGTCTGGTAATTAGTGAAAGAGTTTTTGATTGAAACATAATTGAATTTACTTGTGGCTACAATAAAAAAATAATAGAATATTCGTAATGTAAGTGAATAAGGATAATATTGCTATGTTCAGGCGATATTTTTTAAATACAAACATAAGCATTATGCAATACAAAAAAAAAAGAAAACAAAAATTATAATAACAAAACTCTAAGGTTAGCAATCAGATTTGGGAGTATAATAGGCTTATATAAAAAGTGAGTTAATAATTTTCTTTGTAAGGGTGCATTTTACCTTACAATTTTGAGGGAGGAGGGATAATTCACAAGGACTGAGCATAATTCATTCTTTGACACTATGATTTCTTGTGTCGTTACAGGGGTTCGGGAATTTGTAATATTTATACTGTCTAGATAAGGTAAGTAACCAGTAGATAACTTCTCGTCTTCTCAACTGTCAGTGTTTTTAGAGTTTGTTTTAATTGTGTACATTTTTATTCTATTTTGGTTTCTAAAGATGTTCCTTGAGGTGCTGCTTTTTTTTTTTATTCTTGCTGCTGAAAAGTAGACTTACTAGTACAGTATTTAACATAATAACCAGTGTGTTCTCAGAGTTGAAATTTGAAAATATATAGGAAACAGCATTTAACCCTTTCTCTACCGTCGACTCGTACAGCAGTCGATAGCTGTATACCCCGTATTTTTCTTGAAAATGCCTATGTGATTGTTGATTGAAATATGTAGATGGCTTTTTTATGTACTTTAAAGAAAGGTACAAATAACCTGTTTAATGTATACCATGTGCTAAATGAGGCGTTGAGAACCAGAGCGGACTATCCCACATTATTGTGAAAATTGAGTTTGAAAAGATAAATCACAGTGTGCCATGCTATCTGTCGGCTGTATTGAGAGCAATATTAATTTCAAAACCAATTAAGAGATAGAGTCAATTAACAGATGGTCCAATCTGTCTTTTATATTCGAAGACACAATTTTCAACTTTTCAAACTCAATTTTCACAATGATGTGGGATAGCCCGTTCTGGTTCTGAACGCCTCAAATATGAAAAATCTGTTTGTTATCATTAGTTTTTGTTAATAAATAAAGTTATTCACAGGACATCTGAAGGATTGGATCCAATGTTTGCAGCATGTCGAACCCGTAGGTCCGAACTTGTGTTTGTTTTACCACAAGCTCGACTCTAAGGGTACGATGTATTGTGAATAATCATCTGAGTCATTTACTTATGTAAGATTATTAGAGAATTAATCAAATTTTTATGTTTTTTATGTAGTTAATATTTATAATGTTGTCATTCTTGTAGTGACCTTTTGAAGATTTGCTGCTTATTTGTTTAATTTAAAATTAATTCAATAAATAAAATTAAAGCACTACAGAAATAGGAAGTTGGTTAGAAAATCTCCAATATTAAAAACTAATATCAATTTTTTTTTTACTCAGAACATATTTTTTTCTCAGTATTTTCCCCCAAATCTCTTTTTGAATTCTCTCTTATTTTTATTTAAAAAGAAATAATAATAATAAAAAATTATTTATTAAATAATGCCTTCAAAATTAAATCTAATTTTCTCCTTTTTTACTTTTAATTTGTATTTTCACTTGTATTTCGTTATTTAAAAAAAAATAAATAAAAAAAATAATCAAGTAATTTTTATTGAATTTTATCACTTATTAACGTATTATGAATTTCTATAATAATTTTCATCTCAGTTTTAAACAGCTTTGTTATTTATTAAAATTTGTAAATGATTATATTAAAATAAGGAGTTTATTTAAAATCCTTGTGTGATGGCATTTGGAGGGAAACTAAAAAAAAGAAAGAAAAAAAATTGTGCTATAAAAAAAATACTTGAAGCGTTAAAGAATTTTATGGAAAAAAAATAAAGCTCTCCTCCTGACAATGATGCCGATTTTATGTTATAAGATTTAGTCTACTAGTTCCATATTATTGGTCTTTGGAAGTTAACAGGTTTTTAGTATTGTTAATATCATTATATTTTGTATGTCCTGAGTTAAATTTCCTTTAAAAACTTGTATAAACTAATATTCTGAAAGATTATTTCCAAAAATGACCTGGGGCCAGAATGTATTATTGCTGATTTCCTGAGAGTTAATACAACAAATACAATAGTCAATTGATTGAATAAAAGTCATCTTTGCTCTAAAGTTTATTTTTCTGTAACCTTTTGGTATCTTTGAATCATTATGCTATGATGCAAAAAGCCCTCAGCCAATTCAAAATATTAATTTATGTGCTCAAAAGTACATATACAGTTTGAAATAACAGCTAAATACTGTTAAAAATAATTGTGAACACCATAAATAATTTTTTTTTTTTTTTTTTTTTTTTTTTTTTTACGCCGCATCTACATCTAGGTCATTAGCGCCGACATCCAGGGTGCAGCCAGGAATTTTACCAGCGAGCCGTGGGATGATAAAATTCCTGCCGGAGGTTAGGAATCGAACCCACCATCTCCCGCTTATGAATCCAAGGCGCTAGCCATTAGACCACGGGAGACCCCCACCATAAATAAATGAAATAAATAAAGAAAATAGTCGGACAAATTATACTGGAACTTCACAGGCTTATGAATTTTTCATCATGCATTAAACAAGGTATGGGCAACCTTTGACATTTTGGGGGCCAAACTTCAGTCTGTAAATTCGTTTTCGGGCCACATGGATGGTTTTAAAATAAAATAACATCGGATTTCAAATTAGTGTTCATAATTTTTAGCGATACATATCAGACATGAAATAATACGACAATATTATTATAATACAATTTATTAAAATAAGAAAATGAAATGAAAATAAAAGTAGGTACAAAAAATCGTGAAATTTGTAATTATTACAAACTTAGAAAGTTAAATAGCGACACAAAATTAATGAGTCACTCGGCTTGCTCGCTCACTTGATTCCGCAGGAGCAAGCAACAAACCACATCTCACTCGTTCTTCCTCATTTGGAGTGAACATGAGTAAGTAGTGTAATATTTTTATATTTTTTTTAATTGGGTTTTTCAAAATATATTGGAGGCCGGATCAAATCTTACAGAGGGCCAAATGTTGCCCTCATATGCATTAAACCAATAATCCACCAATAACCTACTCTAAAGAGTTTTCCTCATTCTATAGTACCCTTATAAATTAAACTACAAGTAGATTAAGAAATATCGTGTTTACCATGTCATACTATCGAATATGCAAAATCTCGTTTTTCAGATTCGAGACTTTGCTCTTGGATTGTAGACGATACAGCTTGTCAAAAATTATCACAACTCTAACCTCTTTAGAATAGCCTTTAATGCCTTACATAAAGTATCGAATAAGACCATTTTTCAATATATTACTTCGTCAATGGATAGAATATGTTCGTTCTCTAGTTTGCTCCGATTTGTGTATTCGTTGGTTGACATGGTAGGGATGATAAATGTACTAATTTTAGAAATATATTTGTTTCCTATAAGTTTGTATAGTGAGATTAAAGAAGAAAAGGCTCGTCCAAGAAGAGGTCAGTGCGAGGTGAGGTAGTAGGTTGTATAGTAAAGCACTACATCATTTTAGGAGACTGTACAGCCTGCTAACTTTCCCCGTGCTGTAGCCACTAGCATCACCAGCCTATTACCGACTAGAGATCTCAATAGATTTTAAGTTTCAAATACTTTGTATTTATTTAAATAAAATTATTTTATGTGATGTATCTTACAATTAATTGCCTGTTTTATTAATATATTTTGTAATCTATGTCCAACAGCACAGGTTAACACTTTCGCTGCGGGTTTCATTGCGGAAGGACACTAGCGATCCTACCCGCTTATAAGCGTACCTTTGGATGGACACTCCTCCATTATTTTTCCCTTTAGATTCAAAAGGCTCGTAAATGGAGGGGGTTCATTTTTACAGCTCCAGGTAAAGACAGTTGCCTTCAGTATTGTTTGGGCTTTCCAACAGTGTTTTCCGTTTTCAAATTAGCTAACTGGAAGATTTTTTTATGAATTTTTCATGAAAAACAATGTCTAGATAAAAAATGCACACAGAAAATGCACCCGATACTGAGGTATTCCCAAACAATGACACCTGCAGCAAAAGTGTTAATTATTATTACTATTAAGGAAGCTTAGCACTATTTTCATATTGTAATGAGATGAGGATAGTTAACCGCTCAGCTGATAACAAGTAAAGGAATGATTGGAATTTGGCTAAGGCAAAAAACGTTGGGTCTTCAAGAAAAATCTATATTCGATTATTTAGGTTTCATAAAAATGAAAAAAGGCCAATCAGGTCTCCCAGTTCCAAAAATTTATATTTTATTAATTGAAAACAATTTTTTGCCAAAGATGCGGATCGTCAACAGCAATAAATGATATTTTATTTTTAACATCCCTTTATTAATAACACAGATTTTTGGGACAAGTTATCTACAGGTTACCACCTTTTTTTTTTACCAGGATAGAGGTTTTGCCTTTCCTTCCTACGAAAGAAATTCTATTGAGTTTTAATGGAAATCAATAACTTAAAATTAATAAATTGAATTCTTTCCACTCTTAATTGCATACGATCTTTACCTCAACCATATTTATTTATTTGCTTATTAATTTTATTTTTCACATTATTGACGTTTTGGCCTCAGGGCCATCCTCATAAAACTTCACTAATCTGTTCACATATCATTCACCCTGTTTCAAAAAGGGCTTGTCATTAATGTAATATTGCAGCTAACTTTTCCATTATTTAAACTACAATACAGTCCATGTGGCCACAACATTCCACCATTTTCTTTTTTTACTATCTTAAAAATCATCTTAAAAGGATTTTTCCTTTGAACTAATGAATATGTTTTTTTTTTTTTTTTTTTTTTTTCATAATTTGTAGAGATACTAGAGGTCTAGTATCGAGTATATTAAATTCGATTGCATATCGTCAAATATGTTGCTATTCATCTGCAAATAAAATATATGAAAGCAAGCCTCTAGAATTAAAAAAAAAAAATATTGAAAAAAGAGGCACATTTTGTAACACTTTCAGTGGATAGTATTTTTTTTTTAACTATTTGCTCCTTTAAGAAATGGCTTAGATTAATTCGTACTGAGTCTCTGCTGTTGAAATTTTACTTTTCATTGAGATAAAAAATAATAAAAAAATGTTTTTGTGGGTTTTCAGGTACCTAAGTACATGAAGTTTAATGGAGACCCTTACATCCAGATGATCCACAAGCCCTGTACTATTTCAATAGGAAAAAAAGATCTGCGTTTCTCTTGTCGGTGAGTTCATACATATTCTAAAATTGAAATTTATCTACATTTATTAGTGATCAAAGTCAATAACTTATAAATAATGTTCATTTGTATAATACTTTTTTCTGAAGTTTTTGAAGCCAATCTTCTCAATTTTAAAGAGAACTGCCTCATCATTAGGAGCATCTTGACCTGATCTAATAAAACTAGGCAACTAAAGTACAATCTATGCTAGAGATTTGAGTATTTTCATAAAATTTCACAATAGTTATCCATTTTTAGAGAAATTATGATAATCTGTACAGATTTTATTACCTTTAATTATTTTTTTAAAAATTGGCAGGAGTTGCTCCCCGAAAATTGTTAAAATCATTATTTTATATTGGCGACGTTTCGAACCTATTCAGGTTAATCATCTGGCATCTTATATTAAGTTGTGTTAAAGTCTACTGTGATTTTAAATTTCATTTTAGGTCCATAAATATTAAATGTTGATATTGGACATTAAATTCGGGTAAAATCCTTCATGATGTGTTGGATGGATGAGTTATATGCACACAGATTTAATGTTCACTCACAAAATTAAATATTTATGGAGCTAAAATGAAATTCAAAATCGCAATGGACTTTAACACAACTTAATATAAGATGCCTGATGATGAACCCATATAGGTTCGAAACGTCCCCAATACAAACTAATGATTTTAACAATTTTTGAGGAGCAACTCCTACCACTTTCTTAAAGAATCCATTGATCTTTCCCTAGTCTCACTTCTACTTACATTTAATTATTTTATTTATCTACTTTATTATTTAGACTTTTTTAGTACTAGCATTTTATATTGGTAACAAGTTTTTTGTTGATTGATTTTTAAAATCAAATAGTGGTTGATACAATAATAATATAAATGTTTTTGAAAAATGAAGGAAATCTCTAACGGACTCAAGATGGCACAAATCATTTTACAACTTGATCAATGAATTATCAATTGTATTGATTTAGTTAGGCAATAATGGTCCGGATGGTTGAGTTGCCTTAAAAAAAAGGAGCTATTTGTAAGCCTGTTTTAAATATATTTTTCTCCTAGTACAGAGAAACTATTTTAATTGTAAATCCATAAACTTTCTCTTCAGCCCACAATGCTAATTATAACTAAATGGGTTCAATATATTTATAGCGGAAATTATGTTTAATTAGGTATTTTGTTTATTTTTTCAGACTGTACAATGCTTATGAAAACGGATGCCATAGTAGTAAGAGAGGTATTACATTTTTTATAAATTCCATTTCTCTTAATGAACACTTGCTTTCATATTTTACGTTAATACTAGCCTAAATACCCAACTTTTATCAGGGTCACAATATTTTTATTTATTTGTTCATAGAATTAAGTTTGTGCAATGCTTAGAAGAGTTATAATTGCTAATAAATCGTTGAATATTTTAGCAATGCTATGTTGAGGATTTAAAAGAAAATTCACGTTACAAAAGTTACTTTAATTATGAAAATTAATTTTTATATGAAAATGTTTATAACAAAACCAATAATTTATGACATTTCCTCTCATATTGCTCAGAGAAAAAACGAATTTGGTTAAGATTAAAATTCTTTTAATTATTATATACACCATGTTTTTAAAATTTATATATTTTTAAAAAAACCCATATTAGTTTCTCAGAAATGTTTCTCCTCAAAATGACATTTTGGTTGTTTTTACACCATTAAATTATAAATAAAAATTTTCTTTGTTTGTGAAAAAACCATTCTTAACTTCAAAAGTTATTTTATTTTTTATTAAGGCGCAACAGCTGCAAAATTCATTAGCTCCAGTGCCTGTTCTGTTAGCCACTCATTTGCATATCCAGCCCGCACATGGATGTAAACCTTGTGCTTAAGTCCAAACATAGGCCACTCAGGTTGAGGGCTCCCTCATCTAAATCACAATATTCTAGTTCGAACAGAGTTGGTTTCCAGGCTTCATATGAGTCAATAAAAGTTATTAACTAAAGCTAAGACAATTTATCCAAACCATTTATTATATTTAAAAATGTTTGATGTGGCTGCAGATCACATAAAAGGAAGATAAAATTAGAGTCTCTGCCACTACTTCAGAAGTACTTTTCCTATCAAGGCCTGCAAATAAAAAAAATATATATTACAAAAACCATAAAACAATGATGCAAAGAATGATATGAGTGATGAAAAATATTTTTGTACAAAAAAACTTGAACATATGTAAAAAAAAAAAAAAATACTAGAACAAATAACTTATAAGTCTAAACATCATCTAATTAGGAAACTACCTAGCATTTACATTAATAAGTTATGAATAGGGAACGGATATTCTTGTAAAATAAAATCCAAAATATATTTAACTATTTATAATGAAATATGTGATTAAAAATATTTACTAAACAAATACCTAAAACCCTATAAAATATTGAAAAGAAAAGCATAAATAATAAGTAAGGAGACCCAGTGGCCGTGAGTATTAAGGTTTGAGCACTTAACACTCCTTGCCAAGGGTCGTGGGTTCGATTACCACTATGGGGTGGTGGCTTTTCTTTAGAAAAAAAAAAGGCCTCAGCCCTATCCTGGCTAGAAAAGGATGGTAATCTATAGATAACACATCCTAAAATTCTGAGTTAATAATAATGGATGTTAAAATTTAAATAAATAAAGCATAAATAAAAATTAGGACCTGGGGGAAAAATAAGTTGAAATTTCTACAGATGAACATTGTTTTGGAAAATTGTTAGCAACAACATGCATTTTTAAATTTTCATACGTGAAATGACGCTGGTCTGATCTCAGTATATTTTCAAAGCGACTGAATGATCTTTCAACATAATTGGTCACTGGTGTGTATTTAAAGGCTGCAATCTCCATGGGATTTAACTCCACTGTTAAACATCTACTTGCTGTTTTGCCACTGTGGATGTCCCCAATAATCTGGATACCTTTCCACCCAGGGTTTTTTCTAGACAGTCTTTTAACTTTCTTTTTAATTTATTCCCAGTATCTCCTTCTAAAACCTGGATTTTCTCTATTACTACCAGTATGATTGCAATGATATCCACTTAAAACATGCCTTTTGCATCTAGTATTGCTATAGTGTTTATGCAGCCATCTTTGCTTGTTGCAATTAGCAAAGACACATTGAACTAGACTCAATGGGTAAAGTATTATTTTCTCTCTTGGGTTTCCCTTTATTTCTTCAATTACAAAGTAAAAAGAATATCAAAATATGAAGCAAAAATATGTATTTATGGCAGATTATGTAAAAATATGCTGTTTTGACAAAATATGTAAAATAAAAAAGCTGTTTAAAAGCTTTAAAATCCTTTAGAACGTGAAGAATTACATCAACATTTACAATTTACAAATCAGAAAAAAATATGTAAATACAATAACATCCGTTCCCTAGTTATGAATAACAACAAAACATAATTCAAAACTCTTATTGGAAACATTAAATATATAGTGTTGTAGCAAAATTAACTTTTTCCCTAAACGGATATTACATATTTAAAACAATTTATATTTATAAAAAACTTATTTATTTTTCACAAGGCCTTACAACACTTAAGTGCCATCATCAGGTACCCCGTGCAGTACTAGATGTTACCAGTGCGGCATTTGGACTATTACTGTTTCTAGCCCACTGATAAGTCCTAGCCCAAACACCGTGCTGGTACCATCTATTACTGCACCAAGTACCTGATGGTGGAACATTTGTGTTGAAAGGCATTGGGAAGATTATTTTTTTTTCACCTTAAGGAATTAAGCAATCCCAATACCAGAAAAAGATTCTAAGAAACCAAATAAATCGCGTTCATGTTCTATGAGTTCTTATCAAATTATCTTTATGATATTACATGTTATTTTCAAAATCAGTAACTTATTAAAATCATTAGGACAATTAATGAAATTTATTGTTCAGTGAATCATCCAATCTTAACTTAGTCTGTTTTTGCTATTTTTATTTATTTATTTAGGGCTTCAAAATAGATCATTCAGCCCAGGTCCACTTAGGTTGTTTTCTAGCCTTCACCTGTAATCAATAAAAGATACGGAGAAATAAACTGGAAACAAATATTTATTATTAAAGTATCTACTAAAATATTAATTTAGGTACACATTGTCACCAGCAGCTCAACTAAACGATATGTTTGATTGTTATACTTGTAATTTTGGATATTCCTTTAAACCGCATTATAACTCCTACGAGAATGAAAGACATTAATATATTTTTGTTTTGCTATTTTTAAACCATATCAACTTACATATAGCAAATGTAACGAGAATTTCAACAAGTGCTTCACAGCTTCAAGCAAAGTAATCTTCACTAAAACTCAGTTCTCAATTATTAGTTTTGCCAAATCTCTTTTCACTAACAAAGCTCTAATCTTGTAACAAAGCCTAGCCAAGATAAATTGTAACACCACCTTGGGGGTTTCAAAAATTTTCTTTCTTTCTTTATTTTTTTTTTTTTTTCACTTGATTAAATATTAATTTCTTCAAACATGTTTACAAAATATCTCAATGAGCTCCACAACGAAATTAACTAAAATTTAAAAGTCATATTCTTATGAGTTGGATATATTTGCCGTTGAGTTGATGCAAAGTCAAGGGATGGTTGGGATTCAGCTAGGAGAAAAAAGTCAGATCCCCAGGCACAAATATATATTGGATTCTTCTGGTGCACTTTGACAGCCTTCTTCAGCTAAAAAATAAATACACACAATTACAAGTGGGAATAATCAAACAGCAAGAAATCTTTTAAACATCATGACAATAAAATTAAAAACCTTTTTTTTAATTATTATTATTATACAAAATGTGGTTGTTAGTAAGTATAATGTTAATGGTTATATTTACTGAAAACGACATTTTGTGTAATAAATATTTAGTTACCCGCTTTCTCCAGCGGTGTTATTCCTCTTCTACTTCTTCCTGCTATATTTTGCTGGAAACCTCTCCAGCTTTGTCAGGTAGGCCATTGTTTCTTCCTTGGTGGTAGTCAAGAGAATGAATTTTTTCTCGATCTGGGCTTCTTATCCACTCCCTAGCCTCAGAGGAGTGACACCGCTGGAGAAAGAAGACATGCCACCTAAAACTATGATCCCAGCAACGAAAACTAACATCATCACAAGAGAAATAATATGCCTTTTAAATTTTAAACAGCTTAGTTGTGTCATATCTTGTACACGAGATTTATAAAAGTAGTGTTTAGAATTAAATGGTTGAACATTTAAAATATCCTTATAAGTATAATCAATTACTCTAAAAAAAAAAACAGTTTTTGCTGATCTCAGGATGGGGTAACGCTTTAAACATAATATCGTCGATACAAATGCAAACTAATGAATGTGAAAAGTGGTTGATACCTTAGCGATGACTTTATATATATATATATATATATATATATATATATATATATATATATATATATATATATATATATATATTTTATCTTGTGATATATTTTAATTAGACTTAGTGCACATTCGTTAGTTTAATTTTTTATAATTGATAATTATTTGTCTTTAATTTTTGAGAGTTTGCCACAACGTACATCATCTTAACAGCAATCAGAAAAATTGAAAATGAAAAATGAGTTTTTTCATATTCGATAGTTTGCATTTCTATCGACGATATGTAAAGATAGAAGTCTTTTCTTTTATTTGAGGGGACTAAATCTGATAATTATTATTTCTCTATCTCTAATTCCCTCTGTTTACTATTTACTCACATCACTATATGAGGACGAATAATATTAAAACTCTAGATTTTAACACTTTCACTGAGGGTGTCATTACGGAAGGGCACTAGCGATCCTACCCACTTATGAGTGTCCCTTCGGAAATTAGACATTTTTAAATATGATGATATGTTTTAATGCAGTTAAATATGGTTTTTAAGAATGATTTTTTTTTTATTTATAAATTATGTAATAGAAATTCATTTATTTATTTTATTTCCTTTGTTTTATGCTAACTTTGGAGAATAAGATGTAGAGAGAGGCTTCTACATCCTTGTATTGCCTGCGGTCCTGATCACGTAGATGAATCCAAGAGCGATAAAATGTCTTCCAGAACATCGAAACTGGCAATACTTGCTTATTAATGTAAGATTACTCTACTTATTCAATAGTTATTATTTAGTATTATTAAATTTCAAGTAATTGTGAATGAAATCTAGGCAAAGGTATTTCAATTACTATCCTTCATCAATCCCACTTATTATTTGTTCAAGAGACCAAGCAAGAAATGTACCTGTACGAATAATTACACAGCTACACACAAAAAAAAAAGTTCGGACCCAGAGAGCAGACGTGTTTACTATATGTTTTTGGGATCGCTGAGTCCGAATACGGGGTCAGAAAAAACCCTTGCATTTTTTGTTTAAGCCTCACCCCCCCCCCCAAAAAAACTCATAATTTAGGATACTTTACAGAATAATATTTTTATTCAAGTCGTTAACCAAAATAAACAACTATTTCCTGTGTACTGCCTCTTAGTACTTAAAAATACTAATTTTTTGAGACCTCAACAAACTCGATTGGTCCATTTGGAGTGAAGTTACAGCCCTTTAAATACATGACTTTTCTCAAAAATTTTCGTTTTTGCTTATATTTTAGTATTTAATATGTTTTCTGATCCATACAATCTTTGAGTTCTTATACAAAAATTGACCCAAGGCCTTCGGAGGAGATTCTTGACCTGATGCAATCCTTAAAATCCCAAAATACAACCCTTGAAAAATCTCCCCATGTTTGATTCGAGCAATGTATCAATTGAAGTAAATTAAATAAATGTCATAAAATAAATGAATTAAGCATTTTTTTTTTTCAAGCGTTACTCGTTTTTGAGTCTCAATGATTCACTTTTTAACATGGGAGACAGAAGCAGGGCATATCCATGTTTTCTAAATAAAAAGTCCGACTCGCAGGAACTGCAGCATCTTAGCGCGGTTCCGTTCATGTCCCTAGTACCATTTGATAAGCTTAGAAAAGAAATAAACTTATTTTTTTTTATATATCGTGAAAATTGTCAAAATCCTCTCGAGCATCTCGAATAAAAGTGATATTAAGGCGTCAGGGACACCGACAGTAGCTAACTTTTACACAGAAGCGGAAATTACATAATCTGGCTCTCATTCTAAAGCAAAGCTCTATAAATCAATACAAAACATGCCTAATAAAGCCTTTCTAGAGGATACAGAAGCATGGGCGTATATGAGGGGGGGGGCTGAGGGGGCTGCAGCCCCTCCCGAAATTTTGAATTGATGATAAAAACCTCTCGTAAAACCCTTAAAAATAAATTAAATAAGATCACTTAGTTCATAAAACATATTTTATTTTACGTGTAATAGCGTTTTAGTTGCCTAAAACTATTCCAAGCTCTAAATATTTAGTATTCCATACCCTGGAAATGGTCTCAGCCCCCCCCCCCCCCCGAAATTGTTTTTATATACGCCCATGTACAGAAGGATCAAGAAGAAGTACACAAGATTGAGTAGAATACCCTGCCTAATATAGCCTATATAGAATAATATGCCGAATAAAACCTATCTAGTAAATACACAAGGACAAATAAAAGTCTTGACGAATAACAAGTCAAGAAAAAAAACTTTATTTAACAAAATAAAACAAAGTTTAGTTGCCCAACTACAATAGAATAATATACCTAATTAAGTCTATGGAGTAGACACAAATGGACCAAAAACAAGTCTTGTGGAATATTGTTTTTTTTTTCCAATTAAATACTTTTTATCAATATTTAGTATATAACCTTTGTTGAAAACTATTGATTGCTAATTGATGAATCGGTTTACAACTAAGTAGTCTTTATGAATATTTAGTATATAACCTATGTTTGGATCTGTGTTTTTGGGGTGCTCTCCGCCTAGGCTTTGTATTTGTGTCGGCAGATACCTGGGGTATATTTACAGCTCTTGAGGATTAACTCTTAGCAGGTAAATTTCCTGCGGCCCCCATGTTTCTACGGGCATTGAACCGCCATATTCGCTCATAATATCTAACCGTTGTGGAGTTTTTTTTTTGGATTTAGGACTTAATATACATATGTAGACTAAATCATAGCAAGAAGTAATCCTCCGTCGTCGGTTCTTAACTATGTAGACTCGCTAATGTTATCCAATCTTAGATACATCGTAATTAAAATCCATAGCAAAAACACGACATTTCATCAGAATCCCCTGCTAAATAAAACTTATATAGAATAACATGCAAAATAAAGCCTATCTAGTGGATAAAAATAGAGGAAAAAAGCTGTTCGTGGTGGTGGAAAATCTTAAAAGTATTTCGCTCAGAAATCTCCGAAATATTGTCACTAATTTTACGTATCCTGTTTTATAGCCAAATAGATTTATGTTCTATAATCAATAAGAAAAACCTACTAACAATAAAAAACTATGGGTAACAGATGAAAATAGGGAATACCAAGAATAATTCTAAAGAACGAAATCAACACCAGTACTGTAATCTAGATATTCATACGGCATCTTCGAATTCTAACAAACAAAATATTGATTCTAATTATACGTATCCCGTTTTATTGACAAATACATTTGACTACTATAAGCAATTAAAAACACTAGGGAATATGCCAAAGAACTCGGAATAGGAGCCTCGATAGTTTCAAGACATTTGAAGGAAATCGACAAATCCAAAACTGACATTTCATACGGTACAGCCTGATATATTTTTAACAATGAATTGTTTTTCTTATTTTAATTAATCTGTTTTATTGTCAAATACATTATCCAACTTTAAGCAAATAAAAAATAACAAGGAATAAAAACAAACAAAAAGAACCGTTCGAATAAACGAAATCAATTACTTCAAAGTTTAAGCACTTATTTCTCCGATTGACATAGCCTAATCAAAAATTGTTTCAGAATCTTTTTTGTAGAACATTTAGTAAGCTTTCGCATGGTAACCCTCTGTTTACCAATATTCCTAACCGTCTTCGAGATATTAGGGAATGTATACGAAGTTCCCAAAACATTTCATGTCTGTTAATAAAATATTTTATTCTAATCCTTCCTTAGCTCCAAACGTAACCAAAATTTTAACATATTAGTGTTGATGAAATTCAAACATGCAGAAAATGTTTCAACTGAATCCCATAATTTTAAGTATCAAAATCAAAGACAAAAAGAACAGTTCGAATAAGCGAAATCAATTACTTTAAAGCTTTAAGCACTTATTTCTCCGATTGACATCGCCTAATCAAAACTTTCATTAGAACCTTTTTTGTAGAACATTTAGTAAGCTTTCTAATGGTATTCTTTTGTTTCCCAAATTCTCAACCTTTTTCGAGATATTAAGGAAAGTATACAAAGTTACCAAAACTTTTTATGTCTGTTAATAAAATATTTTATTCTAACCCTTCCTTAACTCCAAACGCAACCAAAATTTCAACATATTAGTTTTAATGAAAGTAGAACATGCAGTAAATGTTTCAACTGAATCCCATGATTCTAAGTACCCAAACCAAAAACGGCATTCAAAAATTATTTTTTCAGTTTTCTCGAAAACGGTTAAAGCTATCGTCTTGAAAATGGTTCCGTTCGTTTTCCTAGCCCAAGAAGCCTATAAGAAGAGTACTTACAAGCTTATGAACTCAAAAACGTAAGCGTTACGATTTGTTTGCGCGAATTTCGCCCTAAACGCCATCTTCTAGTGGGCGGATTTTGCTGGTTAACGAACTTGACCTTTCAAATTGGACGACAGATTTTTGTACCAAATTTCATCAAAATCGGACCATCAGGGAAGCCAGAAATGAGCAAACAGACAAATATATATATATATATATATTGTTATAATATTAAAAAATAAAAAAGAAATTGTTTATAATTAAACTATTTGAATTAGATAATTGCGCCGCGTTGGGTCGCCAAAATGTTATAATATTAAAAAATAAAAAAGAAATTGTTTTTTTTTAATAATGTTTTATTGTACGTATACCTCTACGTTGGGAACCAATATAATAAAAATTTTATAATAATTGATGTTAGAAACTCTTTATCTCAGGGTTAGGGTTCGATTTTTACTAAAGTAACACAAAAACCATTTTACATAAGAAAAAACTCATAGATAAGTTACATTCCGAATTAGACAAACAAGCATTACCTGATATAAAGCCAAATCTGGAACCAACCTCAGAGAACAGGATCCTCGTTACAAATGCATCTTCCTTTTAACTCAACAGACTGCACTGCTTTCAAAAAGACTGACTATGATACCACTGTATACCAAACTGGAGCTGCATCCGGAATGGAATGTTTCTTTAAAAATGCACTATATGTGACTGCTTGTACTTGTCTCTTGAAACCGACTCTCATGTGAACCTGGAGCCACCTTTTCACAGACTGGCTTGTAACAGACTGGACTCAACTTTCAATGGCGGGAGCGTCATACCGGTATCCACTGCTAGACTAATATAACAAATAATAATTGTTTATCTCAATGAATCTAACATATCAATGAGCTTTATTGGATTTTCCGAATTTTCTGTGTTAGTTTTTAATTTAGAACTTTTAATTTTTGATGAAAGTTAAATATAAGAAAAAATTTATTTGTTTTTTATTTTCCGCAAACCTTGTATTCGTCTTTTCCCGCCTTTTTTACCTTTAACGGTTATTCGAATTTAAAAATTTTAAATATGTTATGTAAAATATCATTACAATATATACGAATTTGAACCACCGTTATTTTCGGTCTCTAGGGGTTCTGAAACGCGAAATTGTCTTGTCGGCACTTCCGGATTGTTTCATTGTATCAACCTTATAAGCGGGGTTCCTCCCTATGGGGGAGGGAGGAACCGCGCTAAAAAAGCGAGTTTGCTTACCATTTTTCTGAATAATTAGTATATGATACATAATAGGAAACCTAATCTTGCTGGCAAAAGTTTTAATAGGGCAAGCGGTACTTGTTGTCATGAAATAAATACTTGAAATCTCAATCCTGTGTTATTAGTACAGCTGTATATGGCGCAGGCATATTTCACTGCTCTCTTTGTCACATATTTTGACATATTTTCAACCTGTTTTAGGGGAATTCTTTTCTGCATTGATATGTGTAAGGTAGTTTTCTTCGGTGATTTTTTTTTTTTTTTTTTTTTTACGGCACTTCGACAACTAGGCCATTGGCACCGACACCAGGGTGCAGCGAGGAATTTTCCCAATGAGCTGTGGGATGAGAAAATTCCTGCCATAGGTGGGGATCGAACCCACCATCTCCCGCTCATGAATCTAAGGCGCTAGCCTCTAGACCAAGGGAGACCCCTCTTCGGTGATATCACCAAATAATATCTTAAAGCAGAGATTTCTTTGCAACGACCCAAATTGAGAACTACTGCAGGGTATTAACTACCTCACGAGTTCTTTTTGGTGCTGGTGACATCCCCTGCATGTTTATCATGTGTGGCTGTATCCAGGGCGTACATTTCCAGCAGTGAAATGTGCTGAATGAGATATACTAACAACAATCTAGGATTATTAATTCCAAAATGTGATTAATAATAATAATAATTATAATCTTAAGATCTAAAAACCCATGAAGCATACTTGTTTTCCCGGATCCATCGACTGCTTAGGATATTGGTACATATAATATTTTTTTAAGAAACCAGCATCCATGAGATCAATCTCTAGTTTTATTGTCTAGTGGGAAAAATTACAAATCTCTCATGTGACAATAACTCACCTGAAAAATTGGCATTAATCAAAATACAGTTAATTATTTTTATTTATTTTTGAATATAATATAACTTAAGCTTTGCACTGCTTACAAAATATAATTTTTTCACAGTCGAACCCACAGATTTTCTTGCACATGTACATTTTCTGCGGGTTGTACATGTATTCTTTGTTTTGTTAATGCATTTTGAAATTTGAAATGGACATTTCTTTTTCCATTACTATCTGCGCTAGTTGCTGGCAGTCTCAATGAAGGAAAATCAAATTGTAGCCTTGTACTTACATAGTTTTCTGCAAGCTCCTCACAAATTTCTAATATGAAATCCCTTCTTTTCATATTTTTACCAGTTATATATTTATACATAACGTAAGCATTGATTAGCGCTAGTTCTAATATATCGTAAAAGATTTGGGCTGGTCATCTTCTCGAGCCTATCTTTGTAGTGTATTTCTGGGCCATTTGATCTACCACATACACACCATATTTAGTAGTGTTATTACATAAAATTGTTTCTGGCTTCTTTTTAGAGTCACAAGGGACATTAACAGTACCGAGTAATATAAGCAATATAATTACATTTTTAGATGGCTTTCCTTGATAGACGGTAAGAGTGCAGTTTTCATTTTTCAGAAAGCCCGTGTCATAGAGCTGTCCTTTACTTTTTTGCACTTCCTTCTTCATATGTTTTATAGTCCCTACCATAGTGATATATCAGAAGCTGTTTTGTTAATTTCAAACTAGTAAATAAATTGTCAATGGTAACATTACGACTTGTTTTATAAGATAGCTCCATAAGTCGACAAACTACATTTTCTGCGAGAGATTGGTCTTTTAGACGAGCAATATCTTGACCTAAATATGGAAAACCATTCAATACATATTTTGATTTTGTCTCAGCAGCAAGCAAGAATTGTATTCCAAATTTGTCTGGCTTATGTGGCATGTACCGTGTAAACCTCCATCTTGCTTTAGTAGGGAATAAGTGTTCGTCAATAGTGATATTTTCTCCTGGTGAGTAGCAAAGAACAAAATTTCTATTGAATTCATTCCGGATAAATGCCATTTTTCAACAAATTTAAATTATGAACTTTCAATTAAAAAATAACTCGATAAAACTGTCCACTTCACTGGTCGAGTCAACTTTGCAAAAAAAAAAATGCACAACAAATACGACTCACATATCTCACACAATGCACAGAGGCAATGTTGGCGGTTTGGGAAACAAACAGAAACTAAATCCTAACAAAGAGAGATCCAATGCAGACATAAACCAAAATATGCCCATGCCTGTCGGAGCCGGTCCTTTTGACTGGTGTTGGCGGTTCTAGGTATAAAGTCTATTTAAAGGCTGTGGATCAAAGTGATTGTAGAGTCACTCCAGGTACTGAAAAAGTGTATGATTCTAGGAAAAGTCATGGAGTTTGGAATGTCTACAACTGATAATTGAATTTTGATTAAACTCTGAAAAGGTCGACCGATCAAAATGACCGGAGGATGCAATCAAATTCTTCTTACATGCTTAGTTAATAACCACTTTGTATGCGATTTTGGTGAAAATATAAGAAAATAGTATTTTTAATTATATTTATCTGAAAATAATGACGCTCGCAAGAAAAGTCAATGACGGTGCCATTGCGAACTAGTGTATAAAGGGGTTACATAATTTTGGCACCATTTTTGAATTCCTATACCATATATAAACCTCTTTTTGATCTAATATTTTATGGAGTCTTAGGTTAGGTTTTGATGAGGTCTTAAATGTAAAAAAATAATATGAAAATATTTGTTTAATACAAAAATCAAGGCTTTTAAGTATAAAAAATTGATTGTAAATATTTTAGTTTATTATGAAGAAAACTCCGAATTATATTTTTTGTCTTATTTACATTTATTCACACAGGGTTTTAGGAGAAATTAAAAACTAAATTGATTTAAAACCTACCTTCGATGTGTGAAATCCTGCATGTATCACATCGTACTAAAATAGAAACAATGTTCTTTGAATGTCAGCCAGGAGTAAATAGCTTCCATCAGATTCTTTTTAAAGGTCGAGAACTTAATAGACTTAATTCTCGTCTACCTCTTTCTCTTTTCTTTAGTACATCGGTTAGTGATCTAGTGCTAGGAACATTAAGTTAGCAATGAATTTACTTATGTGTCATTTGTTGCTCTTTTTTTTTTATTAATTTGGTGTAATATATATTGTGTACAACTATCCCTAGACTATCAAGTAAGATGGATTAAATTATTTTCTTTTTTTCTCTAATTGATTAAAAGAATATTTTATACGTAAGTAATTTTAAAATCTTCATTGGCAAGTATTTATATTCAATTTTTATTTTAAGAGCAGATATTTCATACCTGTAGAATTTTTCTCGCATTTCATTGAATGGTAAAATATTGTTTAATCAAAATATCAATGATCAGCAATTTCCTAACATTCATTTTAAGATATAGGGCTGTAACTAGTAAATTTAGTTTGAATTATTAAAAAAAAAAAAAAAAAAAAAAAAAAAAAAAAAAATACCTAAGCTTAATGGTCCAATGCTCATAATGTTTCGACAAATCATACTAAATTGAACCAGAGTTATTCACTAGTTGTTTTTTATTACTATTTTTTTGAGCCTATATTAGCGGTAAAAAAAAGGACTAGCCTTGAATTTTATCACTTCTTTCTCAATTATAGAAGATTTGCAAATTTTTTGTCAAAACATTGTGTAACAAATTCTTTTTGGACACCACCAATAAAGGGGGAAAAAGTTCCATAATAAAGGTGACCCGTTAAATGGGGTCACATTAGTGCAATGTGATGAAATTGATACAAACGTACAGTGCAAAGATATTTTCATTTAACTGATACCAAAGTGTCAAACTTTGCCCAAAGAGTGCTACCAGACAAATATATACCAACATATTTTTATGTTCACTTTCAGACAAATATATAAGCAGTAAAGGTTTGTTCCAATTTCACCAAACTGTACAAATGTGAACCCCTTTTACGGTAACGTAAAATAAATGAGTAGGTGAGATGCAAAACTCGTTCGTTCCACAGGAACATATTTGTAAGGCAGCTCAAAAAACTCGAAACTGCGTCTTGTAGAGCGCCCAGATTAAAATGTTTTTTTTTTTTGCCTTCGAAAGATACATCTTTATGTTTACAGATTTATGTTATATTTCAACATTTGTTAAAATAGCATTGAAATATCTTTTATAATCTAATGCCATCTCAATTTTTCTAAAAATGGAACGAACGAGTTTTGCAACTCACCTCTTCAAATGAATAAGCACTCTTTTAACTGAAATAATAAAATGCCTTTATTTATTTTTTAATTATGAAATCTAAGTCGCTAGTATTGAGTAATGCCACCCCTTGCTTGAATAAAACTGCCTGTACCCTTGTAGAGATGCAGTATATAAGGTTGGCTACTTTTTTTTTTCTCTTTTATTTGACGGAAATCCCTGCAGCGATGAATTTTCTCAACGAGCGATGAATTTTCTCAACGAGCCGTAAACCCGGTATAAAGTCTATACCCACCATCTCTCACATGAAAATCTAAGGCGTTAGCCACTAGACCATGGGGAGATACCTTGACTACTTGTTCTTAGGAAATCTGATCCCATTAATGTACCAAGGCAATACTCTGCCTGATCCTGGAGATTGCTTGGAGGGATCTGTTGTCAACAAATGGGTATCCTAAGCTAGTCCTAAAGTTACTCATTGGGATTGTGAGCTGGCCATCCCAAAATGCATACATCCACCTTGGTTGTATAGTCCCAAGCAACATTTATGAAGTGCAGCTGGGCAGTACGCTATTGAAAATTGGTAATTGAGACCATTAAATAGGCCAAAGAGTACAACATATTATGTCAATGATGTACATTTATACATTCACACCTTCAGAACACTTGAAGGTCTGTCCTTGCCTCTAAGCACATTCTACCTCAAGCCTACACCAACTTTCCTCGAAAATTATCTCTAATAAGGGGGCTATCTATTATTGAACTCTTCAGAAAACTTAACATAGGCGCAATTGTCTTCAGTCCAGGCAGTATGTTATCACATAAATGGAGGCAACCTGCTCGGTATGCTGGAGAGTAGAGGCTGAAATTGCTGAGTTACCTGATCAGTTAAGTTCATTAAATGTTATCCGCACTATTTGAACCCTGACATCCATAACCCTTGCGACCATCAGTTTTTGAGAGGTCTGAAAGTCAGTTCATCAGAGATCAGTCTGAAAGTTGTTTCTGAGGTTCTGTAAAACAACCAAGTGATCATCAGCTGGTCCTGCCTTTCATGGATGGTTTGATTCTGGCCTCTGCCATACCATTCTATCCTCCGGACCGCACATTGAACAGTTATTTCAGGCATTCTGTGTTCTGACTTCATTTTGCTGGCAATATTGCATTGTTAATGATGATAGACATTCATCAAAAGTAACATACCTATCACAGTGTTTCTACAAAATTAACACAACACTGAAATCACAAATATTGAGGTATGACCCTGAAAGGACTCCTTTAAAATCACTCCATCAGATTACAAATCTTTATGAACTTAAGTCTATTAGTCAGCTGCCAGATCTCATCATTCTTTCCCATTCGGCGTAGAGCAGATTTGATCATGCTAAACGATCGAGTTTTACATGATCAAATCTGTTCTTTGTAAAATGTGAAAGAATGGCACATCTTCAAGTGAGCATAGCGTGTCAGTGGCATTATATACACTTCTTAAAATACATAAATTGTTTGTAAATTTCTCCTCCACTTTTTCTGAAGCTTGAAAAAGTTTTTTGCCTCTTGAAAAAACATTGTTATGTTCCTTTTGTAGTAACAGTATGTTATATGCATGTTTTTTTTTTTTTTTTTTTTTTTTTTTTTTTTTTTTTTTTTTTTTTTTATGTTTAGAGTAGATCAAGTATTCCAGGTGAGATATTTCATCGGTAGACATAAGCAGTTTTGGAGTTTTTACCCATTCTCCTAAACATCTTGAGAGAGGTTCCAAAGCTATGATAATTAGAAGGTTATCACTTCCTACATTATAGGTTTAGACATAAATTTAGATAGGAGCACTTCATTTGGAGAGATTTCGGTTGAAGTTTCGAAAGTGTTGGCTTCATTCCTTTCAATTTAAAAGAGTTTGTTCTATTCAAAATATTAAGTGTTCTATTCTAATCTTCCCGAATCACTACAGAAATAAACATTATATAGAAACAAGCTAATACCACTCAAGAAATAGGCTTGCTGTGACTTTGAGTTTTTAGTATTTTATACCCTGGCTGATAATCTGGGTCAGAAAATTATAAAGCTTTTTATTTTCTAAGTTTAAAAAAAACAACGATTATTAAAAGAATTCTTCTTTTTATTTCCAGGAGTAACTTGTGGCTAATTTAACGACAAGGAATGCCGAGACCAAGAAGAAGAATAAATAGTTGAAATAAGAGAAGAAATTAGTGAAATTGTAATAGAAAATGTTGTTTAATAGTTTGGTTGTTTAAAGGATGTGTTTAGTGTTGGCAGACCTCCCACTCCCTGAGACCCTAATCTGTGATGTTGTAATGGGTTCTCACAGGCTAGGTCTCTCAGGTGCGGGCGGTAGCCTCAAATCTTCGGATGCATCCTATTTAGAAAGACTTTAAATAATAACAGATTTTTGTACCTATTGTAACATAGGTTTTAATATTCTCTAAGTTTAGTACTATTTATTTCCATATTCTTCCTAAACTGTATTAACTTTTATGTTTATGTAGATCTACCAAAAACTTTGCATATTAATAATATTCCAGTTTTTTTGCTGATAAACTATTCATCAGAATAATAGCTGATCACACTGAGATAATTTAATTATGTGTTATGTAATTTAATTGTGTGTGTGTTTGTTTTTTTATTTTCATTTATTTATTTATTTTTGTTTTTTTGTTTTTTTTTTACGGTGTATCTACATCTAGGCCATTAGCGCCGTCATGTATTTATTAAAAAGAAAATAGCAATCTGTTCCCGATACACATTTCAAATAATTATTCATTCTAGGTACTTAATTTTTATCACCAATTTAATTTTGTAAAGTAAAACAAAACCTATGCATAAGTGAGAGAGAGTTAAACACCAGAACTTTTGTTAAATGTTTAATAATATACCATAAAGATAAAGTATATTCCTAGGTAGAAATGGGTTACAGTCTACTGCTTATATACTTAAAAACCATATATGTACACTTAAAAAACTAAAATTACAACCAGTATGAGTATATTAGTAATTTAGGTCCGGAGTAAACCCCCCCTCAAAATAACCCTATTTAGTTTATTTTTACAACCCATATTTCTCTGTTGCTTACCCCACGATTACCGAGTTTCGTTGAAATGTAACAAAAATTATGGCTGGTAGTGGCAAATTGGTAATGTGCGTCCGGAGTAAACCCCCCCCCCCTCCTAATGAACCGATTTAGTTTATATTTACAACATATTTCTCTCTTTCGATCAACATAACGAATACCGAGTTTGGTTGAAATATAACAAAAACTACGGCTGGCAAATTATTGTTTTGGGTCCGGAGTAACCCCCCCCCCCCTCCCAGTGGACCGATTTTGGTGGTTAACGAACTTGTTCAATCGTTTGCTAATAGAACGCTATGTACCATGTTTCGTGAAGAAAAAACAAAAACTCTGGCCGCGATCTTGTTAACAGACACACACACACACACACACACACACACACATATATATATATATATATATATATATATATATATATATATATATATATATATATATATATATAAATTTTAATGGGTGTCATTTTCGGTGTCTACTAGGTAGGATCGATAAAGATTTGAAGAAATTTTTCAAAAATTCTGTTATGAGTGCAACCTCAATAGCTACTTTCCTTCGGAGGAAAGTGCTAAAAGAAACAGTTGACTTACAATTTGAATCATCTTCAAAGGCCACAATATTGCCTATTACTTACTGAAAACACACAAAAACATAACAAACAAAAAAATAATCAATGCCAAATTAGGACAAGCAATGAATGAAGACATCTATAGGACACGTCATAAAAATAGTTACAGAAAAAATAGAAAGAACATTAACATTTAACAATTAAACTAGGATAGCACATATCAGGGCACAGACCTTAAAAAGTTGTTTATACAAATTTAAATTAACTACTAATAATATATAAAAATTCGACAATACAACTAAACAAACCTATGACTGTACAGTACAACTGAACTGACCTAGGACACAACTGATCAAGAACATTAGCTTACAGCATAGTACAGGAAATAAAACAAACTTACCTCTGAATTATTTTAATACACGTATTACAAAATTGGAGTTAGAAACATTAAATCAACTCATCTAATTATATATATATATATATATATATATATATATATATATATGTGTGTGTACAGAGGAATGTGTTCCCCTGGTATAAATACTATTCAGTTATACGAAGAGGCAACAGCTTCTCCGTGAAATGTTTACAGACTTACCAGTGACTTACCCCACCAGTCTCTTGTCTCAGTTCTTCCTTGTCATGCCAGAAGTCCAGCCGTGTTCAATCCACTCTACCTTGTGTGATTCATTCCCTCCACTCTTTCGTTTTTCAGTTCTCTATACAGTAGTCGTTCTAGTAAAACAATAAAATTGTGACTTTTTTTATGAAGAATTTTAAAATAGCCACAAAACCTAGTACCATGCAGTTATACGAAATATTCACTTATACGAAACACTTTCCGTTCCCCCCTCATTCGTGTAAGTGAGACTCCACTGTATATATATGTATATGTACATATATATATATATATATATATATATATATATATATATATATATATACACACACACTGTTGTAATTTTTTAATGTTGTATTTTTTTTATTGTTTTATTACTTCTATTGTGTTTATCTCAATTGTTATATCAAGATTAAATATTTATGTTATTTTTTTTTTTTTTTTTTTACATAAACAAAATACGTATAGTAGCCAGAAAAGGATGGTAACTTAGTTCAAAATAAACTCCCACAATGGAGGGTTACTCCAACGCGGAAAAAAAATATATATACAAACATTTTTTCCTCAAACGTCCCTTTAATGGATCTTATTTCCTCTTAATAATTTAGTAGCTATTTAAGATTTGTTTTCAATTAAAAAAGGATTATTTATTTATTTAAATTTTAAGGATTATTTATTTATTTAAATTAAAAAGGATTATGTTTGTTAAGAAAAGTAAATGTCCTCAAGGTTCAGTAATAAAAATAAAAATATCAAGTATGACTTCAAATTTCCTTTTTTTTTTTTTTTTTTAATTATCCACAAAAGTGTTCTAAAATGGAAGAACTTACCTCAGAATATTATTTTTTAAATTAAATATAAGCCAGAATAAAATAAAAATTTGTTTTAATAAAACGTATTTAAAATAAATCTAAAAATTTTCTTCTTTGTGAAATTCCATCCCCTATAATTCTGTTTCGTCCCATCCTGCCTTGTAGAGTAGTCCTTGTTATCAATCAAAATATGTTTATAATTATATTTTATAGTGACCCAATCTTCTTCAATGTAATATTCTTTAGGCGGAAGGTCAATAAAAGAGAATTAACAAAGTTAATTCATTTTATTTGTACTTGCTCTACATGTTTCACACCTCAGGGCCTCTTCAGGAGCCAAAAACTCAATAACCTAAAACTTACAGCCTAATTGTATTAATTGTATTAAGGCATACCTTCCCGTACAATGGCCTTTTACGACCAGAGAATGTTAATTCTCTTTTATTGACCTTCAGCCTGAAAAATATTAGATGTTAATAATGTTTATCCAAAGACATGGTTGGGAAGGGCTGATGAAAAATGTTGACAATAAAAATCCATAAAACACCAAAAAAATGGTCGTTCAAATACATATGTGTCTCTGTAAGTGCTCTACTGTCTACAAAAATAATGCGTATCAAGGTAACTTTTTTATAGGTTAAGAGTATAAACAATTTATCTAGCCAAAAAATGAAATATTTTTTGAAAATCTCGAGTTGGAATAACTTTGGTTTCAAAAAAGTTTAATACACAATCATGACTCAAAACATTCTACACGGTTTGAATTGCACTAAAAATATATCTATGCCCCTGAAAGGTAATGTTTTGATAACCGACCTTATGAACGAAGCACTTAAACGAGTCACAAGGTGGTGCTGCAGGTCAGGACTCAGCATTAATGCACGTAAGAGGGTCATAGTCCCTTTTACAAAAAAGCGACGACTGGTATTCGGCACCCTAAGAATTCAAGAGAATATTTTTCCTCTGAGCAATTCAGTGAAGTACTTAGGGGTACTATTGGACAAAAAACTAACATGGAAAATACACCTGGAACATGTAAGGAACAAGGCCACGTTTGCTTTGTGGACATGTAAGAGGCTGTGTGGTAGAACCTGGGGTCTTAAACCACACACTGCCAGATGGCTATATTTGAATGTAATCAGGCCAATTGTTGCCTATGGTGCATTAGTTTGGTGGCACCGATTGGACACCAAATATATGAATACCATGGTAAATAAAATACAAAGACAAGGATGCCTCCTTATAGGTGGAGCAATGGGATCAACGCCCACTCTCGCCCTGGAAGCACTCCTGGATATATCACCGTTACATTTGCATGTAGCAAGAATGGCCATAACTATTGCTCATAGGCTGACCTCGCAAAACGTGATTAGAGCACCTCAGGCGCAGGGAGGACATTCAAGAATCTTTAGGATTATTGAAAGTATCCCGGAATTGGGTATTCCGTCGGAAGCAATCATCCCTGAATATGGTTTCAAAAGAAGCTTCAGAGTCAACACTGGAGTGGAGCGGAAATCTTTGGTGCCCACACCGGTGAACATACCCAGTGGATTCAACGTCTACACAGATGGATCGAAGACCTCAGAGGGGACTGGCTCAGGAGTATGGTACAGGGGGTGTCAAGGGGGGGGCACCCGCATTGCCTTAGGGAGAGAACCATCGGTCTTCCAGGCCCTGCTCCCTTTTGTGGGGCACCACCATCATTATTCAAACGGATAATTCACCATTGGCTGCGTGGGAAGCAGCAAAACCTTTGGGACTGCAAACTGAAAAGATAAGCACTTTTATAGGATGAAGCTGGTCAACTCCCCCACCTGTAGATGGTGTGGAGCAGAAGAAGAGACACCGTTACACATCATCCGTGACTGTGAACGGTTAAATCATATACAGTTTAGGTACTTTGGTGACACAAAGGATACCAATCTTGAACCAAGTGAAATATCCATTAGGAGACTTCTGGACTACTGGAAGGTAATACTCTGAGGGGAGACAACGACGGGTAGCACAATAGGTCGCTTGGCCGTGGTGCGCTCCCTCTGAGGAGGACAACCCGAAAGTATTGTATTGTAGTATTGTAAGGTAATGTTTGAACAGCATATTTTTATAATTTCTGCTGGCAAAGGAATTCTCATTTTCTTTTTAGGAATGAATCCAACTAAGCTGTATTAATCCATAAGAAATATTCAAAAGAATAAAGAATGCTTTAATTCGATTGATGGGAAAATGTGAAAATGTTTTCAACAATGCCCTTCTAACAAAGGATATGATATGAGCCCTTGGGTACGATATGAGCAATGAGTGATGAACGATAGAGTGTTAAGCAGCAGAGTGGGGCCGGTTAGGATACAGCGCAGTTGGGCGGTAATTTCCTTTAGTCTTTGTTATCGCATACTCCAATATAATTCTTTAAATTAAATTATTAATTAAAAACAATTAATACTTTAAATGTTTAGATATTAAAAGTATTTCCAACCTCTTCCATAGTTTCTTGGTTAAGTATTTTGACGTGGGAATTCAAATAAAAGTAGAATTTCGGGTTTGGGTTCTCCATAACAAGGGATTGAATTGAAAACTTTTTCAACCGTTTGGCATTCATCCAAACTATGATATATTTAATAATATTAGTGGGGTCTCCCGTGGTCAAGTGGTTAGCGCCTTAGATTCATAAGCGGGACATGGTGGGTTCGATTCCCACCAGTGGCAGACATTTTCTCATACAACAGCTTGTTGGGAAAATTCCTCGCTGCACCCTGGATGTCGGTGCTAATTGCCTAGGTGTCGAAGCGCCATAAAAAAAAAATAAAAATAATAATATTAGCTTGACTCCTCAAATAGCATTGATTGAAAAAAATCATGAATACATTTGATTGGTTTTGTTGCTTTATTATCCTTTCTAAAATATAATTTTTCAGGCCATATTTGGCAGCATTCACTAATGTCTATGAAAGGACTGTACCAAAATATTATAGATAGATTTGTGATTTAAAGTAATGCAACACCTACAATTTAAAAAAAAAAATTCTGATTGTATTTTAGTCAAAAAATTAATATTTTAATATTTATTTATTTTAGTTTTAATGTCCCTTAATCAATATTATTGTTTTATTTGGGACGGGTTATCTACAGGTTACCACCCTATTCTAGCCAGGATAAAGGTGAAACTTTCCTTTATTTCAAACATTTTAATATATAAGTTCTTAAATAAAATAAATATTACAGAAATTAGTAAAATTAAATTAACTCATCATCAACATTAAGTTCTAACTTCAACAGAGAACAAGAACTTCATATCTTGGTAAACCTATTTCTCTCCCATTGAATGGAATGTAAAGTACACCATGGCTTGGGTGGACCTGTGAAATAGAAATAGATAATATATATCAACTCTAAAACATAATAATAAAAAACTTAGTTGTTTGATTTACAATAACTCTTACTGACAAATTATACCCATTTCTCAGTGATAAATAAGTAAGTGATTTCCTAAGGTAGCCCCATTTATTGTTATTAATTAGACAGAATATCAAAAATTAAATATTTCATTTAAGTCTTGACTGTTGTCTCAAAAGTTTTATCTATCTTAATATTACAAACTATTTTAAAATAGGCAAGAAGTATCAGATTACTGTACTGAATGTTCTAGACAGAGGCAAAATTTGCTGATGCCTTCCTCGTTTATCCAAACTCAAATATATTAATTTTGTTTATGTTTGGAATAGATAAAATATTTAAAAAAATATTGTACTAGCAGTTTCAGAGATAACTAATTTTGGAATTTTCATATATTTAGTTAAATATCTCACAAATGATTTAGAAATTGGAGGCCTGGTGGCCTTGCGTGAGCACTTAACGTTCCTTGCCAAGGGTCATGGGTTTAATTCCCACTAGAGGTGGTGGCTTATCTTTGGAATCCTGGCTAGAAAAGGGTGGTGACCTATAGATAACCCCTCCTGAAATTCTGAGTTAATTTTAATGGACATTAAAGTTTAACCTTTTCGATGCGACGTGGGCTAGCTGCCTATTCCCTCCACAGGCAGACCAAACTCCCTCTCCTAGGGCGGCCGTACACACCCGTATTATTTTTTTTCTACTTAGGCGCTCGTTACTAATCATCATTTTAATGTTTATCTTATGTGAACGATGATGTGTATTACTTAAAACGATTTATTTAATACACTTAAGGTACGCAGCAAACCTACAACAACCATTTAAAACAAAGTTTACTTACTTGTCTTCCCTATATTTCTCTTTCTACTTCATTCCAAAACCACTGCTTGTTTTTAGACGTGATTTTTAAATGTAGCAATGAAAATGTTTTTTATTTATTATTATAATAAGCTAATTCTTTATTATTTACAGTTTCACAAAAAAAAAAATGCCCTACAAACATTTTTACCATGCACACCCCTCAAAGACACTTACTTATAATGTTCAAAATTTGTATGTTACCAGTTAAGGGCTAAACCAGAAAATATCCCCTATTCCTGCTAGAGGACTTTGTAAACGCTCAAGGCTAAATAGGGCTCGCAATCAAGAGATACAGCTGTGGTGAGAATACTCGAGCGTCGCCTCTGAGAAACATCTTTCTCCGGCGAGTATTCTTGGGTGTCGCATCAAATGGGTTAAACAAATAGATTTAGAAATTGTGGTGAGTGGAAGTTGTCCATTTAAAAGCATATTCATTTTCCTACAGAATCAGTTTGGGCATAAAATTTCTGACCTCAGTCAGAGAAATTTGTGCTTGAAGTTTCGGATCACATTGGTCATTTATGCTGAAGAAATAAAGGACTTGCCGGCAAGCAAGCTGTATGTCCAAAGCCAAGATATTTTGCTAATTATTATATAAAAAAATAATGTTATTTACAAAAAGAATTTACAAGAGCTAACTTACAAGTTTATTACATTAACTGGAATGCCTATTTTAAATGCCCGGGCAAATAATTCTTTCTAGTTTCAAATAAACCAACATATTTGTTTAATTATAATTTTTCATTCCTTTATTTACCACCAATGTCTTCATCTGAGGATGGCCTCCTATTAAGAGGGAACATTTTGTTGGAATAATATTGATAAATTTTATAGTGCCTCTAGAACTAAAAGAAAAGACTGACTCGTATGAACTGCGACATCTTAGCATCCATATCCCCTGTATCATTAGTAAAGGACTATCATTAGTAAAGGAGATGCAGTTATTGGTAGATTTTGCTATTTTGTGAAAACTATAAAATAAAATCTTTAAGACAAGGAAATGTTAAGGCACCGCAACAGGAAACTGACAGTATCATAAGTGGAAATTACTCCCCCGCCTTCTCAATGTTTGCTCTAGGAATACACTATTAACAATATGTTTTTCATTTTTTTATCTTGCTACTAACAACCAATTTTTTTTTTTTTTATTTTATTTATTGATAAGGCTTCGCAACTTGGCGAATCGCCTGTTCAATTGTTACATGTTAACAAATTGTCAAGTTATTTTCGTACAAATGTGTTCTTATTCTAAAATGTACTAGGGAACAAAAGTTATACAATAGCAAAACAGAAAATAATGAGAGAGTTTAGAACAAACAAAGAGAAAGAGAAAATAAGGGGATAAAAAATAAATAAATAAAAAATAAAAATAAAAGAAATAAAAAAAAAATATATATATATATATATATATATATATATATATATATATATATATATATATATATATATATATATATATATATATAAACGAAGTGGCACCAAAATGTTTTGGGCATAGCTTTTTACACACACACATATATATATATATATATATATATATATATATATATATATATATATATATATATATATCCAGGATACCCGCAAATCAACAAAATTCGATATTGCATAAATGAATGAATATATATATATATTCATTCATTCATTTATGCAAAATCGAATTTTGTTGATTTGCGGGTATGCTAAATTTTGTTGTAGGCATTAATGTGTTGCAGATATATTAGTATAGTGTTTATGTGTATACTGTCAAGTGTGAGTAGCTCCTGGATGTCGTGAGGTATGTCTAGATGACTACGTTGTCTGCATTCTGTCAAGATGTGTTTTACTGTAAGTGTTGTGTTGCAGTATTTACAAACTGGTTTGTCCGTTCTGTCCATAAGGTAAGAGTGTGTCAGGAAACAAACCCCTTTCAAAATAACAAAACTAACTCTTACAAAATTTTAAGCAATTATTTCTCCGATTGAAATCACGTCATTAAACATTTCTTTGGAACCTTTTTTTTGAAGAGACTTCAGTAAACTTTTGAATGGTCACCTTCAACTTACCCCAATTTTTCGCACGAATTTTGCCCTAAAAATCATGTTCAGTTTGACGGATTCTACTGGTTAACGAACTTGACCTTTCAAAGTATGGGTTCTGAACCGTGAAATTTTATAGTCTGCAATTTCGCATTGCGTCTTGAGGTCAACCTCATAAGCGAGGGTTTCCTCCCTATGGGGGAGGGAGGAACCGTGCTAAAACTAATAAAATATCACTTTTTAATAAGAAAAAAATGGGTTAATGATTAATTGTTTTTCTATCTTTAATTTGTTAAATTATCTCCCAGTAAAGAGGTTATAAACGTCAATTAAATATTATTTTAGGGGAATACCTATTTACTGTGAGGTATTAATAATAACTTATTTTACTATACCTTGCCAACAGTCAGTGTGCCGTTATGAAGTGTCCGACCTGCATACAGAAATTCTCCATTTGAAGTACGACCCACCCTGATTGCTTCTGGTGGCACATGTCCTCCATGCCCTTCTTTCCAGGCAACATGGGTACTTTTCAGGGCCTGGAAAATATTAATAAAGGAAATTTCCATTTGATACTTGTCTTGCTTTGATATGAAGCCTGGTAGTCTAATTGGCAATGCACAAAGTGTAAAACAGGAAGAGCTGGGTTCAAATAAGTAAATATTTATTTACTTCAAGTAAATTTTTCTCAATAATTATGTATACACAAATACTCAATAATTATAATTTTTATACACAAATATTTTTAGACTAACTAACTAATGTATAATGAATACAAAAAACAAGAAAAACCAAATTGACATTTGCTTAGTTAAGTGTTCATAAATTAAAATGTAAAAACTTAAGCCACAGTCAGATCAAGTTCTACAGACCTCTTTAAACAAATATAAAGAGAAAAGAAAAGCTTTTAAAGCAGAGCATCACAGATTTCCGTTTAAATAGTAAATTGAGACATCATATTAACACTTCAATGCTGCCACCATCTTGGCTCACTTTGAGCTACCCCAGCGATTGATTTTAATTTACTTCCCATCTGACTGATAATTTCTTTGAAATGAGAAACTGAATGGGCCCTATCTCCATGAGGTGCTCACCGTCTGGGAAGGGGTGGGAAGAGCACAGTGTGGTGCCCTCGGTCCAACCCTAAGGACTCGGTGAGCACCATATGGTGCTTGTCGTATTGAACGTGTTAACCTCCATTAGTTTTTTGTGGAGAGGGGACTGTAAGCATGGCTCATTTCAGGGACCTCTCTTCTTCAGTTGAAGGATATTAGAAATGTTCACATTCCTTAGGGTTTAAGGATAGAAAGAGACAGACTCCCTCAATGTGATAACGGCACAGCCGAAATTCATGAACAGTCATACTATTGTAGTCGAAATTTGGGAAAGTCTAGAAAACAAAATAAAGAAATTGTTCTCTTATTGGCTCCTTTTGAAGTGGTTATTGAACTCAACGCAGACAAATAGTGCTAGAATTACTCAAATTAATAATATAGAAGTAGAAAAAGTGTGTGCCCGGGATTTCAAAAAACCAAGAACTGACTTTGTGGAATAACGAATGTTTGAACACTGAAACCAAACTAAAAAATTAAAGAAAAATACTTAAATATTTTGAAAACTTCTAAAAGGACTGGCAGTACTAACATAACACACACTTACATCCTAAAAACATTTTATCCTTCGACCTCTCTGCAATGAGGAATTAACAGTTCAACATATCATGACTCAATGTATAAGACATAACCAGGCAAGGAAAGCGAAGTTAATGATAGCATGGCCGAAGCATTAAAGGATAAAGAAACAGCTGTACAAAAAGTATTAAAATATATTAAAGACATTTGCCTATATCAAGAGATATGACACCATAAAACTGCCAATGACTCACATGGATAGAGGCAGTATAAATGAGGGAAAAAACTGAGAGGAAATAAAGCAATTTTCTAATTATTTAAATAATACATCTTATTTAGAATTAATGGCAGTGAATGGCAAGATGGAAGTTATAATAGAGGTAAGGTTGAAAATAATAAGATAGGCTGAAGAATATTTAACTTCTAGTGTCTTCATTTTATGGTTAGATTCGAACCCCAGACCGTTCCTAGGCCCACCCATCCTTTAATTAATTTATTATTAGGTATCTGCAAAGGGGAAATTAAAGCAGGCCAAAACTATGTATTGACCACACTATCTCCCTACTGTGCCTTATGGTTAGAACTCAGATAGCACTACAGTATCTGCCCCTCTAGGCCCTTTTGGCCTGTTATGTAATGGTATTTACGGAAGGATGGGCTTTTTAGATATCAAAAAACAATTATCCCCAGTTGATGGGTTAACAATAATCCCCTCACAGCTAGGGCCGCCGTTGGGGGGTGGGCTCGAAGGACAAATGGTCAGGGGGCCAGTGTAATTTTTCTACTCGCATTATAATTTGAAATAACAAACTTATATATCTAAGTATATTTCACATAATTATAATTGAGAACAACCAGTGGATAATTTTGTAAATTCTCTGTTTCTAATATATAAACTAGCTTTTAAATATTGTCTGTCCAAAAATGTCTAGCCCCAGGGAATGCCAATGTACCTTAGACAATAATTAAATTATCCACTCCGTTCAATTACAAATGTATTTAATTTTGTTTTCAGAGGAATGTCAGTGTTAAAGAATCCTATTAATAGTTTTTGGTAATGTTAATTGATAGGGGGCAGGTTAAGGGGCATGTGAAGTAATTTGGACAGGGGCCTGTAATTTCTCTAGGAGGCCCCGCTCACACCACCAGTCACCACACATGGTGTGATAAGTTATCCACCTGCCAAAGTGCCATAGTTCGGTATAAAAGAAGCTCAGTGTTTTCCAATCGATTATATACACTTTAATTTGGAAGGCGCAAAAACACACTTTTGTTTTAGTCTATATTTTTTCCCCCAGTTATATACCCACCAGCAAACGTTTCGAGCTGCGTTTCTATATAAACCCTAACCCGTTGTTATTTGATATATGATTTAGTGTGCTTGAAGGTGAGGATATTAAAGATCCAACAGATTGGACACATATTTGCTGGATCAGCTGATTGAGGAAGAGTTATAGTTAGATATTTGCAATATTTAGAGGTCTGATCTCTGCCCCAAAACATTTTTTTCTTTTTTATTTTAATAGCCAATGGCTGATCAGCTCTTGGCTGATAAGCCATCTGTCCCAAAACAGGTTAACAGTCTCATCTCAACGATACTTACCTTCTAAAGCATACACCAGTACACACGCATATTCAGTATTGTAGCTTACCTCATAAGCATGCATCCTTATTTCCTCACCATTCCAACAAACATAGGCACATCCATGCGAAGGGCATATTTTAGCAGGTAGTATATCTCCTTGATACTGTGCTCTCCCGACATAAATCTGCCCTCCGTCTAAATCCTGTCCTCCATGAACAGCATTGTGAGGGATCTGGCCGCCTGTGCACCATTCCCAGTTGTGACTTCCGATGCAATGGGGTGGTGGAGTCCAATCTGGTAAACATAAGAGGCATGATTTGGAATGTGTTCATAACATACATTATAGAAAGTTTAATCTTAGAAGCAGAAATTTAATGAAATAGTCATTTAAAGGGGATTTCATGTATCATCACATAAGTAATGTCGGTGGACTGTAGAATGTGCTGATCTAAGTTTTTCTGCTAGCTCTTCGACTGTTACAACAGGATTTTCTTCTACAGTAGCCTGCAGGAGTTCGTCGTCAAGCTCGTCTTCCCGCTCGAAATAGTTCAAAACACCGCTGCACTAGTCGCTCACGAATGACATTTTCGTTATATATTTCTACAATTTTTGGATAAGTCGAAGTAGCATTTTCTCCTTTATCGAATTCCCAAAGCATAACATGACGTGAGGGTCAATCCATATGAAGTGGACCAGAAATAATTTAATTGGTTGCTTGATGATTTTTAATAGTTTTTATTTCTTCATTTTACAAAATAGAACTTATTTGGAACAAAAACATGTTATTGTTTTATTTTTTGGATTTTCATTTTGCTGTTTCCGGCCATTTTTGTGTCAACAAAATGCCGATCTTCAGTGTTTTCAGTGTTCTGCGGAAAAGCAGATTTCTCCAATACTGTTAGTCCTAGAACATTCAAACAACAACCAATCTATTAAAAAATAAGTGAACTTAAATAAAGGTGGAGAGCACAACTGATCTAAAATTAGGCCTAAGGGTCCAAATATTTCCTTTATATCAATTAATTTGTGAAAATTGATTTTCAAGTTTTCTTTTTATATGGGAAGGCAAGAGGTAATATGTTTATGTTTTTTTCTGGTGAAAGGTATAGGTCCAGCTTTTAAGTAAATAGAGTTTTACGTTCTAGACTAGTGTAGTTTTTCCGTTCATATCGCTACTGTCATAAGTAAAGAAATAGACGAATTGATAGGTTTTGATCTTTCTTGAAATATATAAAAATATAATATAAAAAGATTTAAGGCGCCATAACAGGAAACTGAGAGTAAATAGAAAAAAACTCCACCCGCCCTCCCCTGAAAATTACTCCACCCTCTTTCTCAACGTTCGCTCTTGGAAACACTATAATGTTTCTCATTTTCCTACCTTGGTGTACGAAAATCCTCATTTTACTGTTATAAGCATTTTTTTCTTTTTTTAGTGCGGTTCCTCCCTCCCCCATAGGGAGGAACCCCGCTAATAAGGTTGAAACAATGAAACAATCCGGAAGTGCCGACTAGAAAATTTCGTGTTTCAGAATCCCTAGAAACCGAAAATAACGGTGGTTCAAATTTGTATATATATATTTGACTGTTCGCTCATTTCTGGCTTCCCTAATGGTCCGATTGTGATGAAATTTGGTACAAAAATCCGTCGTCCAATTTGAAAGGTCAAGTTCGTTAACCAGCAGAACCCGTCCACTGGAAGATGGCGTTTGGGGCGAAATTCGCGCAAAAAAAATCGTAACGCTTACGTTTTTGACTTCATAAGCTTGTAAGTACTCGTTTTATAGGCTTCTTGGGCTAGGGAAACGAATGAAACCATTTTCAAGGCGATAGCTTTAACCGTTTTCGAGAAAATTGGAAAAATAGTTTTCGAATACCGGTTTTGGTTTGGGTACTTAGAATCATGGGATTCAGTTGAAACATTTTCTGCATGTTCTACTTTCATTAAAACTAATGTGTTGAAATTTTTGTTACGTTTGGAGTTTAGGAAGGGTTAGAATAAAATATTTTATTAACAGACATGAAATGTTTTGGGAACTTCGTATACATTCCCTAATATCTCGAAGACGGTTAGGAATATTGGTAAACGTAAGATTACCATTAGAAAGCTTACTAAATGCTCTACAAAAAAGATTCTGAAACAATTTTTGATTAGGCTATGTCAATCGGAGAAATAAGTGCTTAAACTTTGAAGTAATTGATTTCGTTTATTCGAACGGTTCTTTTTGTTTGTTTTTATTCTTTGTTGTTTTTTTCATTGCTTATAGTTGGATAATGTATTTGACAATAAAACAGATTAATTAAAATAAGAAAAACAATTCATTGTTAAAAATATATCAGGTTGTACCGTATGAAATGTCAGTTTTGGATTTGCCGATTTCCTTCAAATGTCTTGAAACTGTCGAGGCTCCTACTCCGAGTTCTTTGGCATATTCCCTAGTGTTTTCAATTGCTTATAGTAGTCAAATGTATTTGCCAATAAAACAGGATACGTATAATTAGAAACGATATTTTATTTTTGCGGAATCTTGGGATTCTCAGATGCCGTATGAATATCTACTAGGCCCACTTCGTATATTTTCCTTAATATCTCGAAAAGGGTTAGGAAATCGTGGCAAGTGAAATATAACAGTTCGAAAGCTTACTGAATTCTCCACAAAAAATGTTTTGAAGAAATGTTTGATGGTGTTTCGTTTATTTAAACGGATCTATTTGTGTGTTTCCCGCAGTTTTTGTTTTAACTTCTCGTTATTTTTGTACTTGCTTATAGCAGTCAAATGTATTTGTCAGTAAACAGGATACGTATAATTAGAATCAATATTTTGTTTGTTAGAATTCGAAGATGCCGTATGAATATCTAGATTACAGTACTGGTATTGAATTGTTCTAAGTATTCCCTATTTTCATCTGTTGCCCATAGTTTTTTATTGTTAGTAGTTATTTCTTATTAATTATATAATATAAATCTATATGGCTATAAAACAGGATACGTAAAATTAGTAACAATATTTCGGAGATTTCTGAGCGAAATGCCTTTAAGATTTTCTACCACCACGAACGGCGTTTTTACACTATTTTTATCCACTAGATAGGCTTTATTTGGCATATTATTCTATATATGTTTTATTTAGCAGGGGATTCTGATTAAATGTCGTGTTTTGCTGTGGATTTTAATTACGTGTCTAAGATTGGGTAACATTAGCGAGTCTACATAGTTAAGAACCGACGACGGAGGTTGACTTCTTGCTATGATTTAGTCTACATATCTATATTAAGTCCTAAATCCAAAAAATAAACTTCACAACGGTTAGATAATATGAGCGAATAGTGAGTGGGTTCAGTGCCCGTACAAACATGAGGTCCGCAGGAAATTTACCTGCTAAGAGTTAATCCTCAAGAGCTGTAAATATACCCCAGGTATCTGCCGACACAAATACAAAGCCTAGGCGGAGAGCTCCCCAAAAACACAGATCCAAACATAGGTTATATACTAAATATTCATAAAGACTACTTAGTTGTAACCCGATTCATCAATTAGCAATCAATAGTTTACAACACAGGTTATATACTAAATATTGATAAAAAGTATTTAAGTAGAAAAAAAAAACAAGATTCATCAAGACTTGTTTTTGGTCCATTTGTATCTACTCCATAGACTTAATTAGGTATATTATTCTATATCTTGTTATTCGTCAAGACTTGTTATTTGTCCTTCTGTATCAACTAGATAGGCTTTATTCGGCATATTATTCTATATAGGCTTTATTAGGCAGGGTATTCTACTCAATCTTTCTTGTACTTGTTCTTGATCCTTCTGTACATGGGCGTATGTAGAAAACAATTTCGGGTGGGGCTGGGAAAATTTCAGGGGGGGGCTGAGACCATTTCCAGGGTATGGAATACTAAATATTTAGAGCTTGGAATCGTTTTAGGCAACTAAAACGCTATTAAACGTAAAATGAAATATGTTTTATGAACTTAGTGAAGGGGTCTCCCGTGGTCTAATGGCTAGCGCCTTGGATTCATAAGCGGGAGATGGTGGGTTCGATTCCCAACCTCCGGCAGGAATTTTATCATCCCACGGCTCGCTGGTAAAATGCCTCGCTGCACCCTGGATGTCGGCGCTAATGACCTAGATGAAGATGCGCCGTAAAAAAAAAAAAAAAAAAAAAAAAAAAAAAAAAAAAAAAAAAAAAAAAAAAAAAAAAATGAACTTAGTGATCTTATTTAATTTATTTTTAAGAGTTTTACGACAAGTTTCAATTCAAAATTTCGGGAGGGGCTGCAGCCCCCTCAGCCCCTCCCTCTTATACGCCCATGCTTCTGTATCCACTAGAAAGGCTTTATTACGCATATTTTGTATTGATTTATAGAGCTTTGCTTTAGAAAGAGAGCCGGATTGTGTAATTTCCACTTCTGTGTATAAGTTAGCTACTGTCGGTCTCCCTGACGCCTTAATATCACTTTTATTCGAGATGTTCGAGAGGATTTTGACAATTTTCACGAGATATATAAAAAACAATAACTTTATTTCTTTTCTAAGCTTATCAAATGACACTAGGGACATGAACGGAACCGCGCTAAGATGATGCAGTTCCTGCGAGTCGGACTTTTTTTAAGGAACAATTAAAAAGTGAGGTAAACAGAGAACTGCTAAAAAGAACAATACTAACAATTCCGAAGTTTTATGCACTTATTTCTCCGATTAACATTGCCACATAGAAACTTACCTCAGAAACGTTAGTTTAGGCAATTTGGTCCTTGCACTTACCACGATTTTCTAACCATTTTGAACATATTTAATAAAATGTACAAAGATCCGAAAACTTTCCATGTTTGTTAATAAAATATTTTTTCCAATACTTCCATAACTCTAAATCGGATACTACTCGTTAATGAACTTGATATTTTAAATTATATAAACTATCCAAATTTCATCAAAATCGGGGAATGTTTGAGCCTCTGAGAGAGCGAACAGACAAATAAATATATTTTAGATGGAACGGCATTTTTCTCCAGCGGTGGTACTCCTCCTCACTTCTTCCTGGGATATTTCGATGGATTCATCTCCATCTTCGTCAGCCAGGTACTTATTGTTTCTTCCTCGGTGGTTGCCAAGGGAATGAAAATTTTCTCGATCTGGGCTCCCTTTATACTCTCTAGCTCCAGTATCGGCGGACCAATGATGTTGAAGCTCCCTGGTGTAGTTGGGATTCTGTCCGTTGGTAGCGCTGATGGTACTGCGTCTTTTTTTCTCCTGTAATTTCCTCGCCGTAAGGTTTAATATGCTTGATGTTTATTTTTCGTCGCTGGGATGATATTTTAGATGGAACGGCATTTTTCTCCAGCGGTGGTACTCCTCCTCACTTCTTCCTGGGATATTTCGATGGATTCATCTCCATCTTCGTCAGCCAGGTACTTATTGTTTCTTCCTCGGTGGTTGCCAAGGGAATGAAAATTTTCTCGATCTGGGCTCCCTTTATACTCTCTAGCTCCAGTATCGGCGGACCAATGATGTTGAAGCTCCCTGGTGTAGTTGGGATTCTGTCCGTTGGTAGCGCTGATGGTACTGCGTCTTTTTTACTCCTGTAATTTCCTCGCCGTAAGGTTTAATATGCTTGATGTTTATTTTTCGTCGCTGGGATGATATTTTAGATGGAACGGCATTTTTCTCCAGCGGTGGTACTCCTCCTCACTTCTTCCTGGGATATTTCGATGGATTCATCTCCATCTTCGTCAGCCAGGTACTTATTGTTTCTTCCTCGGTGGTTGCCAAGGGAATGAAAATTTTCTCGATCTGGGCTCCCTTTATACTCTCTAGCTCCAGTATCGGCGGACCAATGATGTTGAAGCTCCCTGGTGTAGTTGGGATTCTGTCCGTTGGTAGCGCTGATGGTACTGCGTCTTTTTTTCTCCTGTAATTTCCTCGCCGTAAGGTTTAATATGCTTGATGTTTATTTTTCGTCGCTGGGATGATATTTTAGATGGAACGGCATTTTTCTCCAGCGGTGGTACTCCTCCTCACTTCTTCCTGGGATATTTCGATGGATTCATCTCCATCTTCGTCAGCCAGGTACTTATTGTTTCTTCCTCGGTGGTTGCCAAGGGAATGAAAATTTTCTCGATCTGGGCTCCCTTTATACTCTCTAGCTCCAGTATCGGCGGACCAATGATGTTGAAGCTCCCTGGTGTAGTTGGGATTCTGTCCGTTGGTAGCGCTGATGGTACTGCGTCTTTTTTTCTCCTGTAATTTCCTCGCCGTAAGGTTTAATATGCTTGATGTTTATTTTTCGTCGCTGGGATGATATTTTAGATGGAACGGCATTTTTCTCCAGCGGTGGTACTCCTCCTCACTTCTTCCTGGGATATTTCGATGGATTCATCTCCATCTTCGTCAGCCAGGTACTTATTGTTTCTTCCTCGGTGGTTGCCAAGGGAATGAAAATTTTCTCGATCTGGGCTCCCTTTATACTCTCTAGCTCCAGTATCGGCGGACCAATGATGTTGAAGCTCCCTGGTGTAGTTGGGATTCTGTCCGTTGGTAGCGCTGATGGTACTGCGTCTTTTTTTCTCCTGTAATTTCCTCGCCGTAAGGTTTAATATGCTTGATGTTTATTTTTCGTCGCTGGGATGATATTTTAGATGGAACGGCATTTTTCTCCAGCGGTGGTACTCCTCCTCACTTCTTCCTGGGATATTTCGATGGATTCATCTCCATCTTCGTCAGCCAGGTACTTATTGTTTCTTCCTCGGTGGTTGCCAAGGGAATGAAAATTCCCTTGGCAACCACCGAGGAAGAAACAATAAGTACCTGGCTGACGAAGATGGAGATGAATCCATCGAAATATCCCAGGAAGAAGTGAGGAGGAGTACCACCGCTGGAGAAAAATGCCGTTCCATCTAAAATATCATCCCAGCGACGAAAAATAAACATCAAGCATATTAAACCTTACGGCGAGGAAATTACAGGAGAAAAAAAGACGCAGTACCATCAGCGCTACCAACGGACAGAATCCCAACTACACCAGGGAGCTTCAACATCATTGGTCCGCCGATACTGGAGCTAGAGAGTATAAAGGGAGCCCAGATCGAGAAAATTTTCATTCCCTTGGCAACCACCGAGGAAGAAACAATAAGTACCTGGCTGACGAAGATGGAGATGAATCCATCGAAATATCCCAGGAAGAAGTGAGGAGGAGTACCACCGCTGGAGAAAAATGCCGTTCCATCTAAAATATCATCCCAGCGACGAAAAATAAACATCAAGCATATTAAACCTTACGGCGAGGAAATTACAGGAGAAAAAAAGACGCAGTACCATCAGCGCTACCAACGGACAGAATCCCAACTACACCAGGGAGCTTCAACATCATTGGTCCGCCGATACTGGAGCTAGAGAGTATAAAGGGAGCCCAGATCGAGAAAATTTTCATTCCCTTGGCAACCACCGAGGAAGAAACAATAAGTACCTGGCTGACGAAGATGGAGATGAATCCATCGAAATATCCCAGGAAGAAGTGAGGAGGAGTACCACCGCTGGAGAAAAATGCCGTTCCATCTAAAATATCATCCCAGCGACGAAAAATAAACATCAAGCATATTAAACCTTACGGCGAGGAAATTACAGGAGTAAAAAAGACGCAGTACCATCAGCGCTACCAACGGACAGAATCCCAACTACACCAGGGAGCTTCAACATCATTGGTCCGCCGATACTGGAGCTAGAGAGTATAAAGGGAGCCCAGATCGAGAAAATTTTCATTCCCTTGGCAACCACCGAGGAAGAAACAATAAGTACCTGGCTGACGAAGATGGAGATGAATCCATCGAAATATCCCAGGAAGAAGTGAGGAGGAGTACCACCGCTGGAGAAAAATGCCGTTCCATCTAAAATATCATCCCAGCGACGAAAAATAAACATCAAGCATATTAAACCTTACGGCGAGGAAATTACAGGAGAAAAAAAGACGCAGTACCATCAGCGCTACCAACGGACAGAATCCCAACTACACCAGGGAGCTTCAACATCATTGGTCCGCCGATACTGGAGCTAGAGAGTATAAAGGGAGCCCAGATCGAGAAAATTTTCATTCCCTTGGCAACCACCGAGGAAGAAACAATAAGTACCTGGCTGACGAAGATGGAGATGAATCCATCGAAATATCCCAGGAAGAAGTGAGGAGGAGTACCACCGCTGGAGAAAAATGCCGTTCCATCTAAAATATCATCCCAGCGACGAAAAATAAACATCAAGCATATTAAACCTTACGGCGAGGAAATTACAGGAGAAAAAAAGACGCAGTACCATCAGCGCTACCAACGGACAGAATCCCAACTACACCAGGGAGCTTCAACATCATTGGTCCGCCGATACTGGAGCTAGAGAGTATAAAGGGAGCCCAGATCGAGAAAATTTTCATTCCCTTGGCAACCACCGAGGAAGAAACAATAAGTACCTGGCTGACGAAGATGGAGATGAATCCATCGAAATATCCCAGGAAGAAGTGAGGAGGAGTACCACCGCTGGAGAAAAATGCCGTTCCATCTAAAATATCATCCCAGCGACGAAAAATAAACATCAAGCATATTAAACCTTACGGCGAGGAAATTACAGGAGAAAAAAAGACGCAGTACCATCAGCGCTACCAACGGACAGAATCCCAACTACACCAGGGAGCTTCAACATCATTGGTCCGCCGATACTGGAGCTAGAGAGTATAAAGGGAGCCCAGATCGAGAAAATTTTCATTCCCTTGGCAACCACCGAGGAAGAAACAATAAGTACCTGGCTGACGAAGATGGAGATGAATCCATCGAAATATCCCAGGAAGAAGTGAGGAGGAGTACCACCGCTGGAGAAAAATGCCGTTCCATCTAAAATATCATCCCAGCGACGAAAAATAAACATCAAGCATATTAAACCTTACGGCGAGGAAATTACAGGAGAAAAAAAGACGCAGTACCATCAGCGCTACCAACGGACAGAATCCCAACTACACCAGGGAGCTTCAACATCATTGGTCCGCCGATACTGGAGCTAGAGAGTATAAAGGGAGCCCAGATCGAGAAAATTTTCATTCCCTTGGCAACCACCGAGGAAGAAACAATAAGTACCTGGCTGACGAAGATGGAGATGAATCCATCGAAATATCCCAGGAAGAAGTGAGGAGGAGTACCACCGCTGGAGAAAAATGCCGTTCCATCTAAAATATCATCCCAGCGACGAAAAATAAACATCAAGCATATTAAACCTTACGGCGAGGAAATTACAGGAGAAAAAAAGACGCAGTACCATCAGCGCTACCAACGGACAGAATCCCAACTACACCAGGGAGCTTCAACATCATTGGTCCGCCGATACTGGAGCTAGAGAGTATAAAGGGAGCCCAGATCGAGAAAATTTTCATTCCCTTGGCAACCACCGAGGAAGAAACAATAAGTACCTGGCTGACGAAGATGGAGATGAATCCATCGAAATATCCCAGGAAGAAGTGAGGAGGAGTACCACCGCTGGAGAAAAATGCCGTTCCATCTAAAATATCATCCCAGCGACGAAAAATAAACATCAAGCATATTAAACCTTACGGCGAGGAAATTACAGGAGAAAAAAAGACGCAGTACCATCAGCGCTACCAACGGACAGAATCCCAACTACACCAGGGAGCTTCAACATCATTGGTCCGCCGATACTGGAGCTAGAGAGTATAAAGGGAGCCCAGATCGAGAAAATTTTCATTCCCTTGGCAACCACCGAGGAAGAAACAATAAGTACCTGGCTGACGAAGATGGAGATGAATCCATCGAAATATCCCAGGAAGAAGTGAGGAGGAGTACCACCGCTGGAGAAAAATGCCGTTCCATCTAAAATATCATCCCAGCGACGAAAAATAAACATCAAGCATATTAAACCTTACGGCGAGGAAATTACAGGAGAAAAAAAGACGCAGTACCATCAGCGCTACCAACGGACAGAATCCCAACTACACCAGGGAGCTTCAACATCATTGGTCCGCCGATACTGGAGCTAGAGAGTATAAAGGGAGCCCAGATCGAGAAAATTTTCATTCCCTTGGCAACCACCGAGGAAGAAACAATAAGTACCTGGCTGACGAAGATGGAGATGAATCCATCGAAATATCCCAGGAAGAAGTGAGGAGGAGTACCACCGCTGGAGAAAAATGCCGTTCCATCTAAAATATCATCCCAGCGACGAAAAATAAACATCAAGCATATTAAACCTTACGGCGAGGAAATTACAGGAGAAAAAAAGACGCAGTACCATCAGCGCTACCAACGGACAGAATCCCAACTACACCAGGGAGCTTCAACATCATTGGTCCGCCGATACTGGAGCTAGAGAGTATAAAGGGAGCCCAGATCGAGAAAATTTTCATTCCCTTGGCAACCACCGAGGAAGAAACAATAAGTACCTGGCTGACGAAGATGGAGATGAATCCATCGAAATATCCCAGGAAGAAGTGAGGAGGAGTACCACCGCTGGAGAAAAATGCCGTTCCATCTAAAATATCATCCCAGCGACGAAAAATAAACATCAAGCATATTAAACCTTACGGCGAGGAAATTACAGGAGAAAAAAAGACGCAGTACCATCAGCGCTACCAACGGACAGAATCCCAACTACACCAGGGAGCTTCAACATCATTGGTCCGCCGATACTGGAGCTAGAGAGTATAAAGGGAGCCCAGATCGAGAAAATTTTCATTCCCTTGGCAACCACCGAGGAAGAAACAATAAGTACCTGGCTGACGAAGATGGAGATGAATCCATCGAAATATCCCAGGAAGAAGTGAGGAGGAGTACCACCGCTGGAGAAAAATGCCGTTCCATCTAAAATATCATCCCAGCGACGAAAAATAAACATCAAGCATATTAAACCTTACGGCGAGGAAATTACAGGAGAAAAAAAGACGCAGTACCATCAGCGCTACCAACGGACAGAATCCCAACTACACCAGGGAGCTTCAACATCATTGGTCCGCCGATACTGGAGCTAGAGAGTATAAAGGGAGCCCAGATCGAGAAAATTTTCATTCCCTTGGCAACCACCGAGGAAGAAACAATAAGTACCTGGCTGACGAAGATGGAGATGAATCCATCGAAATATCCCAGGAAGAAGTGAGGAGGAGTACCACCGCTGGAGAAAAATGCCGTTCCATCTAAAATATCATCCCAGCGACGAAAAATAAACATCAAGCATATTAAACCTTACGGCGAGGAAATTACAGGAGAAAAAAAGACGCAGTACCATCAGCGCTACCAACGGACAGAATCCCAACTACACCAGGGAGCTTCAACATCATTGGTCCGCCGATACTGGAGCTAGAGAGTATAAAGGGAGCCCAGATCGAGAAAATTTTCATTCCCTTGGCAACCACCGAGGAAGAAACAATAAGTACCTGGCTGACGAAGATGGAGATGAATCCATCGAAATATCCCAGGAAGAAGTGAGGAGGAGTACCACCGCTGGAGAAAAATGCCGTTCCATCTAAAATATCATCCCAGCGACGAAAAATAAACATCAAAAATAAATATATATATATATATATATATATATATATATATATATATATATATATATTTGAACCACTGTTATTTTCGTGATCTATAGGTTACCAAAGAAATTTTCTAGTAGTGGGCCAACCTCATAAGCGAGTTTCCTCCTTACAGAGGGAGGGAGAATATCCGCTAAAAGGTCTGACATTTCTATTTTTTTTTAAAATTTCCAAGTGATTTAAATAAATAATTAACGACCATATTATAATAAAGATCAACATAAAAACAAAACAAAATACTTACGAAGAAGTGCTTTGAACATATCTATACCCGGTGGCCAAATAGCAGCGGTGTAGGTGTGTGTGACAAACCACCTTTATGTATTGTTGATACTCTTCAGGTACTCAATGTTGAGTAGTGATAAGTTATCAGTAGTTAGTCACACTTTGCCACAAAAAATATTTGGCATTATCAATCATCGGTATTTTTAGTATTTACTCAAAATGTAACAAAAATCTTTATGTAGTCAGTTGAGTAATAAAATTACCAATTTCCAAAATGCATATATTCTAGCATTAGCACAATGGCAGAGAAGCACATAATCAGAAAAAATAACAGTATATTTTTACATTAATTAAGAAATGGAATTATGGCTTATGAATTATTATAATTATATTTTATGTAGTTATAAATACCCTAGCTTAACCTTTACTTAATCTTCGAATTTTTCTGCTAGGCGTGAGGTCAAATAATAAAAACTTCACTACACAGTTGCACCAACTTTATTTCGTCCCTAAATGTTTCACGCCTTTTTGGAGCCTCTTCAGGGGAACAAGTTACGAACATAAAACTTACAGCCACAACTTGAGAAGGAGAACCTTCCACTAGTCTACAGAGGTGGCCCTACTAGTAGAAGGTTGCCTTCCACTAGTCTACAGAGGTGGCCCTACTAGTAGAAGGTTGCCTTCCACTAGTCTACAGAGGTGGCCCTACTAGTAGAAGGTTGCCTTCCACTAGTCTACAGAGGTGGCCCTACTAGTAGAAGGTTGCCTTCCACTAGTCTACAGAGGTGGCCCTACTAGTAGAAGGTTGCCTTCCACTAGTCTACAGAGGTGGCCCTACTAGTAGAAGGTTGCCTTCCACTAGTCTACAGAGGTGGCCCTACTAGTAGAAGGTTGCCTTCCACTAGTCTACAGAGGTGGCCCTACTAGTAGAAGGTTGCCTTCCACTAGTCTACAGAGGTGGCCCTACTAGTAGAAGGTTGCCTTCCACTAGTCTACAGAGGTGGCCCTACTAGTAGAAGGTTGCCTTCCACTAGTCTACAGAGGTGGCCCTACTAGTAGAAGGTTGCCTTCCACTAGTCTACAGAGGTGGTCCTACTAGTAGAAGGTTGCCTTCCACTAGTCTACAGAGGTGGCCCTACTAGTAGAAGGTTGCCTTCCACTAGTCTACAGAGGTGGCCCTACTAGTAGAAGGTTGCCTTCCACTAGTCTACAGAGGTGGCCCTACTAGTAGAAGGAGAACCTTCCACTAGTCTACAGAGGTGGTCCTACTAGTAGAAGGTTGCCTTCCACTAGTCTACAGAGGTGGCCCTACTAGTAGAAGGTTGCCTTCCACTAGTCTACAGAGGTGGCCCTACTAGTAGAAGGTTGCCTTCCACTAGTCTACAGAGGTGGCCATACTAGTAGAAGGAGAACCTTCCACTAGTCTACAGAGGTGGCCCTACTAGTAGAAGGTTGCCTTCCACTAGTCTACAGAGGTGGCCCTACTAGTAGAAGGTTGCCTTCCACTAGTCTACAGAGGTGGTCCTACTAGTAGAAGGTTGCCTTCCACTAGTCTACAGAGGTGGCCCTACTAGTAGAAGTTTGCCTTCCACTAGTCTACAGAGGTGGCCCTACTAGTAGAAGGTTGCCTTCCACTAGTCTACAGAGGTGGCCCTACTAGTAGAAGGTTGCCTTCCACTAGTCTACAGAGGTGGCCCTACTAGTAGAAGGTTGCCTTCCACTAGTCTACAGAGGTGGCCCTACTAGTAGAAGGTTGCCTTCCACTAGTCTACAGAGGTGGCCCTACTAGTAGAAGATTGCCTTCCACTAGTCTACAGAGGTGGCCCTACTAGTAGAAGGTTGCCTTCCACTAGTCTACAGAGGTGGCCCTACTAGTAGAAGGTTGCCTTCCACTAGTCTACAGAGGTGGCCCTACTAGTAGAAGGTTGCCTTCCACTAGTCTACAGAGGTGGCCCTACTAGTAGAAGGTTGCCTTCCTCTGGTCGAGGCTGTAAGTTTTATGTTTGTAACTTTTCCCCTGAAGAGGCACCAAAAAGGTAACATGTAGGGACGAAATGAAGTTGGTGTAACGGTCTAGTGAAGTTTTTACTATTTGACGTTCCGCCTAGCAGGAAAATTCGAATATTAAGTAAAGGTTAAGCTGAATAATAATTTATAATTCCATAAAATATGATTATAATAATTTATAATTCCATAAAATATGATTATAATCATTCTTAATTCCATTTCATAATTCATTTAAAAATATACTATTTTTAGTAGTTTATAAAACTACTGATCGATTTGTTCTTCAAAATAATCTTTGTTTACCTAATATGTACTTCCTAATAAAATAGCGTCTTTAACCAATTGTCGTGATGTAAAATTATTCTTTGTGTTCTGATTATTCCCGTTTGTAATTATGTATATTTATTTTTTAGCTGAAGAAGGCTGGCAAAGCGCATGCCGAACTAGAGATGGGCGATCTGAATCGATCTTTTTTTTTAAATCGATCTCCAGCGGCCGATATATTTATGAATCGAACTATCTAGAAGCCTTTCAAATTTTAATCAGTCTTTACGGCTACATTTTTTCCAATCATAGACTAAAATTAAAAATGATGTTTCTATCATTCATATCGGCAGTTTGCCTTGTCGCTTACAAGCAGCTCACCAACTAAGTAAAAACTATAAAATTAATAATTTCATACAAATAACAATTTATTAATTATTTTATATGAAAGTTTTGTGTTCTTTCCTGTGACTATGTTTTTCATACCGTAAAAAACGTTTTTTTTTTGTTGTTTTTTTTCAAATATTCAAAAACCTAATCTCACCCCTTGTTACTCAATATCTTTTCTATTATTTAACTGAAGAAGATATTTTCAGAAGAGTGTCCAATGTCCAGTTACAGACTTTTAATACGGCAATAACATTATACAATACCTTCTGTTTCTCAACTAGCGGGAAGGAGGTAATATAAAAAAAATGATGTTTCAAACTGCGCTATTAATTTGTATTACCATTTCTCTCTATTATTATCATTTTATTCTATTTGTTTCCCATTTGGTAAACATAATATGTTTATATATTAATTAATATATGTGTAATAATACTCATATATTTTAATATTATATAACAGTAGCAGTTTCATTATATATTATTTTCGTTAAAAAATATTCTTCAATTTTTCTACTTTTAGGTTACAGTTATATTTTTCATTTTATCAATTATTCAAATCGAGTAATTTAGATCGATTCGTAGTAGTGATGGGTGATTCTCCAATGTAAATCGAGTAATTTAGGTCGATTCGTAGTAGTGATGGGTGATTCTCCAATGTAAATCGAGTAATTTAGGTCGATTCGTAGTAGTGATGGGTGATTCTCCAATGTAAATCGAGTAATTTAGGTCGATTCGTAGTAGTGATGGGTGATTCTCCAATGTAAATCGAGTAATTTAGGTCGATTCGTAGTAGTGATGGGTGATTCTCCAATGTAAATCGAGTAATTTAGATCGATTCGTAGTAGTGATGGGTGATTCTCCAATGTAAATCGAGTAATTTAGATCGATTCGTAGTAGTGATGGGTGATTCTCCAATGCAAATCCATTCGAATCGCAATGAAATACGAATTTCTTAGGTGATTGTAAGTAATCGTGAAATCGTCCCATATCAAAGACAAATCTATATCGTAGATCATAGATCTTATAGAATATCGATCTTTTGCATTGATCTGAACTTGCCTAACTTTTTTTTGGATCGATCTTTTCATTTCGATTTACATTTGAGAATCACCCATCATTATGCCTGTTCGAAGTATAATTTTTTTTTTTTGTTGAAAATCTGGGGTTTTCTCTTAGCCTAACCCCAATCATTACTTGACTTCTTATTCATGTTTATTATTTGAAAATCAGGAATTGTCGATTTATTAAGTGTTCATATTATGCTGGCCTGTAACATACAAATTTCGGTTTTAAGTTATTGATACATACTCTGCTGAATGATGATTTAATTCAATCCATTCTTGTTTCCCAAGTGATGAGAGCACATGTGAAGTCACTGGCTAAATATTAGTACAAGTGCGGCGACGATCTGCGCTATAGCCGGTATTCTTAGAACATTATTCATATTTGTATTTGACACATGCCTATGATGTGAGAGGATCAATAATTCAAGTAAACTTTGTTCAATGACACGTTCAGGAAGGAAATTAGTATTGCAGGAGGGAAAAAACACGCGAAGTACAGGGTGGTCCCAAAGTAAATCGCCATACTTAATGGGTGTGTACGCCAACTAAATTTTAGTTGAATGACACGAAGGAAACATGTTTACTTGCATTATTTCCCTAGATTTAGGCGTTTCCGTGTTTTTTGTCTAAACGCTAATTTTTGACCATTTTTGTGCTATTTTTCGGTCACGCCGTAGGGAAAATATAATTCTGATGACATTTTCAAAATCTGCATCAAATTTCCTTTAAGATCTCATGTACCTAGTGCAAAATTTTTTTTAAACCAAATCCACATCAGCCACCCTCACGAATAACTTATCACGACAAGATGGGACTCTCAGAAAAGTTGAATTATTTTATTACCATGGCTAATTTGTTAGTAAGTGTTGAAGGCCAAAAAAGGATCCTTTGCATGGGTAAATTGTGGTAAATTAAAACAAAAAATGAGACAACCTAACCAAAAAAATGTTCGTGCAGGGTGTGGAATATTATAAATAAAAAACCTTTATTTCGTTATAAGTTATTCGTTTGGGTGGCTGATGTGGATTTGGTCTAAGAAATGTTTGCACTAGGTACATGAGAAAATGAATGATTGATGCAGATTTTGAAAATGTCATCAGAATTAAATGCTCGCTATCAAGTGACCGACAAATAGCTCAAAAATGGTCAAAAACTAGCGTTTAAACAAAAAACACGGAAACGCCTATATCTAGAGAAATATGCAAGTAAAAATTTCTCCTTTGTGGCATTCAACTAGACTTCAGTCGGCATGCTCACCCCTCAAGTATGGCGATTTCCTTCGGGACAACCCTGTATACTTCTGCAAGAAAGCGACCTCTGATTTTTCAAAAAGGATAGGCCTGATTCGGAAAGGAGGCCAAAACAGCTTCTCTATAAATGCGAAACCCTCAGGTTTTTGGAAAATGAAATGGGTTTCATGAAACCGGTTTCATTGAAACGTGCACACAGAAGAAACAGCTTTCCGTCGGTTTCGTGGTGGATTCAAAAGACGATGCGCTTGTGATGTAGTGGTGGCTAAAAAAACAAGAAAAAAAAAATGCAACTGCTAAGTTGATTTAGGGATCTGCAGCACAGCTGTTTGGTCGTAACTCGCGAACTAAAACAGAAATCTTGATAAATTTATGTTTTTTTTTTTTAGAATGCCGAAGCCACTTTTTGATCTCTTATTAGAGCTAGTAGATCCACTGAATTAAACGTAAAACTGAAGCAACAGGAAACCGATTTAACAAATTTCATTCAATCCGGTTTCATGAAAACATATACATTTATATATATATATATATATATATATATATATATATATATATAATAACACTCTCCAATATTGGAATTTATTTTTCAGTACATTAACATTAACTAGATTCATAAGCGGTAGATGGTGGGTTCGATCCCCACCGGCGCCAGAAATTTTCTTATCTCAGGGCTCGCTGAGAAAATTCCTGGCTGAACCCTGGAGGCCGGCGCTAATGGCCAAGATTTGTCGATGCGCCGTAAAAAAAAAAAAAAAAAAAAAAAAAAAAAAAAAAAAAAAAAAAAAAAAAAAAAATTAACATTAACCGATGATAAACCACAATTTCTGGAATAAACAACTAAAAATTCACTCATTTTATTAATATTCTAAGTAGATATATTTTATAAAAATGTATTTCTATTTGTCCAAGTATTTCATACACAAACAGAAGAAATCTATATTGTTTTATAATGTTACACTATATTGATGAATATTAAATATTAACTTCTTTTAATTTTATTTCTTGGAGATTAACAAAGCACAAGGATTTCATATTCTCTGAAACTTCTTTCTACTCCAGCCCAAGATACGTACAACACTTCGTGATTGGGATGGACCTGAAATAAAAAAAAAATTATTCATTTATTTAATAACAATTACACAAGTTGTGGAATTGTTGTGTAACACAACGATAAAACATTTCAATTTTAATAGAAACTGAGTCAGCTCTTTGAGATAGTAAGTTGAATATTCATGTGTCGGTTAAGTGTCAATGTTAGGCGACGTTCACACTGGAGCGATGTACGATATACGATATATCATCAGCGATATGGCAATATTTATTGCTAGGAAGGTTCAGACAGCGGACGATAAATCGGCGCAATCAGTAGGATAAAAATATGTTGAGAACACAATTCTCACTACTTCAGTTGCAAATATGAGCTCAAGTGAGGAAGAGGTTCTAATGGCTTACTGGTTCAGGCGTAGGATGAAAAGGAAATACTGGCTGCAACCCTACAACCTTAGCAACGTGCTGCAAAATTCAGGGAGTTTTATCGAATGAATCCTGATAACTTTCATTTTTTGAAAAGTTAAGTGTCATAAAGTCATGAAAGAAAAGATACACACTTCAGGAAGGCTATTTCTCCAGATGAAAAACTTCTAAGCACTCACGAGCTATCGCTAAATTAATGAAAGAAATCACAGAACTGTCTTCTCTTCTACCTGACATGTTCGCAGCTCGGAATATCGTACGAAACTAATCGCTGGAGAGACTGACAAGCGGTACTTCGAGAGATATGTCGCTTGCGATATGTTGTGCAATCGCGCTGCTGTGAACCTTTGTTATCGCCTCCCATTACATTTTAACTATTTTGTCTGTGCGTGTCGCGAATCGCATATAGCTTGCGGTACATCGTGTATCGTAAATCGCTCCAGTGTGAACGACGGCTTAGTGTTATTGATTGTCAGTTCTACCCAACGATCTGTAATATTGTATTACATGTTTTAATATTACAGTTCGTTGACCGCACTGGTACGGGCTGAAAATGAAGTTCTCCCTACGCTGCTACCGCACTGTGGCGGGCTAACAAAACGTTCTCCGCACTGCTGCGGGCTGAAAAAGACGCTCTCCCCCACGCTGCTACCGCACTGTGGCGGGCTAAAAAAGACGCTCTCCGCACGCTGTTGACGCACTGTGGCGGGCTGAAAAAGACGCTCTCCCCACACTGCTACCGCACTATGGCGGGCTGAAAAAGACGCTCTCCGCAAGCTGCTACCGCACTGGTGCGGGTTGAAAAAGACGCTCTCCCCACGCTGCTACACACTGGGGAAGGCTTAAAATGAAGTTCTCCCCACGCTGCTACCGCACTCTGGCGACATGAAAAAGATCTGACTCCTCTAGATTTAGAAAAACTTCTAAGCACTCACGAGCTACCGCTAAATTAATGAAAGAAATCACAGAACTGTCTACAGCTGTGCGCGTGTGTTAACAAGAACGTTGGAAAAAGTTGCCTTCAGTTTTTCTAGGAATTGTGTTTAAGTGTGCATAACATTATCATTGGTAAGCAAGAAATCAATTTATTGTATCTTACTGGCCCTCAACAGTTAAAGTTATGATATAATGGAATCACAGTTCAACCTAACCTCAGATGTTCAAATTCCACCAACAAAAGATGCTTCAAAGCAATCTGGTTTTATTAATAAAACAACCTCCATAAGCGGATCATTGTGTCCCAGTGAAAATGCAATAGTTTTAAAGACTGTGAATGGAATAAAACAGGAAGATTATGTGCTGGGTTTGATTGATTTTGTTAATTCCAAATCTATAACATTTGCTTCCTATATTTCTAGAGGTAGATTCTGTATACACTTCAACAGTAAGGATGAAGTTGATCGGTTAATAAACCAACATCCTATTGTAAATATTGGTGGCCATTATATTGCAATAAAACGTCTCCTAGAGCCAGCTATTCGAGTAATAGTATCCAATGTGTTTCCAGTAATACCTAACCAAGCCATTGAAGATGCCTTGAAGAGGTTAGATATTGCCATAGTAACTAAATAAGTTTGAAAGCTAATCTTCATGATCCACGCTTAGCCCATGTGCTTAGTCATAGAAGACAGCTGTTCATTAAACCAGAGCACGTTAACAAGTTACCTTCCTCTTTGGTTATAAGAGTTGAGAATAAATTATTTGACATATTTTTTACCACTAAAGGGCTCAGCTGTTTCATATGTAAAGGAAATCATTTAGCTTCACAATGTCCTGTAACTCATGAAAATAAAGTTGAAACAAATCATGTAGTTATCTATATATATAAAAATCACGTGTCTGTCTGTTTTTCTGTTTATCTGTTTGTTTGTTCCTTATACAAATCTACACCGTTTGACGGATTTTGACCAAACTTGGAATAATGGTAGGTCTTGATACGAGAAATCTCCTAGGCTAGGTCAAAAAAATCTACCAGCTGTCTGTCTGTATGTTTGTCCCTTATACAAATCCACACCATTCGTCCGATTTTGACTAAACTCGGTACACATGTAGATCTTAATCTGGGGAGTGTCGTAGGCTAAGTCAAAAACGTCTACCAGCTGTCTTTCTGTATGTTTGTCCCTTATACAAATCCACACCGTTCGTCCGATTTCGACTAAACTCGGTACACATGTAGATCTTAATCTGGGGAGTGCCGTAGGCTAGGTCAAAAAAATCTACCAGCTGTATGTCTGTATGTTTGTCCCTTATACAAATCCACACCGTTAGACCAATTTTTACGAAACTTGGTATACATGTATGTCTTGATACGGGGGGTGTTATAGGTTAGGTCAAAGTCGTCTAGGACTCACAGTTGGGAGGACACGGGTTCATAACAGTTACAGATTCGTGTTATTAGGTTTTAATAATACTTATTTGGTTTCTAATTTATTTAGGCTTTTCTATATGCAGAAAGTAGGTGTAGCATGGCACGCCGGGTAACGGCTAGTTACTAATAATGAACTCCCTAAAAATACAGAAACACCTACAACAGTCTCAGATGTGGTTAAAGAATCTCGTGAAACTACAAACCATTCTAAAAATGATGGTGGTCGTATAAAAGATCCTAAAATACCACGCTTAAAAGAAAAGAAAGAATATAATCCATCAATTTTAGGAGGTGAGTTCTCTGGTGTCCTGACCTCGCAGGAATATCTTGATATAGAAGAAGAGATTATAAGAGAACCAAAGCATGCAAGGGAAGGTAATTACGAAGATGCTGATTTAAAGTTAACATTGGAAATGTTAACCCAGGAAAGCGCCGAGCGTCTGGAATTGATGGAAACCTTCCTCAGAATGTTGTCTCCTAAGAGAGATGGTCCTCTTCAAGAAGCTAGGAGATCTCGAAAGGAGTCTGGTAGCAGTAGCACCCGACAAGTGGAGAGCAGTTCGAATGAAGATGAAGATGCGGAAAGAATGGAAAGCTCTGGAAGTAATGAAAATATTAACTATCAGCGGCAGAGGCGACCTCGAAAAACAAAAGTCCGTCACGCAGGAGCTGCATAACTAAGCACTTTCCTCAGAATTTGGGTAGAGTAGACTGCTTTCCAGAACAATTTGCTTAAAATATCCTTCATAAATAAAATAAAAATATGAATAGTTCTCTTTTAAATTTGTAATGAGTAACTGATCAATTATTAATTTGCTTCCAGAGTTATGTTTACACATGGTACCTACTACACTACGTAATAAATACAAAAAACCTCATATTATCGTATTTTGATCTAACGCAGGAACAGGATACAGTCACTCTAGTGGTAGAAAGCGCTCCTTGCGGCGGCTTTGTGAACCTACGTTTGGCGGGCTTTTCTATTGAAATATATTACAAATTAAACCCCCGCTGTACGATTGACCGATTCAGCCCATTTTTACAACACTTCTTTCTCATGAGTTACCCACGACGTATACCGCGTTTCGTTACAATACAGCAGAAATTACGACCGGTATGAGTATATTAGGAATTTGGGTCCGGAGCAAACCCCCCTTCTAATGAACCAATTTAGTTTATTTTTACAACACATATTTAACTGTAGATTACCACTAAGAATACCGAGTTTCGTCGAAATATACCAAAAATCACGGCTGGTAGTGGCGAATTGGTATTGTGGGTCCGGAGTAAACCCCCCCTCCTAATAAACCGATTTAGTTTATTTTTACAACACATATTTACCTGTGGATTAACACTACGAATACCGAGTTTCGTCGAAATATACCAAAAATCACGGCTGGTAGTGGCGAATTGGTATTGTGGGTCCGGAGTAACCCCCCCCCCCCCCCCCCTTCTAATGAACCGATTTAGTTCATTTTTATATCTCACTTTTCTCTCTATATTACCACTACGAATACCAAATTTCGTTGAAATATAACAAATATTACGGCTGACATAGTCAAATTAGTGTTTTGGGTTCGGGGTAAACCCCCATTCCGGTGGACCGACTTTGGTGGTTAACGAACTCGTTCAATCCTTTGCTAATTGAATGCTATATACCAAGTTTCGTGACGAAAAAACAAAAACTCTGGCCGCTATCGTGTTAACAGACACATATATACATATGCATATATATATATATATATATATATATATATATATAAATTTTAACGGGGGTCATTTTCGGTGTCTACTAGGTAGGATCGATAAACATTTGAAGAATTTTTTCAAAAATTCCGTCATGAGTCCAACCTCAATAGCTACTTTCCTTCGGAGGAAAGTGCTAAAAAGAACAAAGAAGAATGCGGCCAGGAAAAAGTAAATAGACAATATGAATGTAATTTTTCCCATGAATTTTTCGTTATAGTAGGCACTAGTTTAATTAAAAAAGTCCGTCACGCAGGAGCTGCATAACTAAGCACTTTCCTCAGAATTTGGGTAGTGTAGACTGCTTTCCAGAACAATTTGCTTAAAATATCCTACATAAATAAAATAAAAACGTGAATAGTTCTCATTTTGTAATGAGTAACTGATCAATTATTAATTTGCTTCCAGAGTTATGTTTACACATGGTACCTACTACACTACGTAATAAATACAATAATCCTCATATTATCGTATTTTGATCTAACGCAGGAACAGGATACAGTCCCTCTAGTGGTAGAAAGCGCTCCTTGCGGCGGCTTTGTGAACCTACGTCTGCCGGCTTTTCTATTCAAATATATTACAAATTAAACCCCCGCTTTCCGATTGACCGATTCAGCTCATTTTTACAACACTTCTTTCTCATGAGTTACCCACGACGTATACCGCGTTTCGTTACAATACAGCAGAAATTACGACCGGTATGAGTATATTAGGAATTTGGGTCCGGAATAAACCCCCCCTTCTAATGAACCGATTTAGTTTATTTTTACAACACATATTTACCTGTAGATTACCACTACGAATACCGAGTTTCGTCGAAATATACTATAAATCACGGCTGGTAGTGGCGAATTGGTATTGTGGGTCTGGAGTAAACCCCCCCTCCTAATGAACCGATTTCGTTTATTTTTACAACATATATTTACCTGTGGATTAGCACTACGAATACCGAGTTTCGTCGAAATATACCAAAAATCACGGCTGGTAGTGGCGAATTGGTATTGTGGGTCCGGAGTAAACCCCCCCTTCTAATGAACCGATTTAGTTCATTTTTATATCTCACTTTTCTCTCTATATTAACACTACGAATACCAAGTTTCGTTGAAATATAACAAATATTACGGCTGACATAGTCAAATAAGTGTTTTGGGTTCGGGGTAAACCCCCCCTTCCGGTGGACCGACTTTGGTGGTTAACGAACTCGTTCAATCGTTTGCTAATTGAATGCTATATACCAAGTTTCGTGACGAAAAAACAAAAACTCTGGCCGCTATCGTGTTAACAGACACATATATATATATATATGCATATATATATATATATAGATATATATAAATTTTAACGGGGGTCATTTTCGGTGTCTACTAGGTAGGATCGATAAAGATTTGAAGAAATTTTTCAAAAATTCCGTCATGAGTCCAACCTCAATAGCTACTTTCCTTCGGAGGAAAGTGCTAACAGCTGTTCTTTGATAAAAATGTTCCTGATTATTTGTTTTTTTCCCATTTACCTTGTTTCTGTGTTCTGAAATTAGTTTTATAGTATTAGAGTTTTTCTTCTTTTGTTTTGTTTTCAATATCTGTGTTTATTATTATGTTTTGATGTCAAGTTTGTTTGTAAAACATTTCATGGAGCCAGTCGTCTTCGTTACGAAGCTCCTCAAATAAATAAATAAATAAATCTTCTTCCTGACATGTTCGCAGCTCGGAATATCGTACGAAACTAATCGCTGGAGAGACTGACAAGCTGTACTTCGAGAGATATGTCGCTTGCGATATGTTGTGCAATCGCGCTGCTGTGAACCTTTGTTATCGCCTCCCATTACATTTTAACTATTTTGTCTGTGCGTGTCGCGAATCGCATATAGCTTGCGATATATCGTGTATCGTATATCGCTCCAGTGTGAAATACGCCTTTGTGTTATTGATTGTCAGTTCTTCCCAACGATCTGTAATATTGTATTACATGTTTTAATATTACAGTTCGTTGAGTCTACCGACGCTGCTCCCGCACTGGTACGGGCTGAAAAAGACGCTCTCCCCACACTGCTACCGCTCTGTGGCGGGCTGAAAAAGACCCTCTCCCCACGCTGCTACACACTGGGGCAGGCTTAAAATGAAGTTCTCCCCACGCTGCTACCGCACTTTGGCGGGATGAAAAAGATCTGACTCCTCTAGATTTTCATGTATGTGCAACTCAGAGCCCCAAATAAATTTTATTGAACAAGGAAAGGTGAATGCATAATTAAAATAAAATAATAAATAGTACAGACCTTTCCAACTGTTTGCGTTCCTTCAAGCAATGTTCTACCAACGAAGAGAGGTTGACCATCCTTCGTCGACCCAACTTTTATAGCTTCTGATGGAATATTACTTCCATAAGTTTCTTTCCATGCGACGTGGTTGCTGACCAAAACCTACAAAACCATTTATAGTAACATGGAAGTGAGTAAAAAGATAAACATTAATTTTGAAGTTATTGATGCCACTGTACGTTTTCTGCTTTTTTATTATTATTCATAATGATTATTACGTAAAATTTTGTTGAATTTTTTTTCAGAAATTTATTCGCGCGAATTTCGGTCCAAAACCCATGCTCCGGTGGACGGATTCTGCTGGTTAACGAACTTGACCTGTCAAATTACACAGAAGATTTTTGTACCAATTTGGTACTGCCAAATTTCATAAACATCGGAACACTTTTGTGCCTGTGAGTGAACGAACAGACAAATCTAAAGATATGTATATACAAATGGGAACCTCCGTTATTTTCAAAATCTATGGGTTCTGAATCGTGAAATGTTCTATTCGGCCCTTCCAGATTGCGTCATAAGGTTAACCTTAAAAGCAGGATATTGTAGTGTAGCTCTTCCCTGTGGACATTTCATCCACTTCTCTGCCCAATTTCTTGTATGAGATGCCATTCCAGAAATTTGTCTGAACCTAATCATGTAAAAAAGTAATTAAATTAAGATAAAATGAAAAATGTACCTCATATTCTGTCATGGGTATTTCACGGCCGGCATAGCTGACGAAGGCACATCCATGACTGGGACATACTTTAGCAGGTAGCAGGTCCCCTTCATACATGGCTCTTCCTACGTATATCGGTCCCCCATCCTGGTCTCTTCCACCGTGGACTGCATCCGATGGTACTTGCCCTCCGAAGGCCGGTGCCCAGGACAACACTCCTGTGCAGTGTGAAGGCGGTGTCCAATCTTTAAAATAAAATTTCAATGACTTCCTTAAATCCAACATGGTGAAGAGAAGTTGTAAATGACGCCAAACCCATCTTAGAGAAGAGAACACAAATGTTTCGGTGTAAGAATATAAATGTGTTAGCAATAAAAGCGAAAGGCTTATTATATTTGTATATACACCAGCTAAGGGAGCACCTAAATTGGTCCCGATCCGATCCAATCCGGTAGCCACCGACTGTCGGAAGAAAAACAAACACATGCATCTCAAAGGCGGTGACTTCATTGGTCCCGACTCAACCCGATCCGATGGCAACCGTTTCTCGGCCGTTCAAACTTGTTTGTTTCTAGACCGATTTCGGACCGACGAAGCAAAATGGCGCCAAACGATTATGCTTGAAAAAGGTGTACATCTTAACCGATTTCAATGCAATTTTTTTTTTTTTTTTTTTCTTTTTAATGAAAGCTAATAAAATTTAGAACAACTTTATCAATTCACATTTTTGTTTTTAACCATCCAATGTTTATAACCTTTTAGCTACCTTTACTTATATATAATCTTAAAATATGAATACTAATGCTTCTCTTATCGTAGTGTAATAGTTAAAAATTAACTGTTACACTAAGATTTATTTTTCTGGACTAATATACTTCCGGAAGATTGATTGGCCTCTCAACTCCTCCTTCATACCTCCAACATTCAACCTAATCGAAGGTTTCTATGCTTATTAGGTGATATTTCTTGAATTAATCACTCATTTTCACTTCACTACGAGGTCATTACTGACGAGCGGTAACTAAATCGGATCGGTTCGGGTCGGGACCAATGTAGGCACTCACGTCGCTCGTTGTCGGTCAACGAAAATCGGATCGGATAGGATCGGGAGAAATACGGGTCCAATGTAGGTGCAGCCTTAGGAAGAAAATTTGAACAAATATAAGATGTTTATGATCTCACCGACATGCTAGTTAAAACTCGTACTTGTTAACACATCGGCCAAATTGTACAAATTAAACACTCTAACCAACTTAAGAGTACTTCAGGGACGAACATGAAAACTACCATGAATGCATGTTGTATTCCTAGAGGCAAATGGATGTCCTCGGCTAGGACCAAAAATACTATTAGGCAGTCAATATGTTAACAAAAATTATATTAAATAAGCACCTTTCATTGTTTCAATTTTTTTTTTTCGTTTCAAATAAATATTTTTATTATAAATTGTCGAATAAACAAAAATATGAGCATACTTAAAAAACTGAAAAATATATTGTATTATTCAAACACTTTCATCATCAGAAGAACCACCATCGGGTCTTTTTGCGAAGACCACATCCAGTTACTTTTGAAGTAGCAGTAGTGATTGTATCAGTGATTCAGCGCATGCGCATAACTCCTTTGCCTTCCTATTGGCGGATTCCGATGACCAATTGCATTGGTTCTTGCTGGGAGTAAAGTAACCTTCAACAGTAAATTAGCTTTAGTTTATGAAAAAGCTCTGCTTATGTTAGTGAGAAAAAATTAGTCTTTTACAATTAGTTCGCGATGTTCCTGACAAAGAAAAAGGGATTGGTTTCTTACTCGGAAAAGTTAATGGAATCTTATTAATTTTAGCGAGTTGGATAGACTAGAGTCGCTACAATTAATATAATTCTATTAATTGTGAGTTGGATTGACTAGAGTTTTGATATCTTCTTGAGGGAGCGGAGCGAGCGGAAACGCATAGCATGTAATGCTTAATAAAGGTAAAATATCCATAAACGAGAGAGAAAGAGAAAAGGAATAAAATATGTTTGTTTACAAATATCGTTGTTTGTTATCCTTCATAACCTGCAAAACAGTCAACTTTAATGCTTAATAACCTTTTTCATAGTTGAGAGAATTGATTTTGATCATATTAACCTTTTTATTAATAAATATTTCTTGCCATTATCTAATATGGATTATAACCGTAGATAACGAGTCAAGTAGTAGTAGATAACCAGAAAAGAACCTATTAGCTAATCAGTAAGCTTATCAGCGAGTACGAGTAACTGTTATAAATCACTACTGCTACTTCAAAAGTAACTGGATGTGGTCTTCGCAAAAAGACCCCCACCATCTTCACTTTCTGATTTTGTCAATTCACGTTTTGATCAAAAGAACCATCCGTCAGATTCACATTTTTAATAAGCATATTCATTAAATATAATAAAAAGAATAATGTTGTTTAGGAAAGTCCCTGAAGAGGTGCGAACAAAGCACGAACATGTCGGGCAAAAGATTTAAAATTGAAAAAAAAAAAAATGGGATATGAAGAATAATGCCCCTCCCGCTCTCTAGGGTTTCTAAAGGAAGGAAGTAGAGAAACTCTAAAGTCTTAATAACTTTCTGTTTTTTTTTTGTTTTTTTTTGCAAAATAAACTTCATTGAAAATCACATAATAATAATAATAATAATGTTTTTGTTAAATATTACCTTTAATTAGGAATATTTATATTCATGTACGTCCACTAAAGTATGAAATACCTCCATATTTACTATTTCATATGACATCAGTGTGGAATCTAGTGATGATTAATGCAACAACTAACATATTCAGGTATCTAACTAACAATAGGAGCGTAATTACGTATTTTGGCTTTGTGTTCATTATCCTTATGTAACAGCTTTGACAATTGGAATGACAAAATAACTATCTCTGATTCTTGCTTAACAAGAATCCTAAATGTAATTGTATTTAGATTCTGGAGAAAACTAGAAATAAATAAACATTCTTGCGGAAAGTAAAAAAGTCCGATTCACCGGAACTGCGTCATATTAGCGCGGTTCCGTTCTTATCTTTAGTGTTTATGAAGGCATAAAATAGAAACAGTTATTACTTTGTTTAGATCAATAGCGAAACACCTATCCAAATGAAATCTCAAAGAAACCAGTCTTGAAAGGTCTTGATTTACAATCATACCTGTATGGGTCAGCTATCCCATAAGTCGGGCAGAAAGGCCTCCGCTCAAAGGCATTTGGAAAGCCTTGGGATCTCTCTCTTTGAACGCTACATTTTTAACAATAAATTGATCTTCTTATTTTACTTAATCTGTTTTATTGTCAAATACATTATCCGACTATAAGCAATTTAAAAATAACAAGGAATAAAACAGACAAAAAGAACAGTTCGAATAAAAGAAATCAATTACTTTAAAGTTTTAAGCACTTATTTCTCCGATTGACATCGCCTAATTAAAACTTTCTTTAGAACCTTTTTTGTAGAACATTTAGTAAGCTTTCGATTGGTAACCTTCTGCTTCCCAAGATTGTCAACGGTTTTCGAGATACTAACGAAAGTATACAAAGTTACCAAAACTTTTCTTGTCTGTTAATAAAATATTTTATTCTAACCCTTCCTTAACTCCAAACGTAACAAAAATTTCAACATATTAGTTTTAATGAAAGTAGAACATGCAGACAATTTTTCAACTGAATCCATTAATTCTAAGTACCCAAACCAAAAACGGTATTCAAAAACTATTTTTCCAATTTTCTCAAAATCGGTAAAAGCTATCGCCTTGAAAATGGTTTTATTCGTTTTCCTAGCCCAAGAAGCCTATAAAACGAGTACTTACAAGCTTATGAACTCAAAAACATAAGCGTTACGATTTTTTTTTGCGCGAATTTCGCCCCAAACGCCATCTTCCAGTGGGCGGATTCTGCTGGTTAACGAACTTGACCTTTCAAATTGGAAGACGGATTTTTGTACCAAATTTCCTCACAATCGGACCATTAGGGAAGCCAGAAATGAGCGAACAGACAAATATATATATATATATATATATACAAATTTGAACCACCTATATTTTCGGTCTCTAGGGGTTCTGAAACGCGAAATTTTCTAGTCGGCACTCCGGATTGTTTCATTGTATCAACCTTATAAGCGGGGTTCCTCCCTATGGGGGAGGGAGGAACCGCGCTAAAAGGACCAGTCTCATAATGTGGTCTTTCTGTCATAAGATTTCTAACCATCCACAAATGAATTCTCATTTTCCCAAGGTGGTTTAATTAGTAAATACAACCTGTAAGTGTTGTAAAAGAACTAAAACTTATGAAAGACGCCGAAAAGAACGAAATCAAGAGTTTCGAAACGTCATGTACGGTGGTCTGTTCTAGAGATCGTTATATTAAAACAATTTAATAATCTTTCGAGGCCTAAGCACTCAACACTCCGTGCCAAATGTCGTGGGTTCGATTCCTACTATGGGGTGGTCGCATTTCTTTAGAAAAAAAAAAAGGCATCAGCCCTATCTTGGATAGAAAAGGGTGGCAACCTATAGAAAACAAGTCCCGAAATTCTTAGTTAATAATAATGTAAGTTAAAATTTAAATAAATAAATAATCTTTCGAATGATCAGTTCCAGTTATCGACGAAATATAAAATATTATGGCTGTTAATTATAAAGTTTTATTTAACATCCAACGCAACCGAAATACATGTATATATGTCTAGATAAATATACTTCGAAAACGACTTATAAAACATGTTCAAAATGTTGATAATGTAGAAAATAAAACATCGTTGGCTTATCATGCTATCAAATATAAACATGATTTAGATTTGGAAAACATTAGGACATTAGGAAAAGAAAGATAAAGGAAATTATCCGTATCATAAAAAAAAAAAAAAAAAAAAAAAAAAAAAAAAAAAAAAAAAAAAAAAAAAAAAAAAAAAAAAAAAAAAAAAATAGAAAGAAAGTTTGCTCATACGCCTATGCATGTATTGGCAATCTCATTTATATATCCATTTCCCTAAAAGAATAAAACACATGTGATTAAATGAAATAGCGGAAGCATTATTTACCCAGCTGCGGAGAAATGTCTGATGCCGTGTCATGAAATCTAGGGCACATTCCAAACCCTGGGTACCTATCAATACAATTTTTCAGTAGTGTTATACAATAGTCCGTGGAGGGACTTTACGCAGGAGCTGCATAACTAAGCACTTTCCTAAGAATTGTTGTAGTATAGACTACATTACTGAATAATTTGCTGTAAATAACCTATATAAATCAAATAAAAAAGTGAATAGCTCTGCTCTTTTACATTTCTTATGAGAACTGTTCAATTATTAATTTTGTAAATAATTTGCTTCCAGAGTTATGTTAATACATGATACTGTACTACTTAATAAATACACAAAAACTTCATTTTCCGTCTTTTGATCTGACGCAGGAACAGGATACAGTCCCTCTTGCGGGAGATAGCGCTCCTCGCGGCGGCTTTGGAACCTACGTCTAGCCGGCTAATTCTAAAGAAACAGAGTTTAAAGTAAACCCTCCTTTCCAATAGACCAATTTACTTCATTTTTACAACACTTCTTTCTCATGAGATACCCATGACGTATACCGCGTTTCGTTACAATACAGCAAAAATTACGACCGGTATGAGTATATTAGTACTTTAGGTCCGGAGTAAACCCCCCCCCCTCCAATTAAACCGATTTACTTTATTTTTAGAACACATTTTTCTCTGTTGATTACCACCACGAATACCGAGTGTCGTTGAAATGTAACAAAAATGACGGCTGGTAGTGGCAAATTGGTAATGTGGGTCCGGAGCAAACCCCCCCCCCCCTCCTAATGAACCGATTTAGTTTATTTTTACAACGTATTTTCCTCTTTAGATCAACACAACGAATACCGAGTTTCTTTGAAATATAACATAAACTACGTCTGGCATGGTCAAATTAGTCTTTTGGGTCCGGGGTGAACCTCCCCTCCCGGTGGACCGATTTTGGTGGTTAACGAACTCGTTCAACCGTTTGCTAATTGAACGCTATATACCACGTTTCGTGAGGAAAAAACAAAAACTCTGGCCGCTATCGTGTTAACAGACACACACACACACACACACACACACACACACACATATATATATATATATATATATATATATATATATATATATATGCGTATATATATACATATTGTTTACGATTGTGGTCACTCTACCATTTTTTATATGGTTTAGAGTGGACCACTGACGGTGAAGGACTGCAGAGATTTGTACATAGGTTGAATTTAAAATCAGGATTTATTTTGGAAAATATAATTAATTAGATGGGGGTGTAAAGCCAAAAGCAGGAACATGTTTATTGTTATTGGGTTAGTTAAATTTTGAACATGGGAATGATGAGCTGCTGCTGAGGGTTGAACTGTTGAATGGTTTTGCTGGATCTTCATAAATGATAAATTAAGAGAGGTACCTGGTGTCTTGACGATTATGTGTTTAAGCATGATGTATAAGCCCTGTAATGTGCTGCGTTTTCTTGTTCCTCCAAATCATGGTGGGCTGGCTAACACCATTTCCTGCTCCCTTTGCTCGGCCTGGGTGGCTTAGATGTTTACTCCTCCATCATTGGTGTGTAAAACTTGGGGAGAGAAAAAATGATGCTCCACACTTTGTCTGCTTGGAGACTAGGCGACTATATCTTCCGAACTTGTCTTTGCGTGCAGTTCGTACTGCCGCGGGCAAGTAGTTCCCGGGCACACCGCTAGGTGGCAGCACCTCACGGGGTAGACTTCTTACATATAATGAGCGGAGTGAAGCGAACAAACCGCCCACCTAAATTAGTTTAAGCTAATTTACAATACAAAAAATAAAAATAGAAAATATTACAAGGGTGCGTACAAGTTGGTTCAACCTACAAACAACACAGAAATGAAAAAGAGTAAATAAACAAAAATACAATAATGAGGGTAAAAAACTTCTAATGTATGTGGCGTTGAATAGGTGTACCAAATACAAATTGAAACTACTTCCAAAAAAAAAATGTTTAAAATAAGGATAAAGTAAACAAATTCCATAATGAAGAAGAATAACGAAAACAAAAGAGCCAAACTTGGACATTCAACTAGCTGAACGATCTTCCGTTTCAGCGTGAAATAAAGGAACAAGGGACGTAACTGCCCTAGTTAAAGTCTTGCCGGAGGGGGTTAAGACATCCACAACGCGAATGATTCCGTCGCGACCAGGGTAGGTGAATGTGACTCGTCCTACGGGCCATTGTCCTAGAAGTGGTCTTCTTTCCACAAGGATCACGAGGTCTCCCGATTTGATGATGGGTTGAAATCTTCCTGGGTGAATTCTTCAATCTGCCGCCCACCCTGAGGATCCCCTGTTCATCGAAGAAAGGTGAAATGTGGACATAATCTGTCCCCTTTTTCATCGAGGCTTCCTTGTGCAACTGTTGTGACATTGATGTGAACTTTAAAGGAGATACTTTGGTTTTGCCTTTGACAAACGAGACCTTGTCTTCGCCAGCTGAGCTCATGGAGTGCAAGTACAAGGCAGCGCTGTACCCCTTTGATGATGCATCACAGAAGCCAACCAAGCGGCGAACAGCTAGGGGTTCTGCGATGTGTCGTGGAATCGAGATAGAAGACAGGACTAGCCAATCGGTTGTAAGTTCCATCCAGGCATCTTGGAGATCGTGTGGGAGTTCTTCGTCCCAGTCGGTCTTCGCTTTCCAGACCTCTTGGAGCAATGACTTGGCGATGAAGACTACAGGAGCAAGCAGTCCAAGTGGGTCAAAGATACGCGATATTGACGACAGCATGTGCCGTTTAGTGACCGGACAAGGATGAGGGGGTTTGACCGAATAGGAAAAGGAATCATTAGATGAGCGCCAAAGTAGACCTAATATTTTGGTGGAGTCGTCGATTCTGATGGCTACAGATTCGCTGTGTTGTTCTTTAGCAGGAAGAAGCATCGGTTCGGTCGAAGCCCACTTGCTTAGGGTAAATCCGCCTTTTGCGAATAAACAGCGTAACTGGTTTTGAAGTAGAAGAGCTTCTTCTAAGGTGTCAGCTCCGCTGCACAGGTCGTCAACGTAGCAGTTCTCTAAAACGCGACTTGCGGCTAAGGGGAATTCTGACCCATGGATTTCTACAAGTCGCCTTACGGTTCGAAGTGCTTGATATGCGCTTGACTTAAGCCCATATGTTACGGTATTGAGCTCCATTATTTGAATTGCCTTGTTGGGTGAATCGCGCCACAGGATGTGCTGGAATTTTCTGTCTTCTTCGTGAACGACAACTTGGCGATACATCTTAACCATGTCCGCACATAGAGGAATGGCATAGAGGCGAAAACGGATCAGAATGTTGCACAAATCTTCTTGAAGCTTGGGTCCCGATAGGAGTGCGTCATTGAGACTGTAACCTGATGACGAAGGGCATGACGCATCGAAAACTACCCTCAGCTTCATGTCGCCGTGGGGGCCCTCCTGCCAAACGCCATGGTGAGGGATGAGATACGAGGACTTAGTTGTTGCAGGAGACATGTGTCCGAGGTCCCTGTATTCCTGCATGAATTCGGAATATTTATGAAAAAACGCGGGATCCTTTCGGAATCTAGTTTCCAGAGCGTAGAAACGACGGTATGCAATATCTCTGTTGTCGCCGATCGGAACGCCTTCCTTGAAGGGCAGTCTCACTATAAATCGTCCCTCGTCATCTCGAGAAAGTGTCTTCGAATAAAATTCCTCGCAATAGGCATCTTCGGGGTCGGTTCGGTCAACAGGTTTGGGCTCTTCAATCTCCCAAAACAACTTCATATCATCCTCAATTGAATGATGCCTTTCGATGAAGAATGAGTGATGAGAAGTAGAGGGGTGATCGTTCAATGTGCCAGTGACAACGATTCCGAATGTGGTGGGCAACAATGACAGACCATCGATGTCAGAGGGCTTGGATGCGCCTGAGATTATTTGATGGAAGACATCTCCTCCTAAGAGAATATCGATGGTTTTAGATTCTCGCAAATTGGTGATCGGCCAATGGCAAGTCCATTAGCTTGCTGGAAAGGGATGTTGGCAGGCTGATACTGGGCAAATTCGATGTGATGTGGTCAATGACCAACGGTGTTACCTTTAACTCTTTGTCTCCAACGAGTGGGCGTAAAACGCAGTGTGTGGATCCTTTCACTAGGTGCGCTGGTAGGGTTGATCCTGCGAGGCTTGTGATGGAAACCTTGGAAGGGCAAATCTTAGCACCTATCTTCTTTGCAAGAGAGGAGGTCATAAAGGTGTTTTGACTGCCTGAGTCGAGGAGAGCGTGTGCGGTGTGGAAATCACCTCTTGAACCTCTAATCAGAGTGCGCACGGTTCCGAGGAGTACGGTGCTCCTTGAGCATGATTTCTGGGCTGAGCCAAAACCGATGAAGGACTTGTCTTGAGTGTCTGCAACTGGAGATTGTCTTTTGTCATGAGCCGGTTCCTCATCCTTGGTGACTCCACGATCACCTCGATGGATCAGCGAATGATGTTTATTCCTGCAGTAGATGCAGCGAAATTTGGAACGGCAGTTTCCTACTCTGTGCCCTTTTTTTAAACAGTTGAAACACACCTTCCAAGAACGTATTATCGATGCCCTTTGCTCTACAGGAAGTTTCTTAAATCTTTCGCACTTCGCACAGGTGTGGGCGCCTTGGCAGAAAAGGCATTGAACGGGCTTAGGACTGGTTTCTCGGGACTTAGAACTTTGAGAGTCCGAGGAATCGCTGCTGGTGTGAAATGAAACCGCCTTATACCGCGGGGAGTTTCTGTTGGGGCAGCTAACACGAGAGTTCGATGAAGACCTACTACTTGAGCTTCCTGATACATCCTGTGACATCTTGAGGGCGAGTTTCCTTTGGCGAATGAATGTTATTACGTCCTCAGTTTTCGGAAGGTCCTTGCTGGACTCTCGAGATAATTCGAATTGTTTCCTCGTTTCAGCGTCAAGAGCGCGCAGGGCTAATGTGGACAATATGAATTCGCAAGGATTCTCGAGTTTGAGAGCGTTAAAGGCCTCGATACTATCAGCAACGCCTGTAAGAAACCTATCATATTTCTGCTGTTCCGATTTGGCAGAGGTAACTTCACAATCCACGATGCGATGAACTAGAAGACGAGCTAATACTCGAGGGTTGTCATAGGTCTTTGTTACCTTCTCCCAAGCTTGATCGTAGGACTCATCCGCGATGGTGAAATGGGAAACTAATGACGCGGATTCTCCTTTGAGAGCTGCTATCAGATAATGTAATTTCTCAATTTTGCTGAGAGATTTGCGATCGTGTATCATGGAGCGGAAGGTGTCCCTGAAGTGGGTCCATTGTAGGAGGTCGCCTGAGAATGTGGGAATTGGGATCTTATCGAGCTCGGGACCGCGGGAGGTCATTGTTGGCAATTCGGTTTTTTCAGCTTTCCTTAAAGAGTCGCGATCCATGAGGGAGAGTAGAATGGCTTTAGCAGCGATAATTTCAGACCGTAGCTTGCTGTATACCGCATCCCAATCTTTATTAGGGAAAATATCGCTTTCTCCCAAAAGCAGATGTAGTGAGTCGCGTTTGTCCCATGTGCAGCAGAATTCCTCCCACTCTTCCTTCGCGACGAGATATCTCGCCTCGAAGCTACGTATGTCGTCATCTGCGATGTCGTTCAATGGGATGTCGCCGATTCCAATGATGTTGCGCTTTAAAAGGCGCATTTTGCGTTCAAGTGCGTTGGCTTGATTAATATAATCAGCGGATTTCGTCGCTTGACGCTTTTGAGCTTCATGATCTTCAGGCATATTCAAAACAAAAACAAAACAAAGCAGCCAACCAGATCGAGCAGGAGCGGAGCAAGGAGTTAGCCAAACAAATAAAAGAATGAGAACAATAGAGCAAAAGGAAGAAGCAAGGGTATAAATAGAGATAGAAAATGTTCAGGTACCAATAAGAACAACAAAATAAATAAAACTTGAGAAGACAACGGGCTGAGCAGACGAAACATTAAAATAGAGTAAGATGATTGACTACATTAATACAACAGGCTAAGCTAAAGTCAATTAAACCATTAAAATAATCAAAAGCATTTAAAACACATCATACATAAGGTGACTGTCACGAAAAGAAACCAAGGAGAGTGTGACGTCACGAGAGCGGGGCCACTGTAACTTTACTTGGCAACCACTACCTCTATGGACTGAGTCTAGGTGGAGAAACAGCTAGCTGAGCGAAGCCTCCCTAGTTTGAGAAAACCATGAGGATCAGTCACAGTGGAAGAAGAATTGTGTTTTAAATAGGTGTTTATGTGTGGAATAACAAATGAATTGACTTTATGTGAAATAATAATAATACCTGTGTGATACATATCTAGAAAATAAAGATATAAATGATATTTATGAGAATCTTATTGTCTACCCAGATCATTAATAAATGATTGAAGAACATATTGTGATTCAATTAAAAAATATAAAGAATAAAATCTATAAGGTAATTGAGAGATGAACATGAGACAATAATATGAATAATTTAATAATATAATTGAATGTAAGTTCTCATGTTGGGCTAATGTCAATTACTTGAGTTAAATATGTCTTCAAACATTTATAGAAATTATTTAAACATTAAAATAGTCTAAGCAACACATTTGAAAAATGATCAAGTCTGATTTGGATCATGAAGTGAATTTTTAAACTGATTAGTTCATGATAATTAATACAAAATGGTATAGACTTGATGTGATTTGAAATTAATAATATTTGATAGCAATTAATTCACAAATCCATATCAATATATTTTTTATTGCCTGAATATAAGACTATTTTTACCAAAATTATGTAACTGATACAGATCTCTGCCCGGAGGACCATGTTTGCGATTTACTGGTACAGATCTCTGCCCGGAGGACCATTTTTTATGATATTACTGGTACAGATCTCTGCCCGGAGGACCATGTTTACGATTGTGGTCACTCTACCATTTTTTATATGGTTTAGAGTGGACCACTGACGGTGAAGGACTGCAGAGATTTGTACATAGGTTGAATTTAAAATCAGGATTTATTTTGGAAAATATAATTAATTAGATGGGGGTGTAAAGCCAAAAGCAGGAACATGTTTATTGTTATTGGGTTAGTTAAATTTTGAACATGGGAATGATGAGCTGCTGCTGAGGGTTGAACTGTTGAATGGTTTTGCTGGATCTTCATAAATGATAAATTAAGAGAGGTACCTGGTGTCTTGACGATTATGTGTTTAAGCATGATGTATAAGCCCTGTAATGTGCTGCGTTTTCTTGTTCCTCCAAATCATGGTGGGCTGGCTAACACCATTTCCTGCTCCCTTTGCTCGGCCTGGGTGGCTTAGATGTTTACTCCTCCATCATTGGTGTGTAAAACTTGGGGAGAGAAAAAATGATGCTCCACACTTTGTCTGCTTGGAGACTAGGCGACTATATCTTCCGAACTTGTCTTTGCGTGCAGTTCGTACTGCCGCGGGCAAGTAGTTCCCGGGCACACCGCTAGGTGGCAGCACCTCACGGGGTAGACTTCTTACATATAATGAGCGGAGTGAAGCGAACACATATATATACACATATACTTATATATATATATATATATATTTAAATTTTAACGGGGGTCATTTTTGGTGTCTACTAGGTAGGATCGATAAAGATTTGAAGAAATTTTTCAAAAATTCCGTCATGAGTACAACCTCAATAGCTACTTTCCTTCGGAGGAAAGTGCTAAAAGTCGGGAGACGAGGAAGAATTTTATTTTTATTAATACAAACGTATTATGTACAACAAACGTGATTTAAAATCTCATTAGAAAAACATCTATTTGTATTATTTAACGGTCTTTTTTTTTTTTCTTTTTTTTTTTTTTAGTATAATCTTCATTTTAATATTATTTAAGTTTAATTTATTATTAATTTCATTTTATTTCAATTATTCAGTTTAAGTACTTTGGAAAACTATATGTAGTTTATGAAATTGTTAAATATTGTAAACAAAATACATGCGTTATGCAATGCATGGGGCATGTAGTCAATATACAGCCACACCTCAGGGTTACTAAGGAAAAAAAATGACGCTGAAATTAAAATAAATATTTTTAGTATGTTTAATCATAAAGAATTATGAGACACAGATTTTCCCGGACATTGTCCTTGTGAACGCCGAGTTGAAGTGTCAAAGAAGATTGACAATAACAGTCCAATGCCAGTGATTAGATACGGATCACGGATGACGGTTATGTTCTTTTCAGTTAGAAGCTGTTTTACATAAATGACAGAGAATGAAAATAATAATTCTTCAAAGTGAATATTAGCATTTCCAAGGATAATGAATCATTCGAGGCCACAATGACTTGAAATACTTTTTAAAGATTAATTCTTTTTAATGGTCGCAATAGCCTGTTCGGATAGACGGAAAACAGGCTCTGTTCACTATAGGACCATGAGGGCGCGCTGGACTTGGATAGCTCGAAGACCGCATTGTACTGAGAAGCGAGTATTTGAGGATGAAAAATCGTCCGGATTGTTCCATATGTGGTGAAAAATCGTTATTTCAGGCGTGGTTTTGAGCCTATCCAAAGTACGGACTAATAATACTGTGTACAGATTCATTAAGTTGTTTACACTTTTTATACAACAACTAACAAGGGGAGAATACAGCGGTGGAGTCACCAATCTGGACCATTTTTTTTTCTGGTGATTTTTTTCTGGTTTAATCTACCTACTCTATAAAAGATTTTTTTTGTTTTTGTAATATTCCCAAAATTTGAATTCAGGGGTTCTTCAATGTGCTAAAAACGAATCTGACATCTGTTTTTAAATCCTTTTTTTTTTTTTTTTTTTGTTATAATGGATAACTATTTAAATGTAGGTATATGGAATATTTTGGGAGAATAATGACTTCTATATACTCGAGTATGTAAATCAATTTTTTATTTAAAAACAGATATCAGATTCGTTTTTAGCACATTGAAAAACCCCTAAATTCAAATTTTGGGAATATTATAAAAAAAATGTATTTTAAATTTCGCTGAGGGGGACCCTTAAAATTTTGTTAAAGATTCAACAATCCGGCCATATTTCAAAGAATATTTACCCAATTCAAACCTTGGAGGGTCAATAAAGGTCCTAATGTGACACATTTCCTTCCAATCGGGGTGTTTCTACGTGTCCTGGGATTGACGTTATATGCAAAAAAGTTTACATTTTACTTTTATTTTGAGAACCATTTTTTGAAAGTACCTTTTGAGAGAATACAATAGTCATGTATATGGTTAGAAAAAGGAGTTTTTGTTCTTTTGAAAGATTTCAATGACGTAAAAATCGGATTATCTCAAGGGGAGATATTGAATTTCAAAACGTCACGTTACTTTATTTTTTGTTTTCAATGATACTCACCACATTAGGGTTTCTTGGGGTGCTGATTTTAAATCTTCTATTATTTTTGGTGTAACAACATGTATAATACTAGTTTACTTGAAAACGTAAGCATATTTTTGAATTTATTTGACGAAATATAAATTATTGTTTAACGATTATATTTTTCCTTTTATCTACTCTATAAAACAAATGAATTGGTGAAAGAATCATGTCAATATCGTTTTCTAAACTCAATATAAAAAAATAAAGCACTTTCATCCTATTTTATTTTATTTCTCGGCTCCTAAGGCGCATTGGACGGAACGCTCGGACACGTCTCGACTATTTTTCGATGTAGAATCTCGAGAAAAAAAAAATGGTCCAGATCTGGGAACCCACCGCTGTATACTCCCCTTGTAAGACACCAACCCGATCATTATCAAAATAGTACAAGAAATATAAGACCAACACATAATGATATGGGTTCTTGATCATGAAAACATCCTACAGTCTACAGTAGCGGACGAACATGCAAAACTTGCTACTAGAAGCTACCCGAACGAGCAGTACTTATTTACAGTTAATGTCCTACAAATGAAAAAATTCCGACTCGCTGGAACTGCATCATCTAAGCGCGGTTCCGTTCTTAATCCTAATGTCATTTGGAAAGGTTGAAATAGAAACAGTTATAATTTTGGTTAGACCTCTCATGAAATAATTTATGACCTCAAATAGGTCACAGTTGTTTAGGTCCGCCCAGACCCTCACCTCTACCTGACAGAAAAAGGGTCATACAGCACCCTTCATGCACTCCTAGACATACTAATCTTACTGTTCAATGATTTGAAAAATATCAAAATGTTTACATTTTCTTGTACTCTTCTACTATAGTACTAATTCTAGAAATAATTCAAATTAAAAAAAATAATTAAAATGTGAGCTAAACAACTACAAAAACCCGTTTAAAAGAACAAAACAAACGCATTTGAAGATTTAAGCACATATTTCTCCGATTGACATCGCCTAATCGAAAATTTCTTCAGAATCTTTTTTGTAGAGCATTAAGTAAGCTTTTGAAAGGTTACCTTCTGCTTACCAAGATTCCCAACCGTATTTGAGATATTAAGGAAAATATACGAAGTTCCCAAAACTTTTCATGTCTAAAAATAAAATATTTTATTCTAATCCTTCCTTAATTCCGAACGTAACCAAAATTAAAACATCTTTGTTTACATTAATTTCAAACATGCAGAAAATATTTTAAATGTATCCCATGATTCCAAGTACACAAACCAAAAACTAGATTCAACAAATATTTTTCCACTTTTCTCGAAAACGTTTAAAGCTATCGCCTTAAAAATGATTTCATTCGTTTTTTTAGGCAAATAAACCTATAAAACGAGTACTTTTTTTCGCTCCAAAAACCATGTTCCGGTGGAGCTTGACCTTTCAAATTAGACGAAAGATTTTTGTACCAAATTTCATCAAAATCGGACCATTATTGAGGCCAGGAAAGAGCGAACAGACAAATATATATGTATACAAATTTGAACCACCGTTATTTTCGTTCTCTAGGGGTAAAAGTCGGCACTTCCGGCTTGTTTCATGAGGTCAACCTTGTAAGCGGGGTTCCTCCCTATGAAGGGAGGGAGGAACCCCGCTAAAAAAAAAGAAGCAATCCTAAATAGGTGGCAAGCAATGTCACCAATTTCATAATTTCTTTTTCAAATTTCTTATACATTATTGTGTATTAAAAACGTTCATCATTGTACTGGCGACGATAGAAAATTATTTCAAACAGATGGTAAGCGCCTTTAATATTTACAGTCTGCCAGAATATGATTAATGGGAAGTCCAGTTGTAATAGGTACAAGAAGTATTGTCTTGCCTTGTCATAATGTACAAGTGACGAAGTCGCATTTGACCAATACTTAGACAGCGTACAATTAATTATTTCCGTCTGTTTTATTTTTTTGCTAGATGAAAAAAAAATCATTATTTACTTATTCATGCATTCCTCGAAGAAGCGATTCGCATAAACGAAAAATTGTTTGGTTGTTTGTTTGTAGTAAAGATATATTTATTTTTTCTGATTAATTAGTGAGAAAATATTTAAAAAAATAAAACTTTATAAAATTAAATAATATTATGTACTTTAATAAATCGTTATTTCCATAGTACATGTTTTTTTATTCACATAATAATTGACTCCCATCTGAGAGTAGTTAAGTTATGTTGTCCAGTATGTCATAGTTTTCTCTCAATAGATATTCAGCCAAGAAAATTAAAACCTAAAAAAAAAAAAAAAAAAAAAAAAAAAAAAAAAAAAAAAAAAAAAATTGTTTTAAGAAGGTTTGTGCAAACTTCGGAACGTAACAACTAGGTCTAATTGCTATATTTAGTTAGATTGTTATGTTTATAAGTAAGCAGATACTTACGGAACATGTCGAGTTGCTATGTAACACTGTGTTCCCTCGCGATGAGTTTTGCCTTTTGTATGTTCCAGTGTAGTCCTCCCCTCCACAGAAGTAGGTATAACTCATCCATTGTAGACACCAGTTGCATAATATTGATTGTTCATTGGACTATTTTTAATGCACTAACATTTTTTTTTTTTTTTCACTAAATCCACTGATGACACTGGTCTACAACAAATTTGGCTTTTACGTGAAAATATACTAAATTGTAGTATTTCACTCGCCCAAGATAAATATAAGTTAAAATTCATAGCTAGCCCTTATTGTTCATTTGTGCAATATTTAATATAATACATTGAGTGTGATATAGAGACCCGCAGCCATTTGTGCAATATTTAATATAATACATGGAGTGTGATATAGAGACCCGCAGACATTTGTGCAAAATTTAATATAATACATGGAGTGTGATATAGAGACCCGCAGACATTTGTGCAATATTTAATATAATACATGGAGTGTGATATAGAGACCCGCAGACATTTGTGCAATATTTAATATAATACATGGAGTGTGATATAGAGACCCGCAGACATTTGTGCAATATTTAATATAATACATGGAGTGTGATATAGAGACCCGCAGACATTTGTGCAATATTTAATATAATACATGGAGTGTGATATAGAGACCCGCAGACATTTGTGCAATATTTAATATAATACATGGAGTGTGATATAGAGACCCGCAGACATTTGTGCAATATTTAATATAATACATGGAGTGTGATATAGAGACCCGCAGACATTTGTGCAATATTTAATATAATACATGGAGTGTGATATAGAGACCCGCAGACATTTGTGCAATATTTAATATAATACATGGAGTGTGATATAGAGACCCGCAGACATTTGTGCAATATTTAATATAATACATGGAGTGTGATATAGAGACCCGCAGACATTTGTGCAATATTTAATATAATACATGGAGTGTGATATAGAGACCCGCAGACATTTGTGCAATATTTAATATAATACATGGAGTGTGATATAGAGACCCGCAGACATTTGTGCAATATTTAATATAATACATGGAGTGTGATATAGAGACCCGCAGACATTTGTGCAATATTTAATATAATACATGGAGTGTGATATAGAGACCCGCAGACATTTTATTATTCTATCACTTTTAATTATTAAATTGGAACAAATGAAAAGCTTTATGCAGGCTCTCAACGAGAATGGACCAGCATTCAAATACCTTCGAAGTAAACCCCATAAAAGTGATGCCAAACTAAAAGAAGGAAACTTTATCTGACCTGAAATAAGAGAAATTCTAAACGACCAAACTTTCATTCAGTTTTTCAGGGCTTTGAAAAAGAAGCATGGGAATCTTTCAAAGCGTTCGTTCATGGTTTTTTGAGCAATAAGAGAAATAAAAATTATGTTGAGCTTCTGAACAATCTCCTTTAAATCAGTTGGGTTGCAATATTTTCCTAAAAATTAATTTTCTTCTTTCTCATCTTGATTTTTTCCCTTCTAACTGTGGTGAACGATTCCACCAAGATATCTCGACAATTGAAAAGAGATACCAGGGTCGATGAAATGTTAGCGGACTATTACTAGAAGTTTAGAAGAGATACACCTCAAAGCAATTACAATAGGCAAACCAAAAAGAAGAGAAATTCTTAATTAAACAGGTATAAATATTTTGATAATATTTCAAAATCCCCAATTTTAAATAAAAAGTAAAAAATAATAATAAATAAAAATAGTTGTTTTTAAGATTTTTTTTGTACTTTAATATGCTACTAAAAGTCAAATGTTGTATATTAGGTATATTTTCACAATAAGAGCTACCGCTCCCGTTCCCGCTCCCATTCCGCTCCCATTCCGCTCCCGTTCCCGCTCCCGTTCCCGCTCCCATTCCGCTCCCGTTTTGTTCCCGCTTTCTAAATGTGTGTACATTGCTAGAAGAAGATTTCCATCTCTGCAATTTGATATACAGTCGGCAGGATCTTCGGCCGAATGATATACAGTAGTGGAACTAAAAACTCACAGGTAAAAACAGGAAGGTACAGAAATGTTTACAGAAAGACATTTAATTAAGTTTTATTTGTTTTCTTTGCATGATATTTAATTGTGAATGAATGAATATTTACTATATTTTTAATTACAATTACATTTACAAAACATAAATAAAAGAAAATCGTCAAATATTTAGTCATTTATTACCCAAAATAAAATGAGAATTTTTTTTAATAAATATGGGAAGCTCGACGACATTTTTGTATCATTTATTGTGTTTTATGAAAAATATTGTATATTACAGAAGAACAAGTACTTCGTAGGTTGAGAAGTGGCGTTCCTGTCCTTCAAAAGGTACGTACAGTACTCCGTGGCTTCGGTGCACCTGAAATAGAAACCAAATCAATAATAAAATTTATTAATAACAGAAAGTATAATTTGTATATAAGAATTTAAGATGAAAATGAAGAATTAAATTGTATTTCTACACCACTATTTATGCAACTAAAGCAGAATATGATCTCGATAAATTGGTTATAGTGACCAATATTACTAGATTTACTTGATTGTGGTGGTAGGAAAATAATAAAAAAAATAACCAATTTATTCAGCTCCAAATCTTTTAGCGCGGTTCCTCCTTCCCTCCATAGAGAGGCACCCGCTTATAAGGTTGACCACAATATAACGCAGTACAAAACTGTTGACTAGAAAATTTCCCGTTTCAGAACCCATAGATGACGAAAAGAACAGTAGTTCAAATTTATCTATATGTGTGTGTGTGTGTGCGAATAAAGAGAGAGAGAGAGAGATTCGTCTGTTCGCTCTCTCGCCGGCTCAAAAATGGTCCGATTTTGATGAAATTTGATGCTAAAATCTTTCCTCTAAGTTGAAAGGTCAAGTTCGGTAACCAGCAGGTACCGCCAACCGAAACATGTTTTTGTATAGACATTTGAGCGGAAAAAAAAATCGTAACGCTTACGTTTTCGAGTTCATACGCTTGTAGGTACTCGTTTTAAAACTATCTATATCAGGCTCAAAAATGTTCCGATTTTGAAGAAATTTGGTACGAAAGTACTTCGTCTCAAATAAAACCAGCCGATAACTTCTACCTTCTAATCATCGGTTCAAGTTCGGTAAAATTCTCGCAAAAAAATCGTGAAAGCCGTGGGGAATCAAAATGAAACCAAGATCATATCCATAACTCGCGAAAAGTGGAATGTACTAGACTTTTTTTTTTTTTTTTTTTTTTTTTTTTTTTTTTTATTTTGGCGTATTTACATAAATATCTCGAAACCGGTTGAGATCATGGTAAATGTAAGCTATTCGAAAGCTTACTAAATTTTGTACAAAAACGGTTCTAATCCAATTTTTCATAGAGCGATCCTATTCGGAGGAATCGGTGCTTGAAATTAGAACGTGTCGGTTTCGTTCTTTTGAGCGGGGTTTTGACTCTGTTTGACTCAGTTTTTTTTGGGGGGGCGATCTTTTGTTTTAGTCTTTTATTTCTAATTTCTTCATTAAAACAAGATAAGTAAATGAGAAGCGTGTTTGTATTACTGGTTGTTTTTAATAATGAAAGCAAGTTCCACGATATCTTCTGGGCTCCGGCCAGTTTCCTGTTCATTGTGGCGGGTAAATTTCGCTTTTAACGGGGTGTGTTTGAATTTTGCACGACATAAAAAAAATTTGCAACAAACTATTGCTGAGAGAGACGAAAGAGTTGAACGGTAGTGAGGTCGAGATGGGAAATTGGCGAGATAACGGGGACAGCAAGAGCCCCTTCATTCGCAAGTAATGAAAGGGTTAACTGTTTCTCTTCTAAGTTTTCCAAATGACACTATGGATAAAAACGGAAACGCGCTAAGGTGACGCATTTCCTGAGAGTGTTTTTTTTTTTTTTTTAAATAATTGAGTCGCCCAGTAATAACAAATAAAACATTTATATTCTTGGTTTTATTACCTTTCCTACAGTTAATGTTCCATTAAGTAATGTCCTTCCAACATACAGCGCTTCTCCGTTGCTAGTCTGACCAACCTGGATGGCTTCAGGAGGCACATCTCCGCCTTCAGCTTCCTTCCAAGCAGTATGGCTGCTCACCAAAACCTACAGGCATATCTTAATATTAGCATATATATATATATATATATATATATATATATATATATATATATATATATATATATATATATATATATATATATATATACAGGGTGGTCCCGAAGGAAATCGCCATACTTGAGCGGAGCGTACTATGACTGAAGTGTAGTTGAATGCCACCAAGAAGAAATTGTCCATGATGGCCTAGAGGGGCAGATACTGTAGTAGTACTGTAGAGTAACCTTTCTGATTCTTGATCACACTGCAAATTATGGAGATCCAGTACTATGCTCCTCCCACCTGTTTTTGCCTTTTTGCGGGGGGGGCTAATTAAATTAATTAAAGGTTGGGCCTACGGACGGTCTGGGGCCCCGAATACAACCCTTGAACGAAAACGCTAGAAGGTAAAATTTATATTGCGGGCCCTAGTTTTGATCTCAGATCCTAAATTAAAGTTTTTATAAGATAAAAATTATTATTTTCTTAACCCTCCAATGCCCAAGGTCCCCTACAGGGGACCACTTTTTCACATTAGTTCAAAAGTTTTCCAAGAAGTTGGGGTCTACAATAACTGTTTCTATGGTTAAAGAAGGAATTGATTTACATTACTGCAGATTTATAAGATTCCAGGGTTACAGATAACAACGATAATTGGATTTGAAGTTACTGCAACAATCACAATTACAACCGGTTAGAATCTTCATTGCATTTACATTGTTATGGGTAAAAAATGGTTAAGTTTTATACTTCTTTCTGTATAGATCATTTACTGAACATTTTTTTATTAAATAAATTAAAGTTTGAGCGAATTTGATTAAATCTCTGTTCAATGAGTATTCTTTGAATTCTGTGGTCCCCCTTAGGGGACCTTGGGCACTGGGACTACATTCTGATTTGTTTATTGGTGCCAATCTACTTTCAAATATTATTTGAAATAATTGACAATACTTCAAGAAAAAATGCAATAACGTCAATTTATCAAAACAATTATAATAATTAGAATTTTTAAACGACATAAAGAAAGAAGAAGAAAAAATCGCTGTCAACAAAGAAATCACGGTCAGAAAAAAAAAATTGCCCCACTAAATCTAGAATAACTAAAGGTAAAAAAAGGAAGGTAACTTTTCAAATAGAGCTGGGAAAGGAAATTCTACAGAAAGATTATTCAGAAATTGCAGTAACTTTCAGCGAAAAAAGTATTCATTTATTTCATGCACTCCTTTAGACAGGCTATATGACGGCCAAAAATATAAGAATGTTCTGAGAACATTTTGAATCCGACAGACATAAGACTTTGGTGTCTGAAAGTATAAGTCGAAACGGACTTTTCGAAATTCAAAAATTCGTTTATCTTTCAGATAAATTAATTGTAAACTACCCGAAAATTGTTTTGGAGGATTGTTTTGGGAAGCTGGGGGCTACTTCGATGTAAGAAATAAATTGTTTTACAAAAAGTTGATGCTGTTGCTGGAACATCCCAGGAACTATAGATGAAAGCATGGTCACCTACTATGAATGCAATAGCTATAAGCAGCATCTCCCCATGGCAAGCCCATAAGTTTTGGTTATAAAATTTGGTCTTGTGAACCTCGACAAGGCTACCTGCAACTTTTGAGCCCTATCAGGGGGCTCCTATGCCCTTCCAGAATAGTTACGGCTTGGTGGATCTGTAGTTCTTGAGTTTTCTTTCCGGTTACCCCAAGGATTGGGGCCTTACAGGCTTTACGCGGTCAATTGTTTTAGTAAAATAGACCTCTTTCAAGAATTAAATATACTAAACACTGGCTAGACCAAAACTATTCAAGAAAATCACTTTGTAACAATAGTAAAAAACAGTCAAGACTCATGAGTGACTGCTGCAATATAGGGCTTTATTCGCACTGTTATTTCGATTTTCACAGAATAAATAATTTTTTCTAAAACCAATATTTATCAGAGGCAACTAATCGTGTACTTATGCATTTTATTATTATTTACTTGCAGTAAAATAAAGATTTGTTCATGAAATATAGTGAATTTTTAAAAGACACCAGATTTTGATACTTTTTTTTGATACCGAGTGCCCAAGGTCCCCTCTAGGGGACCATATGTTATTTTACATATTAACAGTTTTATAACAAAAATGTCTTAAAAGTTACTTAAATTGACTTCATATTAACCCATTTAAGCAAAGAAAAAATTAGAAAAATAAATAGAATAGTCATGGGCATTGGAGGGTTAAAATAATACAAAAATGAAGGAATGCTTACATCTGTCACAGGACAATAAACATGTTATAATTCAATATATATATAAAATCTTTGCGACCTATTATTATGGGAACAAGAAGAAAGAAAGCACTGGATATTATTCTCAAAACTTAACAATTGGTTTTCACAAAGGATTTCGCTTGTTACCATGTTTTACGACCGACTATTTGTAAGATGTACCAAGTTCTTTGTATTTTGTACCTCTGCATGTTTCTCCGAGGATAAATTAAGAAGCATTGTTCACCTCATATTCTAGCTTGGTGATCTCCTCGCCATTCCAGCAGACGAATGCACAGCCATGGTTTGGACATATTTTGGCAGGGAGAATGTCCCCAGAATGGGACGCCCTGCCAACGTAGATAGTCCCACCGTCAGCATCCTGGCCACCATGGACTGCACCTGATGGGACGTATCCTGCAGAAGCCCTCTCCCAAGTGAGGCTCCCGGCGCAGCTCGCAGGAATGGCCCAATCTGTAATCAGGGTATTCAATATTTTAGCTGATTGACGGTATGGTTTTTAGTCGTTTCCAAATACTCCACTCCAAATTGTCCTACCATCCTAATCCCGAAGTTCTATCCTTATCTTCCCAATCCCAGCCAGACAAATCTCCCGGGTCCAATCCATTAGAAATGACCCAGACCATGTTGCTCGACATTTTTGATTTTCCTAATTTTTTTACCAGTTATTCCCCTATACTAGGTGAGTTCAAACCTGCAGTGAAACAATTTTCTGGGTCATAGTTTTTTTCCCGGCCATTTTAAGTTTGCATTTTAACTACTTTTTGTCCGAGAACTCAGGCCCTTTTGAGATATTGTACTTCAAATATCGCTAAAAATACGATTATTTTATTATTATTATTATTTATTGAAAAATTATATATAAAAAAAAGGAAAGGATTCTCAAGCTTGAAACTTCTGCAACAAGTAGTCAGATAATACATCTATGCATGAAAAAAAATTGAAGGTGAGTCTTTATTCCTTCTAATAATTTTGCAGCTCTAAAACTCCCGTTTTACGTTAAATTCCAATCAATTTTTGTGATTTTTTTTCTTCAATTTCCTTACTATTTACAAAACACAATGCAGGAACAATAATAAAGATCATATCGCTCTGATAATTTTAGTGTTTATTCTGTTTTAATATCTATGAAATTAAGAAAGTTAGATAAATTTACGTAAAACCTTTTTTCGGACAAAAAGTAGTTCAAATAGAAACTTAAAATGGCCGACAAAAAAAAACTATGACCCAGAAAAACTTTTTACTGCTCTATACTCACCTAGAGGAATAACTGGTAAAAAAATTAGGAAAATTAAAAATGTCGAGCAACAAATGTTATTCTATTTGGGTGATTTCTAATGGATTGACCCCCAGGCGGCTTAGGAGACAGTGCCCCCGAGACAATTTGCTCACCTGACCTTATCATGATCATTAAAATTTATTTAGTCAGTTCCGGAAGTGCCAACAATGGTTGGATTCTTCCAAATTTTGTATGGTTTTTATTTTACTTTTACACAAATTTGAACTACCGTTATTTTCGTCATCTTTGGGTTCTGAAGCTTTAACCCACTAGTCGGCAGTTCCGGATTACATCATGAGGTCAACCTCATAAGTGGGTGTTCTTCCTATGGAGGGAGGGAGGAACCAAGCTAAAAGGGAGTTACTATTTTCTATGAAAAAGGTGTGAGTACAAGAATTGAAGGGGTCTGGGCAAAATAGTGCCAAGCAACATTTTTACTAGAGCTTAATTGTAGCTGCTACATGTTGGATATTATGTGGGACTATCAATCTATGATGCAAATGCTACTAAAATATGACTACAAGCTCTGTATGCTACTTAATCTTGTTGCTGGGACTGATAGTCCCATATAATATCCAACATATAGAAGCTACAGTTAAGTTTTGTTAAAAATGTTGCTTGGCACTATTTTGCCTCGACCCCTTCAATTGTAAAAATTACTTCTAATCTTTCTAAATGACACTAGTTATAGCTACATTACTATTACTTCAAGGTCGGTAATTCCTCACATTAGCTACAATATTAAAATAACCTTATCCATACATGTTCTAATACTTACGGAACATGTCTAGTTGGTTAATGGACTGATGTTATACTGATTGCCTGTAAGAGGCACCTTTCTATATATCGAAGGGGCACTTGAAAGAGCCACACCCAAAAGGAAAGCCTTATCTTTAGTCCGGCCTACGTGCAATCAGAGATATTTTTGAAAAGGGCATTCAGAACAGTTATTTAGAATTATTATTTTTGGTTCTGATAAGGCGAAAATGGCGGATTCGTCATTGGACTCAAAGAAAGAGCACATTTCGAGAGGGCTTATTCAATTGGATTATTCATATCTCTATCTATATGATGTCAGGAATTATAATAATAGCATGATCCTTCAAACACAAAAACCTTTGAGTAGCAGGAAATGCGCCATCTGAGCGTGTTTTCATATTATCATTATCCCTAACAAAGTGATCCGGACTGCGGATTCTCGAAGTAAACAAACTTGAAGTTTCGCTTTGGTGTCAAATTTCCCCAATATCGGTTATCATGTGACAGTAGAGGACTAAAACACAATTATATGAAAGGCCGGGGGGAAAACGATGAATGTCTCTAAAGAATAGTTTTGAGAAAAATGAAAAATACGAGTTTCATTTTTTTTTTTTTTTTTTTTTTTTTTTTTTTTTTTTTTTTTTTTTTTTTTTTTTTTAATTATTATTTTACTCCTACAAGTCTTCGTAATCAAATTAAATACATTTTTTGGGCAGTTCAAGGTACAAATATTTCAAATGAAGCAAGTAAGCTTCGAAAAATGCTTGTATTTTGTAAAATAAATTGGACAAATCAAGAGAACTTTTCATTACAAAAAATTTTAGAAAGTATTTTTTTCTTCAGATAACACATTATATTATACAGAATTAATCATTAATAATGATTAATTATTAATCACTACAAGGTAAATACATTATGTTATATATTTATCTTCTTCATCTAGAAGGTAATCGAGATATGTACCTTCCACGTTATTTTTAGTGGCGATTACCAGCCTCTCGCTGCAGCCACCGAGGTATGGTTCGTGGAAAGTTTCATGGAAGGTTTTTGAACGTTGAGGTTTTGAAACTGGTTTGATCAAAAAAATTTTAAGGGGTTGTAAGTCATTGAACTTGGGCTCAGGAATTGGAAATGGCCAGCTGTAAAGATTTTTAAGCGTTCCTCTTATCATCTCCTTATGATCCAGGTTTGGATCTTCGGTAGTGAGGCCGGAAGGTGCTCAATGGGTTAGTTTAGGTCTTATTATGGCTTTGTATATTTTGATTTTGCGCCTGAGTGAGAGAGAGAGCCTGTCATTAGGAGCCTACCTGCTCATCCTGTTGCTAAGCTTATCCTGTTGGCAACATGAGGCGTGAAGGAGAGCCGGATACCGACAAAGTTCATCTTAGAGGAGACAGTTTAGTCATGTCCATCGATATTGAAAGTTTTGGGGAGCTCCCCAATCCAATTTCAACGCCCGTAAAATCCTTCCAAATATGTAGTGGTCCAAACGGAAGCTTCTAAAAATGGTTAAGGTTTAGGTTAAGCCAACTAATTAAGCCTACTATGCAAGTGTTTGTAACTTATTTCATTTCGAAACAAAAATCTGTCTACAATACTTGGTTTAGAGGTAAAATAAAAAATGAAAAAATGGAATTGACCCATTATGAGCGAGTGTACCCCAAAAAAAATTTACAGGTGACCCTAGGGGCCTTACATTTTTTATTATATCCAGCGATCAGGCGCAGAAAGGAATTCTTGTAAAAAGGTGTGGTCTAGGAAAGACCTGTTAAAGAAATATGTTCTTGGGGTGGATGGATTTAAAACAGAAATACAGGAGAGGGTGCTATTGAACAATACTAGTCCATTGCACTGAAGATACTAAGATCAAATTCCTGAATATTTTCACTTATAGTATCGTACTTACAATAGTTCTGTAGGTACGGCTTTCTTGACCAAACTACAAAGGACATACCCCTGCGGCAGGAGCATGTTACTGCAAGGATAAGAAACAGGTTCCTGTGTTTTAATATCTAATCCTCTGTTTCTTTCTGGACTGTTTCAGGAATGATGTTTTAATTGAAACATGCTTAAATTGGCTGCCCACCAATACAAATAATTATTACTTGAAAGTAAACCAGATCATTTATTCTATTCAGCTTGTTCTTAATAAGCCAAGTATTCATTGAATGATATTATTATTACATTCATTGAAAATTGGCTTAAATAGGTCAGATAAATCCACTATATTTACAAAGAGGTTCAAATAGACAATTCAAGAAGCATGACTTTACAGAATAAACTTATATTTTAAATCTTCCTTGGAATAACATTTTTACCGGAACTTGATAAATGACTTAAATAAACATCAACTAAATCGAATGCTGTCACACCTTTCCTCTTGTAATCGCTATCATCATAAAGCTGATAAGGTTCATGGAATTGGATCTAAGAAAATAATCTTATCAATTTATTTAATATTACATCCACGGTTTGTTTCAATCATTATGTTTTATTAATATTGGATAAACAGCTATTGTAAATGGCACTATTTACAAGAAAAAATGCTCTGCAATGTATAACATACAAGAAACTGAACTCCAGACAATGTTTCTTGACCTCACTAACAGTCTATCATAACACACAAATATTATCATCTGTACATACTCGTTTAGTTCACTAGATATGTTACTGAACTTCTATACTCAACATCCAACAACAGTGTATCCAGGCATGCACTCAATAATATTGTGGCTGCTAGGACTCAGAGACCTGGGCCTTAGCTCAACTGCATACGTACAATCAAATTTGGCTTCTGACGACTTCACAATCAAACCATTAGATATTTTAGCACAGTTCCTCTCTCTCTCTCTCTCTCTCTCTCTCCATAGGGAGAAACCCCCCTTATTAGAGGCCTTCACGAGTACGGACAGCATTGCGTAATTACGAGTACCAATAATACTCGTGGGACGAGTAACTCGATTACTACATGTGTACTTGTACTCAATACACAATTCTCGCATCGGTATCGCCGAGTATAGCAATGTTTGATATCGTTTCGCATCGCCAGGTAAAATAACGTGCAAATTATTCCGATAATGAATTTTGATACTTGGCGATGGAAATGCGTAAACAAAACCAAAGTTAGACAGTCTTTAGTAAAATCAAGAGGAATAAGTAATAAAGGTGATATAAGTACTAAACGTTTATCTAAGGTTATATAAGAAAAAAAAAGGCCGTCACGCAGGAGCTGCATAACTAAGCACTTTCCTCAGAATTTGGGTAGTTTTAGACTGCTTTCCAGAACAATTTGCTTAAAATATCCAAATTAAATAAAATAAAAACATGAATAGTTCTCTTTTAATTTTGTAATGAGTAACTGATCAATTATTAATTTGCTTCCAGAGTTATGTTTACACATGGTAATAAATACTATACTAGACTACGTAATAAATACTAAAAAACCTCATATTATCGTATTTTGATCTAACGCGGGAACAGGATACAGGAACAGGATAGTGGTAGAAAGCGCTCCTTGCGGCGGCTTTGTGAACCTACGTCTGGCGGGCTTTTCTATTGAAATATATTACAAAGTAAACCCCCCCCCTTTCCGATTGACCGATTCAGCTCATTTTTACAACACTTCTTTCTCAAGAGTTACCCACGATGTATACCGCGTTTCGTTACAATACAGCAGAAATTACGACCGGTATGAGTATATTAGTAATTTGGGTCCGGAGTAAACCCCCCCTCCTAATGAACCGATTTAGTTTATTTTTACAACACATATTTACCTGTAGATTACCACTACGAATACCGAGTCTCGTCGAAATATACCAAAAATCACGGCTGGTAGTGGTGAATTGGTATTGTGGGTCCGGAGTAACCCCCCCCCCCTCCTAATGAACCGATTTAGTTTATTTTTACAACACATATTTACCTGTGGATTACCACTACGAATACCCAGTTTGGTCGAAATATACCAAAAATCACGACTGAGTGCCGAATTGGTATTGTGGGTCCGGAGTAAACCCCCCCTCCTAATGAACCGATTTAGTTTATTTTTACAACACATATTTACCTGTGGATTAAGACTACGAATACCGCGTTTGGCCGAAATATACCAAAAATCACGGCTGGTAGTGGCGAATTGGTATTATGGGTCCGGAGTAAACCCTCCGTCCTAATGAACCGATTTAGTTCATTTTTATATCTCACTTTTCTCTCTATATTACCACTACGAATACCAAGTTTCGTTGAAATATAACAAATATGACGGCTGACATGGTCAAATTAGTGTTTTGGGTTCGGGGTAAACCCCCCTTCCGGTGGACCGACTTTGGTGGTTAACGAACTCGTTCAATCGTTTGCTAATTGAATGCTATATACCAAGTTTCGTGACGAAAAAACAAAAACTCTGGCCGCTATCGTGTTAACAGACACACACACACACACATATATATATATATATATATATATATATATATATAAATTTCAACGGGGGTCATTTTCGGTGTCTAATAGGTAGGATCGATAAAGATTTGAAGAAATTTTTCAAAAATTCCGTCATGAGTCCAACCTCAATAGCTACTTTCCTTCGGAGGAAAGTGCTAAAAAAAGCACTCTGTTGACGAAACTGAATGCTCGTTCACTTATGGCGCTGCAAGCAGGAATACATAAGATGTCCCGTCCTAATTGTTGGAGCAACCGGAAATCCGTTTAATTATTTCGCCACCATTTTAATATATTTTGATCTGTGGCACGGCAAAACTCCATTTTAACATTAACTAACTTGGTTGGTAACAATTAATGGTACCAGTTTATATATATATATTATAGAACTGTATGTCATCTTCAGCCTCAAAGCAATCCCACATATTGGTATGATATTCTGTCTGTGCGTCGTCAGGAGGAGAAGACAGTTCTTCTGAAACGTTTTCGCGGTTAATGCAATTTAACTGATCTTTTACCAGGCAGTATATTCCTTTGTTGAATAAGCGCTTGGACCTCTATTGTTTCTTCATTCTCTAATTTCATTAATTTTTCCCTTGAAATATGCATGTGCAGCAGCACTAAATGATTCTTCCCTGCCTCAAACAGTAATGTGTTTAAAATCTTTTTAAATTCCATGAAGACGTTATTCTTCTTTTGCACTTTCCAAAATTTCTTCTATTGTTTTATAATTTTTTCGAATTGAAAGCAGCATATCAAATTTTGTGTTCAATCGTGAAGTGCACTATTGCTTAAAAGTCGAGTCCAAATTCTGACGCCACTTCGTTTAACGTATTCAATTAAAGAATTAAAACGTGAATGTAATTGAAAAAAACAGGGGCTAAAATCAGGTTCAGAACATGAATACAATTAATGCATGCGTTAAAAATTGATCACTTCCCATCATCCATCAGTCCCACCATTCCTGTCATCAGTCCCGAAGTGATAAAGAAAAGGAAATTTAAAGTTGTCACTGTGACTTGTGCAGATTCGTTTTAAACTCGTTCTTTCATAGCAACTCAAAACGTTTGCCAAGCAGGATAAGATAAACTAAGCGCATTCCACAAGTGTGTATAACTCAGCTCCTAGGCACGCTCAGTAAATAAGTTTGTTTAGGACCCTTTTCTGAGAGATGTGACAAAATTAACCTACAGCAATAGAATAAATACAAACAATTATATCTTTTATTTTTTGTTATCTCCAGACTTATTAATCTAACAAAAATGTTCTGCTAAATAGGGGAGAATTGGATAAAACCGGGATCTGGCAATTTTGGCTAACTTAGTACTGTTATCTGTCGGAAAATGCATGAAACTAGTAGCAGACTTCCGCTTTATTATTTGGAGATATCAGAAAGGCAGTGCAGCATTTTTGTTCTTTGAAGCCGAAATTTGTAAAAATTCAAGCACAGGACGTTTGATATTTACTACCCCGATTTTACTCTGTGCTTTCTGATTGTTTGACGATTTGTGTTAGTTAAGTCCAACATTTGATAACACATTGGTTCTTGTTTAAGTTACAACTGAAGATTGAAGAAGAAAAAAAACAGAAAAGAAATCCTTAAAGCTGAAACAACTTTCAAAACATGGAAGAAAAAGAAGTTCTGCCTTAAAACCGATTTATTGGCATAAGATGAACACGACATGGAATAACAACATGGACCAGGGGGGAAAAATAATTTATTTTCCTCCAAAATATATTTCTTTCACACTCAAAAATATTTATATTTGGAACTAAAGAACTAATTTATCATTCAAATAGAAACTGAAGCAATTTTATTCATGTAGCTCTTTAGGAAAAAACAAAAACCCTTTCGGACCCAATTTTGTCCGACTTTTCCCTACTTATTTTTAGCAGTTCTGAAGGAATTAAGGGGCTGAACTCATGAATGAATTTTTAAAAAGTCTTTATTTTATTCTTATTTTTTTATGACAAGCTTTATTGTTTTATAAATAATGTTCCCAATTATGAATAGTTTTTTTTTTTTTTTTTTTTTTTTGTTTATATGGTTTTGCATAATGGTTAGCTTTGTTTGCACATAGACTTAAAAAGCAAATCACCACGTTGTGAACTCTTTAATAAATAAATAAGTAATGTCTTCTTATTTTCATTGATTAGACCTAGACCGAAAATGTCTCCTGTTAAAATGTATTTATATAAATATGGGTTTGTCTGTTAACATGGAGAGGTGCCACAATTTATTTTGATGTCAAACTTGGTATATAGCTTTCATGTAATTATTAATTAATTTTATTAATATGCTCAGGGCTCGTTGAGAAAATTCCCTGTTATACTAAGAATGTCAGCGCTACTGGTCCAGATGCCTATCACCGTAAAAAATAAAAACAAACATTTTTTTTTTTAATTGCAGCAAAACTCGACACACATCCAGCTCATCTAAAGAAAAATGTGTTATCAAAGTACTCTAAGTCGAGCTATATACCAAATTTAAAACAAGTTTCGATTGTTATATAAACCAGGAAAAATTAATCATTGGACATGAGAGGGTTAAAGGATAAAAAATGAAGTCGTTTTTTTATTAACTTAATAAATAAAATTGTCTTTTTTTTATTTATAATAAATATGTCATATGAGAGAACACTTCATATTAAAGATAAGATAATAAATAATTAATCAATCACAGAATTCAAAAAGCTATATATACATGACTCATTTTTTCTTGAAATAGTCTTATTTTTAATAAAAATTATCTAATATCTAAACAGTCAAATATTGTTCATGTACCGGTCTCAGTATTCCTTTATCTGAATGGTACCTAATTACAAAAAAATTCCAAGCGGGATGGCGTGTTAATGAAAGATTTTCAATTCGATGTTGTTGGCCTTTCTTTCAGACCTTCATTAAAAATTCTCTTTAAATAAAGTGAGCAAACAAAAGTGAAAATGAGAACATCGAATATATTTCGAAATTATGTTAAAAAAATTAAGTTATTAATTCTTTGCCTTTTTGTGTAAAAAATGAAGAGACCCTTTTACGTCTTAAAAAAAAGTAAGCGCATTAACTGTAACTCATCAAATAAAGAATTCCAGATGGTAGAACAATTTTAATCATAATTATAATGAAATCTAAATATGTATCCTAAAATAACAATATTTTATCACTAGTTTTGATTATAACAAATAAAATTATATTAAAAAAATTAAAAATACATACAATATAAAAAGAACAATACATACATCTCAATTTTAAATAAATAAAACTAGAATAAGCAAGGAACTTGAAAAACATAGTTATAAGTTTTTTTTTTTTTTTTTTTTTTTAATTTTCTTAATGAAACAGATAAGCATTCTGTACATATGTCATTTAAAGTCAAATAAAATAAAATGTATAGTATGTATTAGTTCGTACTAAAATTCTTGATGAAAAATGAAAATATATTTCATGCATAGCCACGTTGAATACACCGGTTCCCGTAGATCACAGAAGTTAAGCAACGTCGGGCGTGGTCAGAACCTGAATGGGTGACCGACCACGTGCTGTTGGCATTAGAAAAGGGTGGCAACCTGTAGATAGCCCGGCGCTAATAGCCAAGTTTTAGATGCACCGTTAGAAAAAAAAAAAAAAAATATATATATATATATATATATATATATATTATGCATGTATCTACGGTCAAAATCCCAGGTTAAAAAAACATAAATAAGTAAACTCATTACTATTCTCATGATACATAAAAAATGTCGATAATTAAATCTTAACTTTAACGCAAGTACAAATAATTAAGAATAATGAGATTGGTGTTTTTATATCATGGACCAAGATTTGGGATAAAAGTTGTAATTTTTGAGGGAATCGCACAACAAGGATATGTATGTCATCATCCTTAAATTCTCCTTGTTAAGAGATCTGCTGTAGATAAGAATCTATCGTATAGATACTGTAAACATTGTATTTTAATACATGTGTGTTAGCACTCATTACAAACGTTTTACAGAATTCCTACCGTTAATTTGAATTGTTCGGAATTTTAAAAACAAACAGTGAGATCAATTTGCACAAAAGAAAAATAATCTTAATTTTAAAAATAAAAATCAAATAGCCTTTAAAACATTATTTTTGTAATTAATTAATATTTAACAGAAGCGGGTGTGGCTAAAGTGGTAGAGCACATGATCCATATTTTGGGGGACCCGAGTTTAAAACTTGGCGGCAAAAGAAACATTTTATTTTCTAGTGTGATTGTTCTGGGGCCCAAAATTACTGTTTGGGCCAACCCTAGACCCATCCAGACGTTGATGAATACCAGGCATCCAGAGAAAAGTACTACCCACACTATCTCCCTGGTCTCCAAGAATCAGATGCCAGTACAGAATCTGGGCCTTTGGGCTCTCGTCACCAAAGGGACTGATTTTGTTTTATAACATCACTGTTTTTATAACAATGAAGACCAAAACTTTATTGTTTTATTAGACTTCCCTTCTTGTTCTAATGAACGTTTTTAGAACAATTTAAGCATTCTTAAAACTTAAATCAGTCAATTAGTTTAATTCATCAACATCTGTCTCAAATCTTTGTAGAATTCAAAACAAATCATCTTCTGCTTAGATGTGAATCTGAAAGGCTCAATTTATTAACCTATTCTTCCTAACAGTGTCATGAACATAAAAGCTATGTTAAAAACTAAATAATCACAGACTTTTTCAGCATTTAATTCCACAAATTGAGTGGATTTTTTTTTCTGTTTATTCTTCTAAAATGTAGAAAACCTCTTCATGTCCAAATTAAAAACTGGCTTGATGTTACTTGGAGCACTTATTCCTTCAATCTGAAAAAAAAAGTCTTTAAATTATGAAGTGTAGGCAAACATTTTATGCAAAAAACATGCCTAATGTTATTAACCTGTTAACCGGTTGTCAAAGAGCTAAAATATTTCTCCTAAATGCCTGTAAGCTATTTAAAATGAATCAGCAGTAATGACTATATATATATATATATATATATATATATATATATATATATATATATATATATATATATATATAAAGAATTATGATTATTAATAAATCTTTAATTTTACTGAAGAAAAAATGAATTTAATAATTAACTAAAGAAATATAAAATTATTATTAAATTTAATGTTAAAATGTTTATTAAACCATGGATAAATGAACTTTCATTCTCTACTTACTCACGGACACCTAATGACTAGACAAGACGCACCAACATGTAGACAATGCAACCAACTCCTAACTATAAGACATATACTTACAGACTGTCGAAGAAGAGAACAATTAAACATACCCACTGACCTTACAGAACTCTTGTCCGATGGTAGCCATTATTTGAATCAGATATTTAAATATTTACAAACTATACATATATATCACACAATTTAACGAACTCATGAAAATTTTTACTCTGTCATTTTTTTTATAACTTCCTTACTTTTATTTTATTTTATTTTTTAATTTATTTTATATTTTATTTTTGGCTTTTAAATCTATTTGATACTTTTTCTGAAATTATATTTATTTCCTTTATGTTATGATTATGCATTATAATTTATTTAATAATATTATCTTTTTGTTCAGAGCTGACGTTTCCATATAGACTTACTAAGTTGCGATCAAGCAGTAAATAAATAAATAAATAAAAATGAACTTTCAATTCTTTATATCATTTCTAAGTTTAGTTTCTTATCATTGCTTGAGATGTCGACAGTTATTGTTAACAAGTTTCTCAAAAATAAAGAGTCATGTGCTTCTCAAGCAGCATTTTTCCTGTTTCTGGATCCTAACAAAGATTCAAGAACTTCGGAATAGTTTTAACTTACCCAGGATCTATGAAAGGAAGTTTGTAATTCACTGCACTCAAATGACTCATTAACCCAAATGAATCAAATAGAATTGATAAGACAACTGAATAACATTGAATGAAAGTTTTCGTAAACCGACTGAATGATACCTGAGTTACAACTGGCATAATTAACTTATTAGTGTTAACCCCAGAGGTAAGACTGGAGTGACACATTTTTACAATGCTTTTAAATTAATTTGCTTAAGCAATCTTTAAAAAAATACTAGGTATACTAAGGTGATCCCAGAAAGTCAGTATTTTTTGCGTTACTTCTTGTTTTTAACAAATATATTATATATTCTTAAAGTCATTTTAAAGTTGAAGTCAATAAATTAAGGAACAAAAAAAAAAAAGAAAAAACTAATGACCTAACATTTGATTAATATGTACATAGCACATTTTGCAGATCAAATATAGAACCATTTTCAACATCAACTAGTTTCTAAGTTATTAATAGTATATATATATATATATATATATATATATATATATATATATATATATATATATATATATATAAACACATACATAAAAACATACATATATACAGTAAATAGTCTAAGGGGTAAGGTGCACCAGTAAATGTACTGTTGTCATACCTGTTGGTGGAGACCGTCGTCACTGGCATTGGTGTGAGTACTGTGAGCGAGTGCTTTTGATGAAGGAGTACATCATTAAAAAGCCACTGTTAAGTTAGTAATAACTTAATAGTGGCTTGAGCATGATGTAATTATGTTGAAAGCGCTCATCCACAGTACTCACACCGATGCCAGTGACAACGGTCTCCACCAACAGATATGTCAACATTCATGTATTTTTTTTTTTTTTTTAACGGCGCATCTCTGGCGGACAAATCTGGCCATTAGCGCCGACATCCAGGGTGCAGCCAGGAATTTTCTCAACCATCATCTCCCGCTTATGTATCTAAGGCACTAGCCACTAGACCGTGGGAGACCCCCGTGTATGTATTTATATAAAAATTTCATTCCCACGGTTTTAATTTAATAATTAGTTTTAAATTAATTTCTATATATTAGTACTAAAATATTTGATATTAATTATAAATGCATAGATATATTCAATGTATATATATATATATATGTATTTATATTTTATTTATTAATTAGCCTGCAGGAATAGAGATCTGCTCCTAAATAAATGATTCAAAATAATAAAATAACAAAAATTTGAAATTAGAGTTAAATAAGATCTAATAAAAGAAAAGCCTAATTTTCTCCAAAAATAACATTTTTCCAGGAAAGAAAATAAATCAGTCAACAATTATCATGAGATTATTTATTTATTTATTTTTTTGTGTCCCGCTTCAATGGCGACAACACAAAGAACAGTATCCTCCGAACTTAGCTATCCCAGGAAATCAGCATGGTTATTGGTGTTGGAAGTGTGTGTGGTTATGTAATGGTTTAGACTTATGGTTCATGAGATTAATCATTTTTTAGTTGAATGTCCTTGTGGGATAAATGTGGTTGCTATTTAATAAGAATAAGTTACTTCCTTAATGATTACTTAAGGAAGGAATTAAGTTTAACATGTCACAATCGTTTATTCTTAGAGTATTTATTCTCATATATTTCCTTGTTCACCATATCAAAACCAATACAAATAACTTTTCACAAAAACGTTAAAATATAATTGGATTAATATCTTGTACTCACATGAATCTCTGGCCTGTTCACTCTCATACACTTGAATTCAGGAAAGAATGTAAGCACGAGGCAGCTCTGTGTCAGGGCGAGGAGCCATTCTGCGGTTGTACTAATTAAATGCGAATCGTATCCAGGATCTGATGGTTTCCAATGCATGGTGTCTTCAGGACCTCAAAATAAAACAGATATTTATATTAATAAGAATCTCCACAAAAATAATAAGAACAATATATTTGTACAAGAAAGACGATTATAGTTGAGTTAGGGGAAATAAAAAAAAGTACTTGTTTAACATCTCTACATGGTTGAGAAACATGTTTTTGATGTAGACTCCATAAAGTTTACTAAGCGTGCAATAATTTATTTTTATTTTATTTAAATTTACTATTTGTAAACGGCAACTTTGGCTTAAATTTGTGCTTTGCATTTGTACTTTGTCAGTTTATAAAAATGTAAGTGGTTAGATGAAATAATACATCAAAATAAAAAATAAGAACATAAAAAATAAAACAGTTAACCGATTTGAGTCTCATAGCCACTTTTGTGACAACAGGCTGGCATGCCCATGGCCTGAGAGCCACTTTAGTGACAAGGCCATTTCTTTGCTTCGGAAAGCCATCACATTGACAGCTTTTTGTGATATATAGTGGTAAATTTTGTAAGCTCTAGTCACTCTTATACCCACTAGAGTTCAAATACAGTTTGAACCTATTGAATGGGGGTTTCCCTTTGCTGCCTGGTCCCTTTGCATAGTTTCGGTGCCTCTGCATGGCCTTATATTTACCAGTTGAAATGAACATAGAGATCATATTCCATAAATTTTATACCAAGGCCGAGATATTTGACTTAATATTATTTTTAAAAACATAATTTGAATTTCTTCTACTATATATTTGTCAAATACCACTCACTCACTCACTCACTCATCTATCAACGCCCAGCCCAAACCGCTCGACAGAAAATTTTGAAATTTTGCATGGACACTTCCTATATAACGTAGGCGCTCGCTAAGAAAGGATTTTTTGATATATTATTATTTTAAGCATTTTTAGGGGGGTTTAAAGTTTGAGTTGGTTAGAGAAGGCAAGCCTAGGCAGCCGTTACCTTACATTATCTATCTCATAGTTTTATTTCTAATTGAGGTTAATTTCAACTATGATGGCAGACCTTGAATTACTAGAAATTAACCGTCCCTCATAGAGTTTTAATTGCGTTTCTTTTCTGCCTGTCCCCGTCAGATAGGCTTGCCATATTTTTGGAGAGTTAAACCGATACACATTAATATGGGATGGGCATACCAGGGGGGGGGGGGATAAAAAGAGTACAAATTATGAGCAAAATGGTTGGTGAGTTTTAAGCCTAGCAACTAACGGGAAGGGTGAATCCTAAACTGTTAGTCTACCCAAACCTTAAAAATAAGAACGGAACGTTATTTGCTACTTTATTTTCTTAAAACAATCTCTCAGCCAAATAGTAGTGTCTGGCAGCTGGGAGCGCTGTGCAGGTAGTTCCAGCGTTTTACAGTTAGATTACTTCTCATTTCTTTGACACTGTGAGCAGTAGTAAAAATGTTAATTGTAGAAAAGTAACCGATTTAAAAAAGATTCTTATAAACATGAATTCATTACTTTTTACATCTTACAGCCTTATCCGGGACATTGATAAAACTGGGCGGGACACCGAAACAATTGCAAAATACCGGGACAGTCCCGGTCAAACTATGATGTATGGCATATCCTTAGGTTTTCCAGGCGAGGTAATAATATCCGGAACCCTTGCACAGCATCCTCGCCTATAACCTTGGTAATACTCGTAAATATATTGGGTGTTACCATATGACTTCTTGGAAACATAAACTTTTAAATTTTAACGCCCATTGAATAAAATATAGTATGACGGGAACCGTGCTGTAATAAACTGCACAGAATTGTATAGTAACGTAATTTTAATGAAACATTATTTAACGCAATAAAATAACTACTTATCTGCCGTGACGAAGCACGGGTATTCAGCTAGTTTTATATAATTAAAGGAAATTAAAAATTAAATAAAAACATTTTCAAGCCATCCGTTGACTATTTCTACCATATATTAGAAGTTTGTTCGAGTCGACATGTACATGTAAATGATCCCGTCCTCTGTGGTTTGTCACTAATAAATGCTAATAACTAAGTGAGAAATAATTAATCATTAAATGACCCTTTGCTAAAATTTTTTAGACTTATCTAATAAGGCGGAAGGTCAATAACTACGCCACACACTTTCACACTTTTTATTAGACTTCACTACATGTTTTGCGCCATTTTGGCGCCTCGTCAGGGGATCTGGAAATTAAAATCAATTTTAAAGATATGACAGATCGATTATTGATCAGCTGACTATTTGACACCATAATGGATTCGTTCAGTCAATGACCAGTCTAGACGAGGCCCTGCTAGTGGAAGGTTCTCCTCCTCAAGTGGAGGCTGAAGTTATGTTTTAAGTATATTCCCCTGAAGAGGCGCCAAAATGGCGCGAAACATGTAGGGAAGTCTAATAAAAAGTGTGAAAGTGTGTGGCGTAGTTATTGATCTTCCGCCTAATTCGATAAGTCTAAGTAAGAAATGTTTTGTACATTTTTTAAATTTTATTTTGTTCATTATGCATGAATAATTCAAATTCCTATCATAAACTAAAATTATATATTGCAAGTATGCTGTAAAAAGAACTTTGCTAGGAAGGTTTTGTCTTTGGCAGATGAGTTCAATACACAACACCTTATGATCTTGGCACCATGAAATGTACACTAGCTGACTACCCGTGCTTCACCACGGCCGATAACTAGTTTTTATATTGCGTTAAATAAGGTGTGATCAAAATTAACGCTATTACATCATTTTGTTCAGCTTATTATTGCGCGGACTTTAGAGTTAAAAAAAAAGTATTCATTTTATTTTTACTTTATCATCCCATTATTACTATGCATATTTTAGGGAGGGGTTTTATACAGGCTATCGCCCTTTTCTAGCTTTGGATATCTAGGGATGTATTCCTTTTTAGCACTTTCCTCCGAAGGAAAGTAGCTATTGAGGTTGGACTCATGACGGAATTTTTGAAAAATTTCTTCAAATCTTTATCGATCCTACCTAGTAGACACCGAAAATGACCCCCGTTAAAATTTATATATATATATATATATATATATATATATATATATATATATATATATGTGTGTGTCTGTTAACACGATAGCGGCCAGAGTTTTTGTTTTTTCGTCACGAAACTTGGTATATAGCATTCAATTAGCAAACGATTGAACGAGTTCGTTAACCACCAAAATCGGTCCACCGGAAGGGGGGGGGGTTTACCCCGAACCCAAAACACTAATTTGACTATGTCAGCCGTAATATTTGTTATATTTCAACGAAACTTGGTATTCGTAGTGGTAATATAGAGAGAAAAGTGAGATATAAAAATGAACTAAATCGGTTCATTAGAAGGGGGGGTTTACTCCGGACCCACAATACCAATTCGCCACTACCAGCCGTGATTTTTGGTATATTTCGACGAAACTCGGTATTCGTAGTGGTAATCCACAGGTAAATAACTGTTGTAAAAATAAACTAAATCGGTTCATTAGGAAGGGGGGTTTACTCTTGACCCAAATTCTTAATATACTCATACCGGTCGTAATTTCTGCTGTATTGTAACGAAACGCGGTATACGTCGTGGGTAACTCATGAGAAAGAAGTGTTGTAAAAATGAGCTGAATCGGTCAATCGGAAAGCGGGGGTTTAATTTGTAATATATTTCAATAGAAAAGCCCGTCAGACGTAGGTTCACAAAGCCGCCGCAAGGAGCGCTTTCTACCACTAGAGTGACTGTATCCTGTTCCTGCGTTAGATCTAAATACGATAATATGAGGTTTTTTGTATTTATTACGTAGTGTAATAGGTACCATGTGTAAACATAACTCTGGAAGCAAATTATTAATTGATCAGTTACTCATTACAAATTTAAAAGAGAACTATTCATGTTTTTATTTTATTTATGTAGGATATTTTAAGCAAATTGTTCTGAAAAGCAATCTACACTACCCAAATTCTGAGGAAAGTGCTTAGTTATGCAGCTCCTGCGTGACGGACTTTTTTTTCAAAATATGAACCACCACCCATAGTGAATTGAACTCAAAACTATATGCAAGTACACTCGAAGCCATGGGAAATACATTCAGTAAATTATTATGTTAATTATTAAATAAATTATTAATGTTTTTAATTATTCAAATTTCATTTGATACATGGACTAGGGCTGCAGAAAAAACAATTTTTGCAAGTATAGATAAAGCTGTGATGAAGAAATTAATAAGTTATATCTCCAATCCTTCAAAAATAGATTAAAGAATTTAATTACTGCCAGGTAATTGAAACACTGAAGAGGTGTGATAAAAATTCTTGAATACTTCAAATCTGCCAAGGATATAGACCACATATGTGCATTACTAGTAAACCCTGCGAAATAGTGCTTAGTTACCTAGAAAATCGAGCTTATCTTGCTCAAATTCTATGAATTAGATATATTCTTGATAACATTTGAAACATTCATTTTTACAAATTGTTAATAATAATGAGATATTTAAATGTATGGTTTGTTTCATAATGTCCAGGTTTTTTAGAAGTTATTCTAGTGATTATGTATTCTTTTATGTATCTTCCTAACGTCATAATATTTATACATAAATTAGAAAGAATTCTGTATTTGATTTATAAATTTTCCTTTTGAGAAAATACACAGCTTAGTACTGTGTCTTTGATTTTGAAGTCAAATTTTCATTTAAATGTGAAATCTGCTAAGTATTATATATTATCTACATATATTGCATTAATAGATTTTCTTATTGTCTACATTTATTATTGTATATTATTATTGTTTTTTTTTTTTTTTATTAATTTTCGTGCATCGGCTACTGAGGCCTTTAGCACACGTCGAACTCAATCTATTACTGTCTTTGCATGTTATATTTTAAACACACACATATATGCATTATTATTGTTTATTATGTTTTCTTATTGGTATATTATTATTGTACTATTATTTGATAGTGTCAACACTGAGATAAAAGTTGTAGGTTGGCGGACTTGTTTGCCCTGTTCTAGTTACTGTTTTTTTTATGATGTAATGTCTGTTTAGTGTGTTTTCTCTTATTCTATATATGATGTTGCATATAATGTGTTGGATAGATTTATTCCTTCAATTATTAAATTTAACAAAATCAACACCATAGTGCAGAAAGGTAAAGTAGCCATTACAAATAAACAGAATATAAACTTTTAAACAATCTTTCATTTCTGTAATAATAATTTAGAATAAATATTTAGCTAAATATCTAAAAAAAAAAAAAAGCACATTTAAAATATGTCCTATTTGTTAAAAGGGCTAGTTATTTATCAAAAATTGTTATTATTTAATGGGTAATAATGAGTGAGAGCTGCCCAGAGCCCGATCTTCATGAAACTTCGTATACTTATTCATTTTGACCTAATTTAGAAGAAAAAATTAAAAATCACTCGCGGTCAGGCCTAGAACAGTATTTATTAAGCAATAAAGTTGAGTGTTATACTGGTTAAAAGCTGGTGTAAACGAAGTATTTGTAAACACGCGCATGCGCGGTAATGTCAAATTGGGAGAGCCAGAATTGACCTAACTCCGATTTTCTTAAAACTTCGAATACTTATTCAACCCAATTATGAATAAAAACGTGACAAAAATATCACAAACGACTAATTGTTTTTCCCATTGTTATGATAAAGCTCGTAATGTTATGATAAAACTCGTTTATAGCCTGTATATCAGTCAACTTTAATGCTTAATAAATACTGTTCTAGGCCTGACCGCGAGTGATTTTTAATTTTTTCTTCTTAATTAGGTCAAAATGAATAAGTATACGAAGTTTCATGAAGATCTGGCTCTGGGCAGCTCTCGCTCATTATTACCCCATAGCCTTCACATCACTGCTTTCGAGCGCATAAACCTCAACTTCGAGGTTGAAAACTAAGAAGTTTGGTATAAAAAAAAAATTGCTCTTCATATTGAAAATTATGAGCATTTTAAATCACTTATACAACAACATAATTACAGCTAAAAGAATTAAAAAGAAAAAATAGTGGTATGCTAATAAGAAATTACCTGGTATACTTCCAGCTGTGATGGCTATAATGAGGAAGGAAACGGCCAAACTGCAGAGTATACAGCGACATATGAAGACCCATTTGGAGTCAAACTCTTTTCCCATGTAGTACGAAAACATGGTCTGAAATTGCGAATGAATTGTACAAAATATTTGAAATTATTTAAATTGAATAAATAGACAATAAATTGCTATCATGTCAGCTACATTGATGTAATAATTCAACATATATATAAAAAAAAAAAAAAAATTGTTTAGACCCTTCTGCTAAAATTCAGGAACATAAATATGCTTTAGGTCCACTTGACAAACCTATGTAATGTACTCTATAAAATACAGTCTTCTTTTTCGTACATGGCCACTGCGTGTGCACGAACGCCAGCGAACGCAATTTTTGTGACATTCTCTTGTAACGCTTAGGCCCATCCGACCAACCTATGTAATGTACTATATAAAGTTCAGTCTTCTTTTTCGTACATGGCCACTGTGCATGCACGAATGCCAGCAGACACTTTATTGTAATGTTTTTTCCAGTTTAGTCACCGCAAAGGCATATTTATGCTAAAAAAAGCATGGTAAGCTCAGTTATAAAAAGAATAGTAGATACTAAAAAACTTGAGAAATGTGAGAGACTCTTAATGATCTAACAGTGAAAGCATTCATAGTGGCAACAATGAAATTGAGGAACCAACAAATATTCAATGGACCGGTTCCCTCGTATATAGAAATGACTTAAGGAGGAGGCGAGTTCAAAACATGGATGCATACGTGTTCAGGGGTGGATTCGTGGTCCCAGCCCAGCCCTAGGCACTCCCTTAATGGATGACTGTAAATGAGGAAACAGGTGGCCAGAGCATAGGTCTTACCACACTATCTTAATCATGTGCTGCAACGACAAGAATCATCTTTTTTTCTGTTCAAGGGGTACAAAATTTCAAAAAATCTTTTTTAAAACAATTTATACTCAATGATTTCGAACAATCACTCATTTTATGTTCTCACAAGATACACTGCAACATTTCCAACTACATAAATAAAATATGTCTTCTAAGAGTGGAGATTTCACAATTAAAGTGACAATATATCTATTTTTAGATTAGATCTTTTTTATTTTTTTGTATACATTATGCTATAATAATGTATAGTCTCATTAAAAAATGCCTGACATGGTATGTAAATAGCAGCTCAGTGATTCAGACAAAAGCCACCTATATCAGATGCAGGGCTGCTTTTCAGCGAACAAAATCTATACAATCAGAAATTACTGCTAAATACCAGTAAAATAATATGTTGTAACTTAAATTTATGAACAAATTATACAACCCTTATTTTTCTAAAAAAATTACTTTTTGTGCTTAGCCTCAAAAAATGCAGTGGTATTCAAGGCTTTAGCCCCTCGTGCACATGCTTAAGTCTGCTCTGGTTCTTAGGAGTTCAGCAAATTTTAGGAAAATGAGTTTTTAACAACAATAATTCATAGCTAGAACCAGTTTGCTACTACTGTGAATGCTTGAAGTCAATGACTAGGGGCAAGAGTCAATAATCAAGCAGTGAGATGGTAAGCAAAGCTACTTTTCAGTATGTCGGAGGAACTGGTCCAGATTTCTGTGTACTGTAAAAAAAATAAAATAAAAAAATAAGTAAATTATGATTTGTAAATTCATACCTGAAGAATAAAATAAATAGCTCCACCCAGGAAGCACATAGCAGCTCCAATATAATGCACTGGCTTTATTCGATTCACCTGCAATTGATCAATTAAATGAATTTTGAGGAAGACTAGGTAGATATGCGAAATTAGATTAAAATTTTTACCTCTTGACTGGCCAGATAATTATTTGATGATAAAACTCAAGGTACAGTTTTGTCTATTGGTCAAAATTAATTTGAATAGGCTATATTTGACTAAAACTTTAATTTATTTTACATAACTATAATATTTCAATGTAATCCTAACAATCAAATAATGACTCGCAGGAACTTATCATGCTAGGCTATTTTATTTTTTTCTCAGCCCTAGTGGCATTTGGAAAGCTTGGAATAGAAAAAAATGTTAACACCTACTCCAAAGACATCCTAAAGAAACCACAATCCACCGTGCCCCCAAAATTTCTGTACCTATTTCTCGACAATGACTACATCATTTAGTATATTATTAAAAGTGGTAGAGGGTACCTTTGAAGGCTCATGAAATCATGATCTTCGAGTAAATTGCTATAGTCTAAGAGCCAACAGGTAAAAGTGGGCATGATCGAAGACCCTGCTGAATCTGAGATATTTTAGGAAAATTTTTGAGGCAATAGCAGATTTCCTTCTCCTGCTGACCTAGTCTGGTGCGTTAGTAAACGGCATCCGGAAAAGTCTTGATTATTTTTAATTTCTGTCGAATGACTGGGGGGAAATTACTCCAAAAGATTTTTCACCGGGCAAGGTACAGCAAAAGTGTTGAAAAATTAGGTTGGAAAATTCATGCATGCAACTGCGGAAATATCCAGCCTATTTTCAATCTTTGCAATCATCTTGCAGTCCCTTAAATAAAATCTAAATGTCTGGCTTTTGGCATTTACTTTATTTAATGTGTAAAGATTGCTTACAAAAAGTGTAACATGGGTGTTGGATCATGTCCCCAATCATCTATTTTCGACTATTTATGCTATATCTTGTCTCTTGAAAAATCTCTTTGTGAACTTTTCCCGTTCTCCTTCCATAAAAGTAAAGCAATAAACAAATTTTGTGACGAGTGTTCAGTCATTCCCCCTAATAACCTAGGCTATTCCGGCTGGCATTTCTGAACGTCTCAGCCTCACATGGAAGAGATTTTTGTGGTCACCAAATAAAGTTTCCTAAAATTTCTCGAATCCAGCAGGGTGCTCGAACATGACCACTTTTTCCTGCTAGGCCTTGGTCTAGGAACTAGGTAGGATAAAGGCTTTCCATTATAGTGAATAGTTATTTAGAGCAGAAGTTGGATGCGTAAATTATTATTTAATTGTAACATTACCTGGAAGTTTGCTACCATGGAGAGACCAAGACAAGAAATAAATCCAATGTAAGTAGCCACTGTATTCAGGCGTAATCGTTGTCCGAATTTAAATTTGTATGTGGCAAATATATCTACCTGCAACCCTCTCACGTAGACACAGCAACTTACTGCAATGAAACATATGTACATTAGACGTTGTTTTAATTTTTTTTTTTTTTTTTTTTTTTTTTTTTTTTTACGGCGCATCTACATCTTGGCCATTAGCGCCGGGCTATCTATAGGTTGCCACCCTTTTATAATGCCAACAGCACGTGGTCGGTCACCCATTCAGGTACTGACCACGCCCGACGTTGCTTAACTTCGGTGACGTTGTTTTAAATAGTTCTATTTGTGTAAGTAAATATAAAATTGTAGTCAACTTCCAATGTTATGTAAAGCAGGCCATTCACGTTTCGATTTGTGGTCCAACATCCGAAGTTGGATCCGATATATATATACATATATAAATCACGTGTCTGTCTGTTTGTTTGTTCCTTATACAAATCCACACCGTTTGACTGACATTGACCAAACTTCGCACATAGATACGTCTTGATCCAGGAAATCTCGTAGTCTAGCTCAAAATCTTCTAGGATTCACAGTTCGGGAGTTACGCCTTCGAAAATGTCATTTATGAAGGATTAAATTCTCCGAAATAGCCATTTTCTTCCAGTGTTGCAACTTCTTCAAAGAAGAACGGCAATATAGATGGAAATTAGCAAGCCAACAAAACTCTTTTTTTTTTTTTTAAGTTTTACTTTCTTTTTGTTTTTGTTTTACTTTTTTTTAAGTTATACTTATTTTTAAAGTTTTATTTTAACTTCTTTTAAAGTTTTACCTATTCTCAAAATAGCCTTATATTCTCAGAATTTGGAGAAAAATCATATTTCTGTTTAAGAAGTATATATCAAGTAAGACAACACTGGGCTCCTAGATGTTATTCAGTTTTGCGACAGAATTAAGCTTGCAAATACATTTAAACGGTTTAAGTTTTTAACAAATTTTTTTTGAAACATTTCGTTAAAACTTTGTTTTAAAACATTTCAGTTTTAACCTTTGTTTGTTTAATTATAAATTACAATTTAAATTACATTACGTTTGCAAACGTGTATATCAAACTTTTTTAAGTTTCAACATTTTTTAAGTCTACCTTTTAGCCTTTTAAGTCTATCTTAAATAAAAAGTAAATATATCGTGTAACATAAATTTATTTCTGTAGGACAACAATGGGCTTAGAAGCCATTTTTCTTTTGCTATAAAACATTTACGTTTTAAGCTTGAATTTTTTTTTCTTTTTTTAGCCTTAGTGTTTATATCTAACATTCATACATCTAACTTTTTAAGTTTCATGAAACTTTTTTAAGTGTCTGCAAACTTTTTAAGTTTTCAAACGTGCGCTAATCAAACTTCATAAAATTTGCAAAAGTGTCTGTATCAAACTTTTTTAAGTTTGGTGTTTTCATTTATCTTATAGCATTAAGTAAGTCAAGTAAGTAGAACTATAGGTTTAACTTCCATACCCTTTGTTTACTATTTTTGTTACTATTCCATTATATTGCTTATTAAAAACTATGCCTTTAATAATTAAGTTATGCCTCCGTTTTAGCACCGAAGGAAAGTAGCTATTGAGGTTGCACTCATGACGGAATTTTTGAAAAATTTCTTCGAATCTTTATCGATCCTACCTAGTAGACACCGAAAATGACCCCCGTTAAAATTTATATATATCTATATACACACATATATATATATATATATATATATATATATATATATATAAATATAAGTATATGTGTCTGTTAACACGATAGCGGCCAGAGTTTTTGTTTTTTCTTCATGAAACATGGTATATAGCGTTCAAATAGCAAACGATTAAACGAGTTCGTTAACCACCAAAATCAGTGCACCGGGAGGGGGGGGGGGGTTACCCCGGACCCAAAACACTAATTTGACCATACCAGCCGTAGTTTTTGTTATATTTCAACGAAACTCGGTATTCGTTATTTTGATCTAAAGAGAGAATTCCGTTGTAAAAATAAACTAAATCGGTTCATTAGAAGGGGGGGGGGTTACTCTGGACCCACAATACCAATTTGCCACTGCCAGCCGTAATTTTTGTTACATTTCAACGAAACTTGGTATTCGTGGTGGTAATCAACAGAGAAAAATGGGTTGTAAAAATAAACTAAATCGGGTTATTTGGAGGGGGGGGGGGGTTACTCTGGATCTAAAGTACTAATATACTCATAACGGTCGTAATTTCTGCTGTATTGTAACGAAACGCGGTATGCTTCGTGGGTATCTCATGAGAAAGAAGTGTTGTAAAAATGAAGTAAATCGGTCTTTTGGAAAGGAGGGTTTACTTTAAACTCTGTTTCATTACAATTAGCCAGCCAGACGTAGGTTCGCAAAGCCGCCGCGAGGAGCGCTATCTCCCACTAGGGGTACTGCATCCTGTTCCTGCGTCAGATCAAAAGACGGAATGTGAAGTTTTTGTATATTTATTAAGTAGTACAGTATCATGTATTAACATAACTCTGGAAGCAAATTATTTACAAAATTAATAATTGAACAGTTCTCATAAGAAATGTAAATGAGCAGAACTATTCACGTTTTTATTTTATTTATATAGGTTATTTACAGCAAATTATTCAGTAATGTAGTCTACACTAAACAAATTCTGAGGAAAGTGCTTAGTTATGCAGCTCCTGCGTGACGGACTTTTATCAAATGCATTTGCTTAGTAAAAGCTTGCAAATACATTTAAACGGTTTATGTTTTTAACAAATCTTTTTCGAAACATTTCGTTAAAACTGTGTTTTAAAACATTTCAGTTTTAACCTTTGTTTGTCTATTTTCATCTTTTAGTTATGCCATACATGGTGTTAATATAGAATATAGAAGTGTTTAATTGCTTGAAAAATTAACAAATAAGAGAATTAAAATTATGAGATGTGACAATGGTAAGGAATATTTAAATAGTATGATTTATACTTTTACAAAGAATAAGAGTATCTAAATTAATCCATGCCCTCATATATTCACAAATTAAAAAGAACTGCTGACCAATTTTATAGAACAATTATGAATATATGTCATTGTTTACTGGCAGAATCTATTGTTGTAAAAAAGTTTTGGCCAAAAATTGTTTGTGGAGCAACTTATTTGAAAAATCGCACTTTAGCTAAAACCATTGAGAATAAAACATCCTATAAAATATATTTGGAAAGAAACCAGATGTTTCTAAGTTACGTTTATATGGTAGTAAAGTTGTTCTTAAGAAACCAGAACAAATAACGACTTTTAAATGGGGTAAGAAGGTGAATATTTACATTTTAATCCGTTATAGTGAAGCTCGGGAGTACTCTTGAATAATAAAATTTAGTCACTATGCATGTTGATGATGATGATTAGTTAATAGCTAGGTTAGTGGGAACTGATGAAAAATTTTAATGAAGAAAAGGAACCGGACTTGATTAATTTTTAGATGAAAGCCTTGGATAAATACAAATGTATAATAGTTTTAAACAAAATAATACTTGGGATTTAGTTGAAAATAAGAAAGTTGTAAATGCAAAATGTTGAACAGTTGGACATAAAGACTGCATTCTTAAATGGTAAAATCAATTCGGAAGTGTATATTTGAGGAGATTGGTATCAAAGTTGGACAACTCCATTTTTTTTTCAATTGAAAAAAATGGAGTTGTCTAACATTTGAGTCAAATGAATATATTGGAGACATGCTTACAAACTCATTGTGTTAAGAAACATTTGAGAAATTCAGAAATATGTTAAATTTGATATTTTATATTTCATATATTGTTCATACTTCCTGCCTTAAGGAGGAACATTTTTGCCGGTTATACAATTTATAATATGAAGTGATGTACATCTTGCTGTTGTGTGTAATAAATGAATATGAACTTGACATGCTTTTATGAATCTCCCACACTTTTACTACTTTTAAATCATTTCTTATCTCAACAATTTTAATTATAAAAAGGGTCAAAAGGCACATTTAATTTTAAAAAATATGGTAGTAATACCCATTATGAATAACTTCCAGAAGGAATCAATTACATTCTCTTCTAGATTTGTACCAAAAATATTTACTTTATTATCATAAATTATTCCTCCAAGCCCTCAATCTTAGAACCTTTAAAAAAGTATGTTCCATTAAGAAGAAGGCAGCAACCATGGAGTTTTATATCATTTTTATTGTTTCATAACGTTTTGTCCATCGCAAGCCTAACTTAATTTCACTTTTAATATTTAAATTTATATCATTTTAATTTGCTGTCATGGAATTGTCTTTAAACCATTTCCTTCTTATTAAAATGAATTCTTTCATTTATCCCCCCCCCCCCCAGGTGAATTGAATTTTCCATGCAATTTTCTATTAATCTAAATATGCCAAGCCTATTTATTATTGACATATTTACACCCAGCAGTTTTATTACATTTTTATATCTGCTTTCTTTTCTCTGAGATATTTATATCCTCTGACTACTCCATTATTTAAATACGCTTGCAATTTGAGCACAAAATTGTTGCAAAATAAAAAAAAATAAAAAAAAAAAGGCCACGAGGACCCTAAGTGGCAGATACTATAGAGGAATCTGATTCATGACTGTACAGCACACTAGGGAGATAGTGTGGTCAGCACTATGCTCCAGCCGCCTGATTTTCCCCTAGGCTGCTTCGACACCTCAAGCCATTAGCACCCAGGGTATCCATTGGTAAATTTATTAAAGGCTGGGTTGGCCTAGGGACTGCCAGTGAGGCCAAATTCAACCCAAGAACGAAGACATTAGAAGAAAAAATCTTTATTGTTTGCTCGAGATTCGATCTCAGGTGCTCCAGTTTATTGGTCCAGTGCTCTACCACTGAGCTAACCTCGACCCCTCGCCAAATCAAATTAATCCCCCATTAATTTATTTAGTATAAGTCCTTATTGAAATTCCCAAATAGCTTTAATTCATTGTTGTCTATAGCTGCAACAAAAATATCTAAATTTGTTTTTCTTAGATACCCCTATTTCCTGTGACAAAAGGGCTATCCTTAAAGAAGAGCTCATAAACCTTAAGATTTGAAAGAGAAGCTTTAATATAACGGAAAATGTCAACAACAAAAATGTGAAAGTTTATTTGGAACAAAAAGTTTTTAATACTTTCCTTTTGGCTCAATTAACATAAATCCTGCATCAATTACTTTTTCAATCATAGAAAAAAAAACCATAGTTACAGATTATTACATGAAAAGGTATAGAACATAACATATTAATATTATATTTAAAAAAACAAAAACAATACAAATAAAGAATAGTTTCATTTATACTAGATTAAAACTTATAACTAAGTAAGTATAACCTTAATTAAATGCTTCATTTTGTTGCTATTTTTTAATATATATTTATATATGGACCACACATTATTTTCTTTAAAAAATTATACACAGGCAGTTTGGTTAGGATTTTCTTTAAAGTGGTACTACAATTACATGATTCCAGTATACTTTTTAAAATAAGGGTTAATTTATTTTCCACCCCACATTCAGTGAAAATTTGAAAAATAATTTTTTTAACTGAGCTCTCAACTAATAAACTTACTTTCTCATAATTTGAACAAGTGTCATATAATCATTCATTTTAATATATAATATAAAGTAGGAGTACCATGACATGCTGGGTAACAGGTATTTAATATGAAACATGTGTAGCATGCCACACCCGGTAACACCTATTTAATATAAAGTAGGTGTAGCATGGCACACCGGGTAACAGCTAGTATATAATATTAATGCCAATAGAAGCTAAAAAATGGGAATCAATATAATGACTACTAGTTGATTTCTTTGCATTTAAGAGCAGAATGCCAATTAATTAGAATTGATCTTTGTATATAAGGAGATATGGGACATTTCTGACCAACCCCCCTCTACACAAATATATAATTTTTTAGAGTGTTATATTTTTTTTTCTTGAGAATAATCCCTTCTTTTAAAGCCGAGTAAAATTCTGAGTTAGTAGCCAATATTTCATAATTTCTACCACTCGTAAATCTTTTAATTATGATTGATTCATTTAAGTGATTTAGCTCCTTGATAATTTTATGGCAAATGAATTAACTAGATATAATCAACAGTCAAAGAGCTTTAAATTATTTTTACCGCAAAGTTCATATTTAGTACACATGAAAATGTAACGAAACTTTTTTACTTCGATGTTTCAACGGGTACTACTAAATTAATAGCGCAAGGTCAACTTTCTTTAATCGAATATATGCTTTTAGCGGAGTTCCTTCCATCCCCCATAGGGAGGAAACCCGCTTTTAGCGCAGTTCCTCCCTATCTCCATAGGGACAAACCCGCTTTTAGCGCAGTTCCTTCATCCTCCATAGGGAGAAACCCGCTTTTAGCAAAGTTCCTTCCATCCTCCATAGGGAGGAAACCCGCTTTTAGCGCAGTTCCTTCCATCCTCCATAGGGAGAAACCCGCTTTTAGCGCAGTTCCTTCCATCCTCCATAGGGAGGAAACCCGCTTTTAGCGCAGTTCCTCCCTATCTCCATAGGGAGGAAACCCGCTTTTAGCGCGGTTCCTCCCTCCCTTCATAGGGAGGAACCCCGCTTATAAGGTTGACCTCATGAAAAAATCCGGAAGTGCCGACTAGAAAAGTTTACGTTTCAGAACCCCTAGAGAACGAAAATAACGGTGGCTCAAATTTATATATATATATATATATATATATATATATATATATATATATATATATATATATATATATATATTTGTCTTTTCTTTCTTTCCTGGCCTCAATAATGGTCAGATTTTGATGAAATTTGGTACAACAATTTTTCGTCTAATTTTAAAGCTCAAGTTCGTTAACCAGCAGAATCCGTCCACCGGAACATGGTTTTTGGAGCGAAATTCGCGCGACAAAATCGTTATCCTTACTTCATATGCTTGCAAGTACTCGTTTTATAGGTTTATTCGCCTTTAAAAACGAATGGAACTATTTTTAAGGCGAAAGCTTTAACCGTTTTCGAGACAAGTGGAGAAATATTTGTTGAATCAAGTTTTTGGTTTGGGTACTTAGAATCATGGGATTCATTTAAAATATTTTCTGCATGTTTGGAATTCATGTAAACAGAGCTGTTTTAATTTTGGTTACGTTCGGAGTCAAGGAAGGATTAGAATAAAATATTTAATTTTTAGACATGAAAAGTTTTGGGAACTTCGTATATTTTCCTTAATATCTCGAAAACGGTTGGTAATCTTGCTAAGCGGAAGGTAACCAATCAAAAGCTTACTAAATGCTCTACAAAAAAGATTCTGAAGCAATTTTCGATTAGGCGATGTCAATTGGAGACATAAGGGCATAAAACTTCAAATGTGTTTGTTTTGTTCTTTTAAACGGGTTTTTGTTGTTGTTTAGCTCACTTTTTGATTGGTTGTTTCTTTTTTAATTGGAATTATTTGTAGAATTAGTACTATTGTAGAAGAGTACAAGAAAAAGTAAAAATTTAATGATATTTTTCGAATCATTGAACAGTAAGATTAGTATCTCTAGAAGTGGATGAAGGGTGCTGCCTGACCCTTTTTCTGTCAGGTAGAGGTGAGGGTCCGGGCGGACCTATTTGAGGCCACAAATTATTTCATGAAAGTCTAGCCAAAATTATAACTGTTTCTATTTCAACCTTTCCAAATGACATTAGGAGGAACGGAACCGCGCTAAGATGATGCAGTGCCTGCGAGTCGGGCTTTTTTGAATTGGGTCCTCCTGAACACGAGTCGAGACCTCTTCTACAACTGAACCAAACTCGCCCCTCCCCTAGCATAATATAATGTTACAGCCATAAAATATCACGTTGCCATAAAAATAACAGTCAAAAGTTTTAAAGCGCTAATCAAACTAATATTTAGTCATACAATGGGACGGCAGAAGTGCCAGTCTTTGCCAACTGTGAGGGCAAGGCACACTGTGAGTCATTCCTTCATATATATTATAGCTTGCTGTTTAAGTGCATAATTGAGTAACCAGCGATATATTAAATCTTAAATTAATCAGAGGGATTAATTAAAAATCGTCACTCAAATTTCACAACCTTGTAAGTCAATTTTCCTAACTTTTCAGGGGAGCAATAAAACTGTAATGATCTGTAACTTGGAAAAATGCAATTCGCCAAAGATTCGATGCATAAAACCAATAATAATAACTTGCACCTTATGAGGATTTCCGACTTAAGACATATTTTCGGTAACATTTAAACGAAAAACCTTGTCTGAATGGCCTAAAATAGTTTAGAGAGATACGAGGTTACGCGGAAGTAATAGCCAATTTTAGGGCGTTCTATTGCTTTTTTTTTTTTTTTTTTTTTAATGTTACCATCATGTCCGGGAGATAATAAGGATTCTAAAGATACCAATAACTCAATTTCGTTAAAAATCTACTTACGCGGTTGTGAAATTTGAACGACGAAATGTTCTAATTTAAGTATGCCATTTGTTTACTCAAGTGATTGGAAAAGGAATTTCCATTAAAAAACTTACTCTCCAAGTATTTTATCTTATATGTTTTTCACTCGAGGAAGCGTCTCATTGACTGTTAGACGCAAAAAGTTACTTCAAACGAATCAGTTTTTGATGAATCACATGATGCATTTTATATAATACTCCCTTCTTCAGAAATTAATTTCACTCTCAAATTAATATGACCAATTTACATAAATTCTGAGGATATGGTCGTTGTCTGAGTAAGTCGAGATCCTCAAAACTCATCTGTGTTAAGTAAATTTTCTGCTCGAATTTTTTCAATTTGCACCGTTTATATTAATATGTAATAATGAAGGCTAATTGACTCTACCTATTGACGTAGTTGTAGAAAAAACGCTCTGACTATAAACAAACAGAGATTAACTTCTTATCTGTTGACAGTTTATATTCCTGGCTAATACAGCTATAGGAACTCCTATGACTCGCCTATACCCTAAAGTAATGACAGAATTCAAAAGAACGTACTTATATGTGTACACACATATATATATATATATATATATATATATATATATATATATATATATATATATATACACACATATATATGTGTGTGTGTGTGTGTGTGTATTCTAGCTGACGTAACCATTATAGACGGGTTTATAAGAAAACTTTGAAAGTTTTCTTTTACGTGGGTATCTCTTACCGAACAAAAATATTTTCTCAATTTGTAACGATTTTCTCCTTTGTTATACAACGTATCTTTCAAAAAAAGTATGTCGAATTGTTCGGAATTTACTAGAGAATAACTGAACCTCGTGTGAAGATGAAATATTTAATGAATTTTACAGGGGGCCTCAAGGATTTCGATGCTCCACACCTGGATTCATTAACAAACAGTTAAATAACCATGTTTTTATTAAGGTTGTGTCATTGACTATCGCACTCATTGATTAACTTCCTTCGTGCTATGGGATTTTGAAAAGGAATTTATTCCAACGTCCATTTAGGGGGCGTGTTATATACAGAGCAACAACCTTATCTTGTCAGGATAGGGCTTTTGCCTAATCTTTTTTGAAAGAAAACCGCCCCTAGTGGGGATCGAACTCACAGGCTTAGGAGAGCTCACACCTTATCACCCACGGCTATCGAATCTATGAAAAACTGTAAAGGGTCTCCGTCCAGTGGCTGGCATGCTGCATTCCCATGCGGTAGATGTGGGGTCACCTGTGACAGGTTGACTTTTCAACGGTGAGCTTTCTGACATAATTCCTTGCTACAGCAAGTATGTTTAGGAAAGGAAGTAATCTATAAACAACCTCACGCTATTCTCCAAGAAGAGAAACGAGAAGAAGTCGGTATGCCGCGGCGTACCGTAAAAAATAAAAATTTAAAGTTGTTGGTGAAGTAGTAGGGTAGGGTGGTGTGGGAAAGCCTCGCCGGAGTCCCTAGACGTAAGACATTTTGTTGTTTCAAATTACTCAAGCAATCATAACGTTGGTTCTACTTAATAATTTGTTTTCTTTTAAGTCTATGGTTTAGTGTCAAGAAATAACATCATTTTAAAGCCCCATTTATAGCAAAATATTCGCAAAAATGAGGAAAGTATTTGTAATGGAGTGTAATTAAATTTGCTGAGAAGAACCGTCTGTCTGCTCTCCAGCATTTATCCTCAGAAATGGTGTTTTGTTTGGACTGCAGAGAGTACTCTAGAATAAAAGGCTACCCATAACCGCAAAGGTACTGGTATATAGAATTATCCTAAGACCCAGAGTCACCTATGGCAGTGATGCATGGACTATAACTTCAGAGTTTGGGAGCGAAAGGTTCTGCAGCGGATTTTTGGGTCTGTGAAGGGTGAGCAGTGGAGGATCAGAAGTAACCAAGAGCTGCGGGATCTTTATGGCGAGCAGGACATAGTGGCACACACAAAGATGGGGCGGCTGTGATGGCTAGGCCATGTGGAAAGGATGGGACCTACACGACTTCCCCGGAAACTCCTGTACGGCAAGCCTGGAGGAGGACGCAGGCGAGGGAAGCCCCGTCTTTGCTGGCTGGATGATGTGGATAAAGACCTGAAGGACCTGGGATCAGCCGTTGGAGGAGATTCGCTGCCGACTGGGGAGAATGGAAGATGCTACGTCAGTAAGTAAGTAAGTAAATGGTGTTTTAAAATATGAATTTTAAATAACATCTTTGACTTATTAAGCAGTTAAATCTAGTTTATTAAAGATATACTCATCCTTACATAGGAGTGCTGCAACATTAAGGAACTGAGAGAATAGGCAGCTTTCAGGGAAGTTGGCTCCTGTGTCACTTATGTAAGGAATTAATGGAAATACGTGACCGTAATTAACTGAGATAATAAACCTGAAACAAGAGAATTTATTAGCAAAAATTATTATTATTCGAGCTTAATAAAGTGTACACAGAATTTTATTATGCAAGGTAGGGATAGTCGGGGTTCGGTCACTGCTATTTAATAAAACTACATTTTATCATAAAAATGGTTTTATTGTGCCGACGTTTCGGCTTGAAATTCAAGCCTTCATCAGGGCTGTAAAAAACAAGTAGGACGGATGTAATACTGAAATATACGTATATATATATATATATATATATATATATATATATATATATATATATATATATGCCTACATACACAAATACACATACATATATACAGAATATATATTCTGTATATATGTATGGACAGACATATATGTCTGTCCATTTGGGTGGTCCAGAACCCCCCCCCCCCCCTCACCAACTCCTTTCTTCCTATGTTTCCCTGTATTAACTGTCAGAAATGATCCCGCATTTGTGAGGAATAGTTCTCTATCTTCCCATCGGTAAGCCCATATTGTTATTCTTATATCTAATCTAATATGTAATCTGTTATTCTTATATCTGTTTTCCTAATAATCCAAACACTTCTAGAGCACATTGTTCTTCTATATATTATGTTCTAGTATTTTATGTTTTTGTCTTTTTCTATATATGTATGTATATATGTATGTGTATTTGTGTATGTAGGCATATATATATATATATATATATATATATATATATATATATATGTATGTATATTTCAGTATTACATCCGTCCTACTTGTTTTTTACAGCCCTGATGAAGGCTTGAAGTTCAAGCCGAAACGTCGGCACAATAAAACCAGTTTTATGATAAAATGTAGTTTTATTAAGCAGCAGTGACCGAACCCCGACAATCCCTACCTTGCATCATCTACGGTCAACGATCTCCTCTCAAAGAATTTTATTATTTTTAAGGATTCGCCAAAAGGATTATTCTCTTGTCTTCTATTGTTATACTAACATAAAACAACTTCTTATAGGAGATCTGCTAAGCTATAGTGCCCTATTCCACTATGCTTATCATCTCCAAGCATACCTGATTCCCGTCAACGCCACTACTGACCTCCCCCTCATATCCCCAGGTAAAGCTCTTGTACCCCACCACACTGAGACGTTTGCAGCTTAGACCATAAGATTAGACACTACTGGCAATTTTGTGTGTTTTCTTAAACATCCCCAAATGAGGAATGTCGAAAAATGGGAAGCCCTTTCGAAAGTTGAATAAACTTCCTACTGCAAAGTAATGTGATTAGCGAGTTTGCTTCTGCACGGGTAGCGCGGAAATGTGTGCCAACGTGTTCTCGACATGAATTCTTCTTCTTACGCGTTTGGGAACGATAAATACCCACTTTGAGTGCAACCTATCGGAGAGTTGTCTATAACTGGGCTACAAAATTAGGATTTTAACCCTTCCAGCGGAACACCTTTTTTTCTTCTATTAGTAGGAACATCCGTCTCAGAGACGGGTACCTTGTTTTCCACATTGTCAGCACCCTAATAATTATTTTTAAGTTACTTATCATTTATCTAATAATTGGTGCGTAGTTTTGTTTGTTAAAGGAAAAGTAAATGCTACAAGAGAAAAATATTTATTTCTGAATTTCGTTAAAATTATGAAATGTTTGTATAGGAAACCCAAATTATTTTTGCCTATGCAGTCTTTTTTTCTTTCTTTTCTTTACTTTTATTACATTAATTTCAGTCAAATTTACAGTAAAAAATTACAACGAGAAAAAAGTTACAAAATGAAAAATGTAGACTAATAAAAAGATACGAAAATGTAAACTCGTAAAAAATTACCATGAGAAAAAATAGAAAAAGTCAAAACTCGAAGAATTAGACTAGAAAAAAAAGTACAAAAGTAATAGACTAGTAAAAAAAGTCCGACTCGCAGGAACTGCGTCATCTTAGCGCGGTTCCAGTTCTTTTTTTTCTTTTTTTTTTTTTTTTTTTTTTTTTTTTTTTTTTTACGGCTCATCTACATCTAGGTCATTAGCGCCGACATCTAGGGTTTAGCGAGGAATTTTACCAGCGAGCCGTGGGATGATAAAATTCCTGCCGGAGGTTGGGAATCGAACCCACCATCTCCCGCTTATGAATCCAAGGCGCTAGCCATTAGACCACGGGAGACCCCGGTTCTTGTTCATATCCCTATTCTCATTTGAAAAGCATAAAATAGAAACAGATAATATTTTCCTCGGCCTTTGTTCAAAGGGTTTTATGGCTATACCTGGGGTTAGGGTCGGGTCCGCAAGACCCTAGAAACCTCTTCTAGCGATACTTCATTTCATACGTTTCAATGAATTGGAAAATATCAAAAATTGTCACATATTCCTGTGTTCTTTTACTGTAGTAATAATTCTACAGATAAAATCAATTAAAAAATAAAATAAAAAAACCAACAGCATAAAGGCAATTGAAAATATTCAAAAGACGTCATCGAATCTTTTTCTCTTGGCAAGGTATGTTTCTAACAATGAATTGTTTTTCTTATTTTGCCTAATCTGTTTTATTGTAAAATAAACGTAAGCGTTACGATTTTTTTTGCGCGAATTTCGCCCCAAACGCCATCTTCCAGTGGGCGGATTTTGCTGGTTAACGAACTTGACCTTTCAAATTGGACGACAGATTTTTGTACGAAATTTCATCAAAATCGGACCATCAGGAAAGCCAGAAATCCGCGAACAGACAAATATATATATATATATATATACAAATTTTAACCACCGTTATTTTCGGTCTCGAGGGGTTCTGAAACGCGAAATTGTCTAGTCGGCACTTCCGGATTGTTTCATTGTATCAACCTTATAAGCGGGGTTCCTCCCTATGGGGGAGGGAGGAACCGCGCTAAAAGCGATGTCCGTCGAGGGAAAGGTGTAAACTTAGCAAACTTATAGCCAGACCAACCTTAACACCATACAACCATACATATGGTTACTTCTTCAAACTATAACCGTCTGGGAGACGGATGTTCCGTTGGAAGGCTTAAAAACAAAAACCCTACATTTTTAACTGGTAACGACATTTTCGAGAGACTTAGATATATTCCCAGCAATCTTCCATCTGAAACACAACTTTCTCAGACGTAATCTCGAGCAATTCATATTATATCTGATAAAGAGTTTCTCCGATTATCTCGCCTAAGATAATTTAAATCTCCATGAACAACTAAGGGTTTTAGTCAAGTGGCAAAGGTCGATTCTGGTTTTAAACAACTCTTGAAGTGTCTTAGTCGTTCTATTATTAGGTAACCAAGTTATAAATAAACACAAACATATAAATACGAATCATATTGGAAGGAATGGTTCCACCTGTAAGTATTAGCACTTTCCTCCGAAGGAAAGTAGCTATTGAGGTTGCACTCATGACGGAATTTTTGAAAGATTTCTTCGAATCATTATCGATCCTACCTAGTAGACACCGAAAATGACCCCAGTTCAAATTTATATATATATATATATATATATATATATATATATATATATATATATATATATATATATATATATATATATATATATATATATATATATATACACACATATATATACGTCCGTTAAAACGATACAGGCCAGAGTTTTTGTATTTTCGCCACGAAACTGGGTATGTAGTATTCCCACATCAAACGATTGAACGAATTCGTTAACCAACAAAATCGGCCCATCCGAAGGGGGGGGGGGGTTTACTCCGGAGCCAAAGTAGTTATTTGTCAATACCAGCCAGAATTTTTGTTATACTTGAACGAAACTCTATATTCGTTGTGGTCAACCGAAGAGAAAAATTTGTAGTAAAAATAAACTAAATCGGTTGACTAGAAGGGGGGTTTACTCCGGACAGAAATTACTAATTTCCTTATACCGGTCGTAATTTCTGTTGTAATGTTACGAAACTCTGTATACGTCCTGCCTATCTAATAAGAAAGAAGTGTTGTGAAAATGAACTAAATCGGTCTACTGGAAGGGGGGGGGTGTTACTTTGTGCTATGTTTGAATTAAATTCTCCCGCTAAACGTAGGTTCGCGAAACTCATCAAGATCAATAGATGAAATGTGAAGCTTTGTGTATTTATTACTTAGCGTAGTGCCACGCATACACAAAACTCTGGAAGGAAATAAATTACAAAATTAATAATTGAAACAGCTACAAAACAACAACAACAAAAGAGCAGAACAATCTGTTTTTATTTTATTTATCTATATAGGTTATTTTAAGCAAATTATTCAGGAATGCACTCGACACTACCCAATTCTGAGGAAAGTGCTTAGTTATGCAGCTCCTGCGTGACGAACTTTTTTTCCTTCAAGCTATTTGTTTACCTAATTTCGGAATCTCAGTAATTTCTATTTAAACCTGAATTATGTATTATTTAAAACATTTTGTTGCAATCTGGAGGTGCCGATGAGAGATGTCCATGTTTCACACCGTATGTCTCGACACTACAATTCGTGGGTCAAATTTTACTTTACACACACGTGTGGTGTATCCCGGATGTAAAGGACCCCATGTCACATATTTGCATTGCTTCAGAGAGCCAATTTTTCTTTACTTACAGAAACATTTTAAATAAAATGTAAAATGTTTCACATTGTCATTGGCATTGATAAGTAATTGGAAGTATTGATCATTGTCAAGCAAAACCAAGTCCACACGGTGTCTTTTACCTCTAATGAAAACGGTCATGGTTTTATTTTTCAGTCTTATCTTCTTTATTTATGGGAACAGTACATAGTGCCCTACACCATTATATGGATCGAAAAATACACATTAAGAACATGTTAAGTCAATTTAATTAAAAAATGGACATGGTGTCCTTTACGTCCGGGGTACAGATATATATATATATATATATATATATATATATATATATATATATATATATATATATATATATATATATATATATGTATTCGTCTGATCGTGCTCTAGGACCCTAAAAATGGTCCGATTACGAGGAAAGCTCATGTTTTTGACAATTTTTTTTTTTAACGGGGTACCGTCTTCTACGCCATTAGCGCCAATTTTATAAATAACTCAAAAACATTCTAAAGAGCATTCTAAAGTACTCAAGATTTTCTAAAGTTCCAAAGTAATTTTCGATGCGACAATATCATTCGGAGAGATAATTACATAACACTTCGAAAGTTCTTTGTGTATGTTTTCCTTAGCTGGTTTATAAATTGTTTTTTAGTTGTATTTGTTCATTTATTAATTTGCATTTCAATTATTTTGTTTGTTTGTTTTTTGTGTCTGTCACAGTTCTTCTTTTTCTCCTTACTATCTTCTCTTTCTTTCTTTCTTTATCTTTTGCTACTTAACATTGACGTCTATAGGGTTTTTCGCCTAAGTCACGGAACTCTATAAATTAAATATTATAAAAAATATAATATAAATTGCTTTTAGCAGTAAAATTATTTATTAGTTAGTAAAGCTAGATATGTTAGATGGGAAACAATTTTTTGTTGTTTGTAATATAGATTTCCGAGCGGAAGACGAGGAGGTTGAGTAGTAATTTCCGCGATTCTTTGCATTGTGGTGCTTAAAAGGTAAGATGAAGCAGTTCCTCCGCGCAGGACGTTTTATTATTGTTAATCGGGAGGTGTCGATGTATTAATAGCTCATGTGGTTTCAGACTGTAACATTTATATTTTGGTTTCATGTCACTGATTCATTATCAAATGACTCATTCGGCAATTGAATAATAATTTAATTCAAAACAATTCACGGCTCCCTGGTGAGCAGAGCACCTGTGAAGTCATTGGCTAAATATTTATTCAAATGGACGGGCCGTGATCTGTGGTACAGCCGGGATTCTTAGAAAATTATACATGTTTTTACGTGTCACATTCCTATAATGAGAGATTTTATTTTTTTTAATCCGCTGTTTTGAAGTGACACTATTCGCAATTATAGTTGAATCAACTTTTCTCGAAAAAGGCTAAAGATTTCGTGTTAATAGTGCTTCTATTCGATCCCACACCTACATGAAGTGTACCTGCAAGCCTATTAGGGAAAAACGTTTTAATAACGGAAGAAGGAACTGCGTCATCCTAGCTTGTTTCCGTTCCCGTTTCTAGCGATTTTGAAAGAAAAACTGTTAACATTTTCACTTTCATACCTACTCCAAAAGCTCCTCAAAGAAAAGAGTGGTTTTAGGCGCCACAAGGCACAGTAAACTAAGGGTAGCCATGTGAAAAATTAATCACTCCACCTCATCCCTTTTAGGTACTTAAGGAAAGATCTATTCTAAACATCTTTCTCGTTTACCTTAATTGTTTTACTGAAATATTGTTGTTTTAGCGCGGTTCCTCCCTCCCCCCATAGGGAGGAACCCCGCTTATAAGGTTGATACAATGAAACAATCCGGAAGTGCCGACTAGAAAATTTCGCGTTTCAGAACCCCTAGAGACCGAAAATAACGGTGGTTCAAATTTGTATATATATATATGTATATATTTATTTATATATATATATATATATATATATATATATATATATTTGTCTGTTCGCTCTCTAAGTAGAAGACGAATGGTCCGATTTTGATGAAATTTCGTACAAAAATCCGTCGTCCAATTTGAAAGGTCAAGTTCGTTAACCAGCAAAATCCGCCCACTGGAAGATGGCATTTGGGGCGAAATTCGCGCAAAAAAAATCGTAACGCTTACGTTTTTGAGTTCATAAGCTTGTAAGTACTCTTTTTATAGGCTTCTTGGGCTGGGAAAACGAATGGAACCATTTTCAAGGCGATAGCTTTAACCGTTTTTGAGAAAATTGGAAAAATAGTTTTTGAATACCGTTTTTGGTTTGGGTACTTAGAATTACGGGATTCAGTTGAAACATTATCTGCATGTTCTACTTTCATTAAAACTAATATGTTAAAAGTTTTGTTACGTTTGGAGTTAAGGAAGGGTTAGAATAAAATATTTTATGAACAGACATGAAAAGTTTTGGGAACTTCGTATACTTTCATTAATATCTCGAACACGGCTGGGATATCGTGGTAAGTGGATAGAAACTATTTGAAAGCTTACTAAATTCTCTACAAAAAAGATTCTAAAACTATTTTTGATTAGGTTATGTCAATCGGAGAAATAAGTGCTTAAAACTTCAAATACGTCTGTTTTGTTCTTATGAACGGGTTTTTGTCGTTCTTTTTGTAATTTTTGTCTCCTTCCCTTCGTTTTTTATTGCTTTTTATTTTTGTAATTTCTTATGTTGGGAAAATTTTGTGTGTAAAACAGGATATGAAAAATGAGACCAATTTTCTGTTGCTAGAAATAATGTAAATTTTGGGAACTTTCATTAATATCTCGAAAACGGTTGAAAATCTTGGTAAACGGAAGAATACCATTAGAAAGCTTATTAAATGCTCTACATAAAAGGTTCTAATGAAAGTTTTGATTAGGCAATGACAATCGGAGAAATAAGAGCTTAAAGCTTTAAAGTAATTGATTTCGCTTATTCGAACTGTTCTTTTTGTCTGTTTTTAATTCCTTGTTATTTTTTAATTGCTTATAGTTGGATAATGTATTCGAAAATAAAACAGGTTCCAAGATTCCAAGACCTTGTAACTAGCGGGACGGTTTCTAGTGTTGCCGACCCTTCCAGGTAAGATTGTAAATCCTACCTTTCAAGACTGGTGGAACCAAAATAATAGCTGTCGGGGTTCGGTCACTGCTGCTTCGGTCACCCTTCATCAGGGCTGTAAATACAAGTAGGACATATTTAACACTAATATATGCACATATCTATGTAAATATACCAAACATATATATATATATATATATATATATATATATATATATATACACATAATATATATATATATATATATATATTTATATATAAGCATATACACATACACATAGACACGCACACATATGTACATATATATGCCCACATACATACACATATGGGGTATGTATTATTAAGTAGCAGTGACCGAACCCGGACAATCCCTACCTTGCATCATCAACGGTCAACGATCTCCTGTCAACAAAATAATAACTGCTTCTATTTTAATCATTCGAAATTAGACTAGGGATAAGAACGGAACCGCGCTAAGATGAGGCAGTTCCTGCGAGTCGGACTTTTTTTTAGCGGGGTTCCTCCCTCCCTCATAGGGAGGAACCCCGCTTATAGGGTTGATACAAAGAAACAATCCGGAAGTGCCGACTAGAAAATTTTGCGTTTCAGAACCTCTGGAAACCGAAAATGATGGTAGTTCAAATTTGTATATATATATATATTTATATATATATATATATATATATATATATTTGTCTGTTCGCTCATTTCTGGCTTCCCTGATGGTCCGATTTTGATGAAATTTGGTACAAAAATCCGTCGTCCAATTTGAAAGGTCAAGTTCGTTAACCAGCAAAATCCGCCCACTGGAAGATGGCATTTGGGGCGAAATTCGCGCAAAAAAAATCGTAACGCTTACGTTTTTGAGTTCATAAGCTTGTAAGTACTCTTTTTATAGGCTTCTTGGGCTAAGAAAACGAATGGAACCATTTTCAAGGCGATAGCTTTAACCGTTTTTGAGAAAATTGGAAAAATAATTTTTGAATACCGTTTTTGGTTTGGGTACTTAGAATTACGGGATTCAGTTGAAACATTATCTGCATGTTCTACTTTCATTAAAACTAATATGTTGAAAGTTTTGTTACGTTTGGAGTTAAGGAAGGGTTAGAATAAAATATTTTATGAACAGACAAGAAAAGTTTTGGGAGATATTTTCATTAATTTCTCGAACACGGTTGGGAAATTTTCATAAGTGGATAGAAACTATTTGAAAGCTTTCTAAATTCTCTACAGAAAAGATTCTGAAACAAGTTTGATTAGGTTATGTCAATCGGAGAAATAAGTGCTTAAAACTTCAAATACGTCTGTTTTTGTTCTTAAGAACGGGTTTTTGTCGTTCTTTTTGTAATTTTTGTCTCTTTCCCTTTGTTTTTTATTGCTTTTTATTTTTGTAATTTCTTATGTTGGGAAAATTTTGTGTGTAAAACAGGATATGAAAAATGAGACCAATTTTCTGTTGCTAGAAATAATGTAAATTTTGGGAACTTAAATGCTCTACATAAAAGGTTCTAATGAAAGTTTTGATTAGGCGATGACAATCGGAGAAATAAGAGTTTAAAGCTTTAAAGTAATTGATTTCGCTTATTCGAACTGTTCTTTTTGTCTGTTTTTTATTCCTTGTTATTTTTTAATTGCTTATAGTTGGATAATGTATTCGAAAATAAAACAGGTTTAGTAAAATAACAAAAACAATTTAATGTTAGAAATATAGATTTCCAAGATTCCAAGACCTTGTAACTAGCGGGAATGTTTCTAGTGATGCCGACCCTTCCAGGTAAGATTGTAAATCCTACCTTTCAAGACTGTTGGAACCAAAACAATAACTGTCGGGGTTCGGTCACTGCTACTTTTATCGTAAAAATGGTTTTATTGTGCCGACGTTTCGGCTTGAACTTCAAGCCTTCATCAGGGCTGTAAATACAAGTAGGACATATTTAACACTAATATATGCACATATCTATGTAAATATACCTAACATATATATATATATATATATATATATTTATATATATGCATATACACATACACATATACACGCACACATATGTACATATATATGCCCACATACATACACATATGGGGTATGTATTATTAAGTAGCAGTGACCGAACCCGTACAATCCCTACCTTGCATCATCAACGGTCAACGATCTCCTCTCAACAAAATAATAACTGCTTCTATTTTAATCTTTCGAAATTAGACTAGGGATAAGAACGGAACCGCGCTAAGATGAGGCAGTTCCTGCGAGTCGGACTTTTTTTTTTTTTAATATTTATTTATGAGGATCCATGCGCATCTAAGGCGTTTCGCTCCAAACAGTTATTGCATATATACATCAGTTACAATATTACATATATACCTCAATAAACAGATGGTATTATTCATATACATTTTGTTAGACAATGTTACATATTCATTCACTACATGTTATTCGTTCTTTACAGTTTACCAAGTGGCGCAATACCTTCCATGTTTTTTATTGCAATTGTTCCTGAAATATAATGTTATTGTTAAATGCTATAATAGAAAACACTTCCTGTTAAAAACTGTAGACAACAAAAGAACGTTCGCAGGAGCTATGCTAACACTTTCGACTTTTAAGCAACGATTTCTATGACTGAGAGCTCTGTATCGAATATTGCGGAAAATCGATTTTGTAGGAAATGTAGTTGCCTGTAGGAAAGTTACCTTCCGCTTACCTCAATTTCCCAACAGTTTTCGCGATATTTAAGAAAAATTCGAAAAATTTCAAAACTGCTCATCGATGTTTATAAACTTTTTTCCCCATAATATTTCTCCAGCACCATACGTAACTAAAATTTGTATGTGTTAGTTTGGATGAAGTAAAAAATCTTAAACAATTTTTGAAACAATCTCGAAGAATTTACAACGAAATTACAGATAATTTTTTTTAAGTTTTTTCAAACTAACTTGAAAACGGTTATAAATTGGCAATGAAAACGGTCTCATTCGATTAATCAGACTATATTACTTGTACAAAGTTTACCTAAATGCACATAAACGTATGATATAAACGTATACGCAATGTTTTTGTTTGCGCGGATTTCGCCGAAAACCCTTGTTCCGGTAGACGGATTCTGATTGGTAATGACGTCGACCATTCTTAAAGAGATATAGTGTTTTTGTACTAAATTTGATTAATATCGGGCGGCTAGAGAGCGAACAAACAGACACGCACGCATTCACAAACACACACACGGGGTCCTGAAACATGGACTTTTCCAGTACGCACTTCCGGATTGCATCATTGGATTGACGTCATAAGCGAGTTTCCTCCCTACGGTGGGAAGGAATAAACAAACTATTTAAATAGCATTGCAACAACGATCAATAAATTTTATCGGTCTTCTTTTTTTAAGGCGAGCGAACCTTAGTGGCATTACTGCGCATGGAATGAAACTTTCATTATATTTGGTAGTGGTCTGTTTTTCTAATTTGTTGATAGATTAAGACGGCTTTTAGATTGTATTGAATTATTGTTCTTACTTTGAACTGTTTATAGTTCCTGGTTTACTGTAGCACCATGACCTAGGAGGTGCTGAGTTTATAAATAACTTGAAATATAATTTTCTCGTTTAGAGACGCAAACATACTCACAAGCGCACACGCTCGCTCACATCCTTCAATCTCACTTATTTGTTCTTCACACACATTTGCTCAAACATAGACATAGAACACACACATCCTTTACTATCGCACTGATGATTATTACGTCATCAGCATCATCTTCAAGGCTTACCGGTCTTGAACCGTGGTAGAACTATTTCGCCCACTGAGAATGGCCTTTTCCATTTTTGACGCGCTGAATACCTGTTTCAATGCCCGAAATGCCCATTGTACGAATTCTTGTTATCTTGTCTTGACAGATATTTGATAACGATATGTAACTTTGACTCACGTGAGAATAAACGTGACAGGTGTTATTAGACAAACTAAGGTCGGTATAACGTGCAGATTCCTCCTGGCGTAGGCTGAAGTGGCTCCCATGTCGCCGATATGTTCTCACTAACTGAACTGTCACTGTCCACCGCAATCCCGTCTAGCTAGCTATTAGCTCATTATCAATATTATCTTATCACACTGATAATAGGCCACTCTCGGCGCGGGACATCACAGAATTTCCTATGACAGCGTTCGAGATTACAGGCAGGAGAGCTTTTTTTTTTTTACTAACGAACATCAGAGTTTATGTATTTTTTCATTTTTTTTTTTTAATGTAAGTTGACTGATATAATTGAGTAAGGGTAAATAACATCACTTAATGGTGGATTATGTAAACTTCGTACTATTGCACATTTTGTGGATGACAACAGGTCATCCCATAAGTAATGTCCTTGGACTGTGCCGATCCAAGTTTTTCTGCTAGGTCCGTTGCAACAGTATGTTCTTCTACAGAAGCCTGCAGGAGTTCGTCGTCAAGCTCTGTTGGTCGACCTTTACGAGGTTCGTCTTCAACCTTGCGTTTTACCTCTCGAAATCGTTCATACCAACGCTGCACTTGTCGTTCACTAAAGACATTTTTGCCTGGAACTTAATATCATAACCCATTTTGAATACACTTGTTTTCGCATTGACCCTAAATTGGTAAGGAGTATTGTTTTCATTTTTCTCGAAAATGGTTCTGGATAAGGCCTTAAAAATTATTGCATTAGATCCTAGCGTTCAATTATTTCTTACGGAGATATGGATAAACGCGCTAAAAGAAGATAAAATTTCTATTGAGTTTTACGATTCAAAGTCGATATTTCTTCAGAGTGGCTTGCCATTTCTGTTATTATTTATTTGCTTGAAGAGCTACACAACAAGGGTGATCTGCTCAAAGAAAATTACTAATAATAAAGTCCGACTCGCAGGAACTGCATCATCTTTCATAGTCATCATAGTTCCGTTCTTATCCCTAGTCTAATTTGGAAAGATTAAAATATTTATTTATTGATAAGGCTTCGCAACTTTGGCGAATCGCCTAAAGATTAAAATATAAGCAGTTATTATTTTGGTTCCACCAGTCTTGAATGGTCTTGATTTACGATCTTACCTGGAAGGGTCGGTCAACACTAAAAAGGGTCCCGCTAGTTACAAGGTCTTGGAATCTAGGAAATCTATATTTCTAACAATAAATTGTTTTGTTATTTTACTAAACCAGTTTTATTGTAAAATACATTATCCAACTATAAGCAATTAAGAAATAACAACGAATAAAAACAGACAAAAAAAACCGTTCGAATAAACGAAATCAATTACTTTAATGTTTTAAGCACTTATTTCTCCGATTGACATCGCCTAATTAAAACTTTCGTCAGAACATTCTTTGTTGAGCATTTAGTAAGCTTTCGAATGGTAACCTTTCGCTTCCCAAGATTTTCAACCGTTTTCGAGATATTAAGAAATTATACGAAGTTCCCAAAACTTTTCATTATTTCTAGCAATAGAAAATTGGTCTCATTTTACCTATCCTGTTTTACACACAAATACATTTTCCTAACATAAGAAATTACAAAAATAAAAATCAATAAAAAAACTAAGGGAAAGAGACAAAAATCACAAAAAGAACGACAAACACCCGTTCATAAGAACTAAACAGACGTATTTGAAGTTTTAAGCACTTATTTCTTCGACTGACATCACCTAATCAAACTTGTTTCAGAATCTTTTCTGTAGAGAATTTAGAAAGCTTTCAAATAGTTTCTATCCACTTATGAAAATTTCCCAACCGTGTTCGAGATATTAATGAAAATATCCCCCAAAACTTTTCATGTCTGTTCATAAAATATTTTATTCTATCCCTTCCTTAACTCCAAACGTAACCAGAAGTTTAAGATATTAGTTTTGATAAAATTTAAACATGCAAAAAATGTTTCAACTGAATCCCATGATTTTATGTACCAAAACCTAAAACGTTATTCAGCAACTATGTTCCCAATTTTCTCGAAAACGGTTAAAGCTATCGCCTTAAAAATGGTTCCATTCGTTTTCCTAGGCCAAGAAGCCTACAAAACGAGTACTTACAAGCATATGAACTAAAAAAGTCCGACTCGCAGGAACTGCAGCATCTTAGCGCGGTTCCGTTCATGTCCCTAGTGCCATTTGATAAGCTTAGAAAAGAAATAAACTTATTTTTTTTATATATCTCGTGAAAATTGTCAAAATCCTCTCGAACATCTGGAATAAAAGTGATATTAAGGCGTCAGGGACACCGACAGTAGCTAACTTTTACATAGAAGCGGAAATTACAGAATCTGGCTCTCATTCTAAAGCAAAGCTCTATAAATCAATACAAAATATGCCTAATAAAGCCTTTCTAGTGGATACAGAAGCATGGGCGTATATGAGGGGGGGGCTGCAGCCCCTCCCGAAATTTTGAATTGATGATAAAAACTTCTCGTAAAACCCTTAAAAATAAATTAAATAAGATCACTTAGTTCATAAAACATATTTTATTTTACGTGTAATAGCGTTTTAGTTGCCTAAAACTATTCCAAGCTCTAAATATTTAGTATTCCATACCCTGGAAATGGTCTCACCCCCCCCCCAAAATTGTTTTTATATACGCCCATGTACAGAAGGATCAAGAAGAAGTACACAAGATTGAGTAGAATACCCTGCCTAATATAGCCTATATAGAATAATATGCCGAATAAAACCTATCTAGTTAATACACAAGGACAAATAAAAGTCTTGACGAATAACAAGTCAAGAAAAAAAACTTTATTTAACAAAATAAAACAAAGTTTAGTTGCCCAACTACAATAGAATAATATACCTAATTAAGTCTATGGAGTAGATACAAATGGACCAAAAACAAGTCTTGTGGAATATTGTTTTTTTTTTCTAATTAAATACTTTTTATCAATATTTAGTATATAACCTTTGTTGAAAACTATTGATTGCTAATTGATGAATCGGTTTACAACTAAGTAGTCTTTATGAATATTTAGTATATAACCTTATGTTTGGATCTGAGTTTTTGGGGTGCTCTCCGCCTAGGCTTTGTATTTGTGTCGGCAGATACCTGGGGTATATTTACAGCTCTTGAGGATTAACTCTTAGCAGGTAAATTTCCTGCGGACCTTCGCTCATAGTATCTAACCGTTGTGAAGTTTATTTTTTGGATTTAGGACTTAATATACATATGTAGACTAAATCATAGCAAGAAGTAATCCTCCGTCGTCGGTTCTTAACTATGTAGACTCGCTAATGTTATCCAATCTTAGATACATCGTATTTAAAATCCACAGCAAAAACACGACATTTCATCAGAAGCCCCTGCTGAATAAAACTTATATAGAATAATATGCAAAATAAAGCCTATCTAGTGGATAAAAATAGAGGAAAAAAGCCGTTCGTGGTGGTAGAAAATCTTAAACGTATTTCGCTCAGAAATATCCGAAATATTGTCACTAATTTTACGTATCCTGTTTTATAGCCAAATAGATTTATATTCTATAATCAATAAGAAAAACCTACTAACAATAAAAAACTATGGTAACAGATGAAAATAGGGAATACCAAGAATAATTCTAAAGAACGAAATCAACACCAGTACTGTAATCTAGATATTCATACGGCATCTTCGAATTCTAACAAACAAAATATTGATTCTAATTATACGTATCCTGTTTTATTGACAAATACATTTGACTACTATAAGCAATTAAAAACACTAGGGAATATACCAAAGAACTCGGAATAGGAGCCTCGACAGTTTCAAGACATTTGAAGGAAATCGACAAATCCAAAACTGACATTTCATACGGTACAGCCTGATATATTTTTAACAATGAATTGCTTTTCTTATTTTAATTAATCTGTTTTATTGTCAAATACATTATCCTACTATAACCAATGAAAAAACAACAAGGAATAAAAACAAACAAGAAGAACAGTTCGAATAAGCGAAATCAATTACTTTAAAGTTTTAAGCACTTATTTCTCCGATTGACAACGCCTAATCAAAACTTTCATTAGACTCTTTTTTGTAGAGCATTTAGTAAGCTTTCCAATGGTATTCTTCCGTTTCCCAAGATTCTTAACCTTTTTCGAGATATTAAGGAAAGTATACAAAGTTACCAAAACTTTTTTATGTCTGTTAATAAAATATTTTATTCTAGCCCTTCCTTATCTCCAAACGCAACCAAAATTTCAACATATTAGTTTTAATGAAAGTAGAAGATGCAGTAAATGTTTCAACTGAATCCCATGATTCTAAGTACCCAAACCAAAAACGGCATTCAAAAATTATTGTTTCAGTTTTCTCGAAAACGGTTAAAGCTATCGCCTTGAAAATGGTTTCATTCGTTTTCCTAGCCCAAGAAGCCTATAAAACGAGTACTTACAAGCTTATGAACTCAAAAACGTAAGCGTTACGATTTTTTTTGCGCGAATTTCGCCCCAAACGCCATCTTCCAGTGGGCGGATTTTGCTGGTTAACGAACTTGACCATTCAAATTGGACGACAGATTTTTGTACCAAATTTCATCAAAATCGGATCATCAGGGAAGCCAGAAATGAGCGAACAGACAAATATATATATATATATATATATATATATATATATATATAAATGTATCCATATATATATATATATATATATACATATATATATATATATATATATATACATATATATATATATATATATATATATATATATATATACAAATTTGAACCACCGTTATTTTCGGTCTCTAGGGGTTCTGAAACGCGAAATTTTCTTGTCGGCACTTCCGGATTGTTTCATTGTATCAACCTTATAAGCGGGGTTCCTCCCTATGGGGGAGGGAGGAATCGCGCTAATAAAAAGCAATAAAAAACCAAGGGAAAGAGACAAAAATTACAAAAAGAACGACAAAAACCCGTTCATAAGAACAAAACAGACGTATTTGATGTTTTAAGCATTTATTTCTCCGATTGACATAACCTAATCAAAAATAGTTTTAGAATCATTTTTGTAGAGAATTTAGTAAGCTTTCAAATAGTTTTAATCCACTTACCACGATTTCCCAACCGTGTTCGAGATATTAATGAAAGTATACGAAGTTTCCAAAACTTTTCATATCTGTTCATAAAATATTTTATTCTAACCCTTCCTTAACTCCAAACGTAACATAACTTTCAACATATTAGTTTTAATGAAAGTAGAACATGCAGATAATGTTTCAACTGAATCCCGTTATTCTAAGTACCCAAACCAAAAACAGTATTCAAAAACTATTTTTCCAATTTTCTCGACAACGGTTAAAGCTATCGCCTTGAAAATGGTTTCATTCGTTTTTCTAGCCCAAGAAGCCTATAAAACGAGTACTTACAAGCTTATGAACTCAAAAACGTAAGCGTTACGATTTTTTCTGCGCGAATTTCGCCGCAAACGCCATCTTCCAGTGGGCGGATTTTGCTGGTTAACGAACTTGACCTTTCAAATTGGACGACAGATTTTTGTACCAAATTTCATCAAAATCGGACCATTCGTCTTCTATTTAGAGAGCGAACAGACAAATATATATATATATATATATATATATATATATATATATATATATATATATATATATATAAATAAATATATACATATATATATATATACAAATTTGAACCACCGTTATTTTCGGTTTCTAGGGGTTCTGAAACGCAAAATTTTCTAGTCGGGACTTCCGGATTGTTTCATTGTATCAACCTTATAAGCGGGGTTCCTCCCTATGGGGGAGGGAGGAACCGCGCTAAAAATGTAAGCGTTGCGATTTTTTTTGCGCAAATTTCGCCCCAAACGCCATCTTCCAGTGGGCGGATTTTGCTGGTTAACGAACTTGACCTTTCAAATTGGACGACGGATTTTTGTACCAAATTTCATCAAAATCGGACCATCAGGGAAGCCAGAAATGAGCGTACAGACAAATATATATATATATATATAGATATATATATATATATATATATATATATATATATATATATATATATATATATATATACAAATTTGAACCACCGTTATTTTCGGTCTCTAGGGTTTCTGAAACGCGAAATTTTCTAGTCAGCACTTCCGGATTGTTTCATGAGATAAATTTTATAAGCGGGGTTCCTCCCTATGAAGGGAGGGAGGAACCGCGCTAACAATATAAACAGATTTAAGGTGTTACACGGTAGCTGGTGAAAGAAAGAATGAGGTCTCGTATTGTAATTCTCTGTATGCAGGGTCTGCTTCCAGGTAAAGTCATATACTTTTACTGCCCTTTACCGTTACTCAGAAAGCTCTTTGTGTTTACAAACAAAGGACTCGGTATAGACCACCCGTATTAACCCAAAAGTGATTATATCAAGCTTGATAAACTTCCTGAATTAAATTAAGGAATTTAAGAGTGCTTAAAATAGGTTCTTGGTCTAGTCAAAAAATTCAAGGAGAATTAGATCATGAATAGAAAATCTCGGCCAAACAGAAGGAAAATAACAATAACAAGGATAGTCAAACTTCGTTTTCAAAGATTGTTAGTTGTAACACAAAAACGGTCACTCATGATTCTAATAAATTAACTGTGAAGGGTGATTACACAAATATTCCTGTTGAGGCTTTAAAGCTTCAATTTAAAAAACATATTAACCCACAGGAATTATAGATTGACCTAAAAACATAAAATCATTGAAAAAAGGATTTCTTATTATTGAATCAAACAAAAACGATATAGAGGTTATATCAACAGAGTTTTTAAATATATGCAAAGACCTGTTGATCAATAAAATAAAAATAAAAAAAGTCCGACTCGCAGGAACTGCAGGATCTTAGCGCGGTTCCGTTCATGTCCCTAGTGCCATTTGATAAGCTTAGAAAAGAAATAAACTTATTTTTTTTATATATCTCGTGAAAATTGTCAAAATCCTCTCGAACATCTCGAATAAAAGTGATATTAAGGCGTCAGGGACACCGACAGTAGCTAACTTTTACACAGAAGCGGAAATTACAGAATCTGGCTCTCATTCTAAAGCAAAGCTCTATAAATCAATACAAAATATGCCTAATAAAGCCTTTCTAGAGGATACAGAAGCATGGGCGTATATGAGGGGGGGGGGGCTGCAGCCCCTCCCGAAATTTTGAATTGATGATAAAAACTTCTCGTAAAACCCTTAAAAATAAATTAAATAAGATCACTTAGTTCATAAAACATATTTTATTTTACGTGTAATAGCGTTTTAGTTGCCTAAAACTATTCCAAGCTCTAAATATTTAGTATTCCATACCCTGGAAATGGTCTCAGCCCCCCCCCCCGAAATTGTTTTTATATACGCCCATGTACAGAAGGATCAAGAAGAAGTACACAAGATTGAGTAGAATACCCTGCCTAATATAGCCTATATAGAATAATATGCCGAATAAAACCTATCTAGTAAATACACAAGGACAAATAAAAGTCTTGACGAATAACAAGTCAAGAAAAAAAACTTTATTTAACAAAATAAAACAAAGTTTAGTTGCCCAACTACAATAGAATAATATACCTAATTAAGTCCATGGAGTAGACACAAATGGACCAAAAACAAGTCTTGTGGAATATTGTTTTTTTCTAATTAAATACTTTTTATCAATATTTAGTATATAACTTTTGTTGAAAACTATTGATTGCTAATTGATGAATCGGTTTACAACTGAGTAGTCTTTATAAATATTTAGTATATAATCTATGTTTGGATCTGTGTTTTTGGGGTGCTCTCCGCCTAGGCGATGTATTTGTGTCGGCAGATACCTGGGGTATATTTACAGCTCTTGAGGATTAACTCTTAGCAGGTAAATTTCCTGCGGCCCCCTGGTTTCTACGGGCATTGAACCGCCATATCGCTCATAGTATCTAACCGTTGTGAAGTTTATTTTTTGGATTTTGGACTTAATATAGATATGTAGACTAAATCATAGCAAGAAGTAATCCTCCGTCGTCGGTTCTTAACTATGTAGACTCGCTAATGTTATCCAATCTTAGATACATCGTAATTAAAATCCACAGCAAAAACACGACATTTCATCAGAATCCCCTGCTGAATAAAACTTATATAGAATAATATGCAAAATAAAGCCTATCTAGTGGATAAAAATAGAGGAAAAAAGCCGTACGTGGTGGTAGAAAATCTTAAAAGTATTTCGCTCAGAAATCTCCGAAATATTGTCACTAATTTTACGTATCCTTTTTTATAGCCAAATAGATTTATATTCTATAATCAATAAGAAAAACCTACTAACAATAAAAAACTATGGGTAACAGATGAAAATAGGGAATACCAAGAATAATTCTAAAGAACGAAATCAACACCAGTACTGTAATCTAGATATTCATACGGCATCTTCGAATTCTAACAAACAAAATATTGATTCTAATTATACGTATCCTGTTTTATTGAAAAATACATTTGACTACTATAAGCAATTAAAAACACTAGGGACTCGGAGTAGGAGCCTCGACAGTTTCAAGACATTTGAAGGAAATCGGCAAATCCAAAACTGACATTTCATACGGTACAGCCTGATATATTTTTAACAATGAATTGTTTTTCATATTTTAATTAATCTGTTTTATTGTCAAATACATTATCCAACTTTAAGCAATTAAAAAATAACAATTCGAATAAACGAAATCAAATACTTCAAAGTTTAAGCACTTATTTCTCCGATTGACATAGCCTAATCAAAAATTGTTTCAGAATCTTTGTTGTAGAACATTTAGTAAGCTTTCGCATGGTAACCCTCCGTTTACCAATATTTCTAACTGTCTTCCAGATATTAGGGAATGTATACGAAGTTCCCAAAACATTTCATGTCTGTTAATAAAATATTTTATTCTAATCCTTCCTTAGCTCCAAAAGTAACCAAAATTTTAACATATTAGTGTTGATAAAATTCAAACATGCAGAAAATGTTTCAACTGAATCACATAATTTTAAGAATCAAAATCAAAGACAAAAAGAACAGTTCGAATAAGCGAAATCAATTACTTTAAAGTTTTAAGCACTTATTTCTCCGATTGACATCGCCTAATCAAAACTTTCATTAGAACCTTTTTTTGTAGAGTATTTAAGAAGCTTTCTAATGGTATTCTTCCGTTTCCCAAATTCTCAACCTTTTTCGAGATATTAAGGAAAGTATACAAAGTTACCAAAACTTTTTTATGTCTGTTAATAAAATATTTTATTCTAACCCTTCCTTAACTGCAAACGCAACCAAAATTTCAACATATTAGTTTTAATGAAAGTAGAACATGCAGTAAATGTTTCAACTGAATCCCATGATTCTAAGTACCCAAACCAAAAACGGCATTCAAAAATTATTTTTTCAGTTTTCTCGAAAACGGTTAAAGCTATCGCCTTGAAAATGGTTCCATTCGATTTCCTAGCCCATGAAGACTATAAAAAGAGTACTTACAAGCTTATGAACTCTAAAACGTAAGCGTTACGATTTTTTTTGCGCGAATTTCGCCCCAAACGCCATCTTCCTGTGGGCGGATTTTGCTGGTTAACGAACTTGATCTTTCAAATTGGACGACAGATTTTTGTACCAAATTTCATCAAAATCGGACCATCAGGGAAGCCAGAAATGAGCGAACAGACAAATATATATATATATATATATATATATATATATATATATATATATATAAATATATACATATATATATATATATATATACAAATTTGAACCACCGTTATTTTCGGTCTCTAGGGGTTCTGAAACGCGAAATTTTCTTGTCGGCACTTCCGGGTCGTTTCATTGTATCAACCTTATAAGCGGGGTTCCTCCCTATGGGGGAGGGAGGAACCGCGCTAATAGAGTCTCATTTTTCCTATCCTGTTTTACAAACAAATACATTTTCCTAACATAAGAAATTACAAAAATAAAAAGCAATAAAAAACCAAGGGAAAGAGACAAAAAGAACGACAAAAACCCGTTCATAAGAACAAAACAGACGTATTTGAAGTTTTAAGCACTTATTTCTCCGATTCACATAACCTAATCAAAAATAGTTTTTGAATCATTTTTGTAGAGAATTTAGTAAGCTTTCAAATAGTTTCTATCCACTTACCACGATTTCCCAACCGTGTTCGAGATATTAATGAAAGTATACGAAGTTCCCAAAACTTTTCATATCTGTTCATAAAATATTTTATTCTAACCCTTCCTTAACTCCAAACGTAACATAACTTTCAACATATTAGTTTTAATGAAAGTAGAACATGCAGATAATGTTTCAACTGAATCCCCTGATTCTAAGTACCCAAACCAAAAACGGTATTCAAAAACTATGTTTCCAATTTTCTCGAAAACGGTTAAAGCTATCGCCTTGAAAATGGTTTCATTCGTTTTCCTAGCCCAAGAAGCCTATAAAAAGAGTACTTACAAGCTTATGAACTCAAAAACGTAAGCGTTACGATTTTTTCTGCGCGAATTTCGCCCCAAACGCCATCTTCCAGTGGGCGGATTTTGCTGGTTAACGAACTTGACCTTTCAAATTAGACGCCTGATTTTTGTACCAAATTTCATCAAAATCGGACCATCAGGGAAGCCAGAAATGAGCAAACAGACAAATATATATATATATATATATATATATATATATATATATATATATATATATATATATATATATAAATATACACACATATATATATACAAATTTGAACCGCCACTATTTTCGGTCTCTAGGGGTTCTGAAACGCGAAATTTTCTTGTCGGCACTTCCGGATTGTTTCATTGTATCAACCTTATAAGCGGGGTTCCTCCCTATGGGGGAGGGAGGAACCGCGCTAAAATACCCGTAACAAATAATTAAATTGCTCTCAAATTATTTTGAGATCAGCAATTTTGGCTTCGATTGTATTTGTGCGTTACTTGTAATATACCTATATTTCTCAGGATTAAGCATAATTAACAAACGTCTAACTTATTACTTATACATTAGGCCTATGTTACTGTATGCATGTCCTATTTGGTCTATGATATGTGAAACCAACAAGAAAAAATTACAAGTGGCTCAAAATAAATGCTTGAGATTCATTGGTTCTTTTCCGCGCTGGACTCCTATCAAGCATATGCATCAAGTTCTTGACATTCCTACAATAATAAGTCAGTACATAATTAAAGTGACAGAGCGTTCCCTTAAAGCGTGTATAAGCATATTGCTGGTATAGTTAACTATAATTATGACAGCCTAAATTATAAGCGTTACAAATGTAAGAGGCTTAAGCATATTACTTTTTAAGATTATGCGTATAGGATTTTTTTTTTTTTGTTTGCGTATTTTTCCCTTATAATATTTTAGTTATAAAAATTAAATAGCTATAGGTAATTTAGAATAGTTATAAACGCCATAGCTTGGATACTTGCATTACTTTGATTGTAAAATTTATTTTATTTTCTTATATTTTTCAACAGTAAAAGTATTTTCATTTTAATAGCTATATTTTGTTGTACACATTCGTGGTCTTTAAGTACGTCAGTATGGTAGCAATAGATGGGCTCTTTGTTATTAAATATACACTTTAATGCGATATTTTTAAGCAAGAAACGCTTATGTCAAGATTTTTATTATTATTTCTAGCTGTTCCCCGGCGTGCCATGCTGCACCAGTGTGGGTTTGTACAGAAACAAACATACAGACAGATACCTGATAGACAATTTTGCCTTAGCCTATGGCACTCCCCATATCAAGATCTGCCGGTGTACCAAGTTCGATTTTTTAGCTTTATACCAAAGATTTAATCTCTTTAGGGTGAAATGGCTTTATGAGACACTTGCCTTCTCAATCTTTGCGTTGTAATCTTCTCCGAAATTCTTGTAAAGTTCAGCTCCTCCAAATGATGCTTACACAGCCTTTGATGGTTACACAGTAAAGTCCTTTGAGCACATCATGGGCGTAAATAGAAAATAATTTCGGGAGGGCTGGGACCATTTCCGGGATATGGAATACTAACAATTTAGAACATTGAATAGTATTAGGCAACTAAAACACTATTACAACTAAAATAAAATATTTGTTATGAACTAAGCGGGCTACAGCCCCCCCCCCCCTTATATAAACCCTAGAACCACATCATTTTTTAAGAGTTCGTCCGTTCCATTTACATTTCCGTGCTTTAGTTCCTGTTGCCACGTTTTTCTGACCTGTTACATTCAAAAGCTCATCACTTCTGGTGGTTTTATAGCAGATTGTGGTCATTTATAATTTGACATTCTTCATTCAGGTTTCCGTTTCAATGATAAGGGGACTCCATGCTGGAAAATATATTCTTTGTTTGTAGGCAGAACTTTTATCTCCAAATAGGTTCTTTCTTTTTCTCGCCTTCTCAACTCAAGATTCCTTAGAGTATTAATCGCGGTTTTATATAGATTATTCGCGGAAATAACCTTTTCAACTATGAAAGTATCTTTAACAATGTTTTGTGCCGCAGTATGAACATCTCACAATTTAATTACAAAGTCCGATTATTTTGATTAAAATAATCCATGTCCTCGATTCTATGAAATACTGCACATTCTAAACACCATCTCAACACTATCATAGTACAACGGATTTGGCTGCATTTGAAGCTCAAGATTGCAAGATTGGGTGCTCATTCTTGTCACTAGTTTTTCATTTTGCTGAAGAAGCCGAGATGGCATCCCGGCAAAATGTTGTGCTATCAAAATACATACCGCGAATCATAAAAAAAAATAAGGACCTGCGACGAGCATTAAAAATCACTCCACCTGAAGAAAAACTGCCGAAATGGAATCCGAGTCAATTATCGTTCACCCCACACCTTACACCACTGGAGAAACAAAACATGAGTCAGGGGGAAAAGCTTGCTTAAAAGATCATTCCTTGCGCCCTTACATTTACAGTTATCATGAATACATAGTTTTCCTTTTGGAGAAAAGAATGGTCGTGATATCTAGAGACGATAATTGGACGATACTAGCTGAGATCACTGTTATCCTCAGGTGTGAAACAGAAGTAGGATACCGAACATTTGTTCGGATCATCAACAAAGAGAAGAAGAACAGATTTTCCGTGGCTGTAAAGGTCTTTTCCGAGATATTATAATTTTTAAGCACCTGCGGGATTTTTCCATACCAAAATACTTTGACCTCAAACATCAACAAAAAGGGGTCTCCCGTGGTCTAGTGGCTAGCGCGCTGGATTCATAAGCGGGAGATGGTGGGTTCGATCCCCACCGGCGGCAGGAATTTTCTCATCTCAGGGCTCGCTGAGAAAATTCCTGGCTGCACCCTGGATGTCGGCGCTAATGGCCATGATTTGTCGATGCGCCATAAATAAAAAAAAAAAAAAAAAAAAAAAGAAAAAAAAATCAACTAAAGATATTCTGATATCTTCTTAAACAGTCATATGAATCAACAAACACATCGACTCTGTACGTTTTTTTCTAATATTAAATAAAATAAACCTGAAATTCTGATAGAAACTAAAATCCAACCAATGAAAATGCGATACCTAAAGAAACAGGCTTGTCAAGAATATGCCTTGTGAGAATCACGACGATGAGACTGAACTTGGATATACGATCTACCGAAAAAATACTTGTATGAGGAGGCTGGAGCCCGTGTTCCGATTGATAGAAAATCGCACAGCCAGAGCTACTTAAGGGGTCGTTGCAGGGGGAAAGAGTCCACAAAGAAGAGCTAGAAAGACTTGGAATGAATGAACTAAGAGAGGACTTTGACAGTCAAGCTACAGATTGGAAAACTAGGAGGTAGTTGAAACTATAAATGAATATATCTCACTTTGGACCGCGGTAGGGCAGGAAATATACAGAAAACTACAAATCAGGTAATTTATTTAGAAGGTAGGTGTCGCCGGGGTTCGATCGAGGTTAATAAAACTCAATTTGTTATTTATTTATTTAATTGTTGCTCAGTTGATGCAGGCGCTGCACCAAGTGATGCCACTCCAACAAATCATCGAAGGGAATATATAAATTCAGTAGATTTGTTTATAGTTGTCAATTTAAAAAAAAAAAAAAAAAAAAAAAAAAAAAAAAAAAAAAAAAAAAAAAAAAGCGAGAAAAAAAACAGAAAATAAATTAAAAATTATTATAAAAAAACAACTATTAAAACTGAATTCGTTATCTAAAAAATGTAGTTGTATTTGCTTAATCCCGTTGACACCTACCTTCGCAGTCACAACGGTCAAACCTCACAACTAATTTATTTAGGTTAAAATGTACTCATAAATAGAATTTAGTCTGAGTCCAGAGCTTCATCGTGGGACAAAATCCTCTTGGAAAACATACTTTATTTACTAAACGAAGTGGATTCACGCCGCTGTGACTGTTTAATAATAAATAGGTCATTCATAGCAAATAACGTCATGAAAAATTATTCATTCAAGACATGAATTTCGTCACGTCTTCCGTGTCAACAAAACATGGATATCGTCATCATCAACTATTTTAAGGGATTGTGAAATGTAACCTAACTCTGAAATGTGGACGTGTCGAATTAAAAGTATAGGTTTTGGTCAGTTACAAAATAAAAAAAAAACGTTATTAATCACAATGAAGTATATACAAGGTATTTTTGCGAAGGGTAATATTGGTAAAATATGTAAAAAAATGATCAAAGTCGGCCAACATTTGTCAATTGTAATGGAATGGCCCACGTATACTTTGTTAATGGCCATTTTGACCATAAGAAGTCATTTTTGATCTATGGTGTCGTTGTTCTTTTTTCTTCCTCATTACTCGTAGATTCGAAATATGCAATAAATAAATTTGACCTTAAATAACATTTTAAGGTCATATTTGCGGGGGTTAATATGGGGATTATTTTTTCCGATCTCGCATTAGAGAATCATCTGGCCAAAGGATGACAATTATTTTTACAGGGTGAACACTTCCACCAGAAGGTAAACACAAAAATGCGACTTAGACCCCTTGACTACTAGCGCCCTCATATATAAATATATATTTTTGTGTGTGTTAGCTCTTGCAGGCTTAATTGGCTTGAAAAAATCGTCGGGCGTTCGGCTATGCTTTTATAGTGTTCCAGATTCTTTTAGCACTTTTTAAAACGTAATTTGGAAAATTTTTGGGAAATCGAATGAAACAGTTTTCAAAACGGTATCTATAATCATTTTGGAGAAGAGAAGAGAAAAGTAGAGTTTTCTAGAATTTTGGTTTCATAGACTTCAAGATGGCAGATTTAGTTGAGCTTTTTTCAGTTCGTTTAACTTTCATTAAAATGTTTATTCCGTTTGGGGTTGGGCAATAGTAATACAAAATATGTAACTCTTAAAATTTTGCGTTAGTTATAATTCAGATACAATAGGTATTGTTTAAGCGAAAATTTATGTTTTTGATCATTACCATATTTGAAGCTATCTTATAGCTGTCGGTGTAAAAGAGCATAATTGTATTAATCATCCAATTGTGCAGGATGTTAATAATTCAGCTTATTAAGAAAAGCCACATAACTTAAAAAAGAAATTTTTTTTATATGGAAAACAGGGACTACAAGATTTTCAAGCGAAGGAAATAAGAGTTCGAAATAAATAAATTTATGAAATACTGCAAATTGAAAGGAAGTAAACACTAATGACGTAAGTGATATTTATAATTATTTTTAAAAGTCATGATTTTATTACACTTAGTCATTGTGGAAGGCGGTACTTGACATTACAAAGGGAAGCATGGAAAATCATTTAACAGCTTTTATTGATCTTTAGAAATATTATTCTTTCAATCTTTTGATGTACGAATAGACGATTTAATTGAAATAATCCTAAGATTATGTTCAGATCTAGCCGCTATTTGTGTTCGACTTTAGTTGTCAACATGGGCGTATATAGGAAATAATTTCGGGAGGGGCTGGGAGAATTTCGGGGGTGGGCTGCAGCCTCCTCAGCCCCCCCCCCCCCATATACGCCATGGTTGTCAACAAGTATGTTCATAGTTTCTTATATTTTTTTTTTATTTGTTTGTGAGCTGCGCATCTTAGGCTCATATGAATTTAATTTGTCGGTTCTTCAAAAAAACAAAACATTCAATTCAAATAATTAAACGTATTTGAATAATTCAATTACTTCAAGTGACGGAGACGATTATGTACCTATATGTACACAAATAAATAAATATATTCACTTAGCGTACACATACCAATATATATATGTGTATGCCTATACGTTAATTTATATACACATGCATATGCATATATATATATATATATATATATATATATATCTTATCTGCGGGCGCTGGCTGGGAGTGCTCCTGAGCTTGGGATCCGGTCTCTGTTGGGGCCCTTGCTCACCGGTACAGCTAACGGCGAGCAGTTATGCCACATGCACGGGACCTGCCCTCGTTGGGAACATAGGAAAGTCTCCGCCTGTTTCTCCTATGGAAGGAAACCTTAGGGGGGTTTTAATCTCCGGGCTGGGGACTATTCCTAGTACTGGGGGCTCATCGTGTAGCACTATGATGGGTTTCAAAAATAGTACTGCGGGTGGTGTTGAAGGCAGGGACCACTTTGTGGTTCGCCTGTCGAAGCGTAGTGGTCATATGGTTTGAAGTACTGCTGTTGAGTGTCCAGAATATAGTAGGGTTCTAAACTAAGCGAGACTCATGGCTCTCGGCTCTAGTGCGGGAGCTGTGTGTAGTAGGTCTCTCTTTCCGAGGGCCGTCTCGCGAGCCCTACGGATTGCGAAACCCCTGGTGCTTGCAGGGATGCTCTCTTCTTGATGAGCTCCAATGGATTGTGGTTATAGGCAGGGGGTCTGTTGAGGACTTAATACGTTATTTACGTCACCCGGAATCCGAGGCCGACTCATCATGTCCGGGGTCCACACTGCGTGCTGGCTGGGAGTGCATGTTGGACTAGGGTTCAAGCATTTGTAGGTGCCGGTTCGACCGGCATGGCTAATGATGAGAAGCTATGTAACGGTTATGGGGCCTGCCCTCCTTCGGGATTTCAGGTGTCCCCACCTGTTCTCCTCTGGAGTGAAATCATAGGAATTTTTTCCTCCGGGCCGGTGACCATTCCTGGTTTCCGGAGACCCAGGATGCTTAGCACTAAGTAAGGGCTCTCAACAATGTTACTACGGGTGGTGTTGGTGGCAGGGGCAACCTTTGTGTTTGCCTGTCGCAGTCTAGTGGCCATGTGATCGAAGCACAGCTGTTCAGTGTACTGACCAGAACTTGGTGGGGTACTGAATTGAGCATAACTCATAGCACTCTGCTCCAGGACAGAAGCTTTGTATAGTTGATAACCCCCTCCGCTCCCCATGGATTTCCCGGCAAACCCTACAGTCTTCCGAAACCCAGAGGGCTCGCGGGAATATCCACATCTTCATGGCCAAGGAGGGTGGTGATAGGTGGGGGCCTGTTTAGAAGTTATAAAATGCTGGGCACTACCCCTTTGCCGTTTCCACCTTCTGTGGTGTACACTGCTGATGTGGGGGATTAAGTCTTTCATGATGTTGAGAAATTTTTACCTTTTTAAACAATTAAAGTATGTAATATTTATAATCTTTGGTATGGATTAGGCCATTATTATTATTATGTAATTTGAATTTTACTCTCTACCATTTGACTGATCAAACATGATTAATATTATTGGTTCAATATCAAGCGTCTGAATAGGATATTGTAACACTCATATTTACGGAAAAAATATTTAAAAAAATGAAAACATTTTATTTTTCACTGAAGGCTTTTCAATATATCTAGGCTTTGTCAACATTATTTCCATGAGTGTTTTTTTTTTATGCCATAAGGACAAATGAAAAGTCAAGGGAGCAAAATAAAAAGAATTCAGCAGCTAAAGAGGAAACTTATATTTTAATTAAACCAATAAAACTACTTCTGAAAAAGTATTTCATCTGCAAAATATTTTGGTAGCCGTTTGGTTCAGTCGCCATGATTGCATATTCCTTATCCAGCTTTTGATCCGCACTTTTCTTTGCCTCTTTCTTTTTACACCACTGAACATTTCTGTTCAGGGTATGGATTGACTACTGGTCAATATTATGAGACATGGAGGGTTACCCAAAACGTCAACTGTAAATTTTGACAATAAAATTCCGTGACAGGTATCCTTACCTAAATGATCAAGATATACTCACAAAGTAAAATAAAATAAAGTAAAAAACACAATACACCAATATCCCTTAAATAACATTAAATTTATATTTCTCGTTGTTTAACATCTGTGCTACTTGTGGTTTAGCTGAAATTCAAAGAAAGAGATGTTGCAGTTGCCTTACCTTTCTTAATGGCTTAACAACAATGCCTGAGATATGCATATACTTGTTACGATTTTCATATGATCGAGTAAACTTGGGCGCTGAGCATTTTACGTATATTTAATGCCTTTGCTCGTAAATGTATTTACTCATTTAATTAAACAGTACTAAATTGAGAGAATGAAAATATATCATTCACTTTTAAAAACAAGATATCTTTAGTGATGAAAATACATGATAAAAAAAAATGGCGTAACTAGGAAAGTATTGTTAACCTGCAGAATTCGCTGATTGCAGAATCCCAACGGTCCTTTTTCAGCCAGATATGCAAGAAAATTTGTTAAAAAAACTTATGGTTTGGCATTTGTAGGCTTACAGGGACACATCTTATAGGAATATGGACACAGGATATCATGTAAAGATACAGTCAAAGCAATATTTTTAAATGTTTTCGAGAAAAGTGGAGAATATTAGAATTTTATTTGTAAAATGGTGGTCCAAGTCAAATAAATTTTAACACATTTAACATTCATCTAAAATTAGATCAACAAAATTGTGTTATGTTTCGAGTAGTGCAAGTACAAAAAAAAAAGCTTTATTAAATATTTTGACTAATCATTTGGAAAGTGATCATTCTATAGCCTAATTAATTTCCAAAAATAGGATCATGCATAAATTTCTTTAGGACCAATTGAGTCGGAGAAACGGTGCATGAATTTTTGGAAATGATGTTTTTGTTTGAAGGCATAGGATTAAGAGTTTTTAAGCTATGCTTCCCAAATAACACAAGATGTAAATATTAAATGGAAACTCTAAAATGAAGTAGCTCCAGCTTTCTGCAGTCAGATTTTTTGTTTTTATTTTATTTTTATGTACATCTTGTTAATTTTCTAAGCTCCAATACTGCATATTGAGGTGTGGATAGTCAACCCCGAGGTGTTAAGCAGTCGGGGACTAGCTGGGATTCGGCTAAGAAAACGTCAATACAATTTCGGTACAATTCTGTATTAAGGACGTTTCGGCTACTCTTTGCTAGCCTTCGTCAGCTAAAAAAAAAAAGTTTATTTATTCTGTATTTGTGTTTTGTCTTTTAGCTGGCAAAGGCTACGAAAGAGTAGCCGAAGTGTCCTTAATACAGAGTTTTACAAAAATCCTATTGATGGTTTCCTAGCCGAATCCAAACTATTCCTGACTTTTTTTCAATAATGCAGTTTTCACATTGAAATTTAAAGTATAACGCTATTAAAAAAATAAAATAATGTTTGTGGAAAAGATTATATTTATATCATTCAGTAATAGGCAGTAAAGTTAATCTGTATCAACAAATTTATTATCTTACAATAATTTTTTTTCCTCACGAAATTAAATAATGTATACAATACATAACTAAAACAATAAGGAACAAAATATACAATTTTACAACAAATAAAGCAAAAATACAATAACTGTTTTAGTGGAACTTCTTTGAATGAGGTTAAATTTCTTTTTTTCAGGTTTCACTGATAACATTAAATAAATAACGGCAAATATTTTCAATTAAATTAATTTATGTATTCAAAATTTCATAGAAAGTATCAAATAATTATGTGGTTTGATACTAATAAATTTTGAGTTGTGATTGTCTCTTCAATATTTGACGACATTGATCACATTTCAAAAACATTAATTGATGTTTTAAGGAGATTTATGGTGATGTTTTAGACATTTTTCTCATTTAATTGAATAGTATACAATTGAGAGAATGGCAAGCAAAGCTCATTGTTTTTAATTTTATAGGATTCTCTAATTAAAATGAAAAATTATACTTCACTTTAATGATTTTTTTTGCAACAAAATATCTGAGTTGCAGCATAGTAATGCTAAAATACAAAAATGTATTTCAGATTTCAATAAATAATAAATCAAAATAAAATTTATGGTTAATCCAGTTCCTCAATATTACACAATATTGATAAAAAATTCCTAAATACTGGATTTATATATTTTCCCAATAACTTAATAGTTATCCTAAAAAGAAAGGCGAAGCGCATAGAAATCTGTCCTCTTCTTTTTTGCCTTTGATTATAAATATGTCAAAAATATGAATCTTTAAGGCAATTTTCCTAACTCATTTTTCGATATATCAACTTGAAAAATGTATTTGTTTTGGCTCACAAAGCTTTATTTAAGAAGTATCCACTTATGACAGCCTTGATATTTGCACATAAATAAGAAACAAATAATATACAACAAATGCTACTCGTTGCATCTGGCAACAAAAAAAAAATACATCATTCTAGACAATAACATAATAAAGATTAATTTTACGTTTATCATATACACAAAATATTCACATGAAATACTCATAACCCAACGATATAGATTACATAATGAAAACTATACTAAAATCATTGTACATAATTTGTGAACGAAATAAAAAAATGAAACAAGAAAAAATTGTCTGGAGAAAAATAAAAGACTTGAATCATCCACTGCCTGAGATCATTTGACAGTTTCCTATCAATCATTTATTAATGAAAATATTTATAGCAGGAAACTTGGGCTAAAAGAAAAGTTATTGAGACATATGAAAGAAGTGACTTCTCAAGAAAATAGATTTTTTTCCCCATCAAAATCCTATTTTTTTTTAGTAAGACAAACACTCATCTAGTAATACCATATTCTACTTAACCAACACAGGGCAATACCAATCAGATTCATGGGCATTCAAAAAAAATATCAAGACTAATTCGACTACATATCCCATTGTTCTAAATATATGAACTCAAACATCCATCTGAAAACCTCAAATATACAGCATTAATACTAGGTTAATAACATATGAGTATATGTAGACATACCATTTAGAAAAAATTAAATTAATTAAAAGAAAATAATTTAGTCAAATAAAGAATTTAGTTTACCACATTTTTTTTTAATGAATATAGCTTGAAACAAGAACAACCTATGTCAAGGTCATGTTTTGAGAAAGGAGCCCGTTTAACCATGAATTTTTAAAATTCCACCCTTAAAACAAAAGTGTTGAACAGATGTAAATATCAAGTATTTACTCTTATTTGTAGTATGATAAATTACTGAATAATTAAAGCTTTACTTATAGTTCAATATACCACTGAGAGGTCCCCAGCTCTATACAGTATTTATTCCAAGAATTGTTAAAATTTTGCGGTTTTCATAAAAAAGACGACTTAGATTGTATGACATTGCGCTGAAGAAATTGAGCAGAAATATGAAGTTGGCTACGTCGTTTCTTAGTCTTAGCTTATTTTTAATGTGTTAGGGCCTGGTGTTGAGGCATATGTGTCAGAGAGATGGGTTCTGTAGGCCCGGCAATGTGGTATGTGTGTCAGCAGATAGCTTGGCTTTCCATAACTCCGGACCTTGTCGTATACCCTTCGTATTTGGTTTGAGAACTCATTACGCTATTCCCGGTTCGGTTTATGGGTCTGGCATCGTATGATACTGAATCCGCCAGATTAGTTCCTTTAGTGGGCTCGCTGACGTGGCGTATTTGACACATAACTAAATTGTAATTAATCCACTAAAAGTACATAATTTCAAAAGGTTTTTCAATTGTTTATTTACTTTTTTTTACATATATATGTTTGCTAAAATAACAATACAAAAGAAAGACTTGGACCCAATGGAATTTTTTTTCGAAGCCATCAGTCCTGAAAGTGTTAAGCTCTACAGATGTTGTGGGGATTTAATCTTGGATGTTTTCTTGTGGAATTAATTGCGCATGGTCGAATAACTGCTCTGAACATTCCCATGCTATTTTATTCAGACCCTCTATTTATTCTTGTCTTTGCATTCCGTTTGAAACTACCCTCATTTCAACAGTATACAGCATTTATTTAGTTTCTTTAAATTTAAGATTGAATTTATTTCAAAAGTACTTGTGAGGTCATAAAGGATTAATAATTTACAAAATTTGAATGCCGTCATTGTCGAAGCAGACAGAGTGAACAAATGTTTTGAAGACTTCCACACAAAATTAAATTATTAAATTAGTTATTTCATTATTAAAACATTATTTCACAATGGAAGGGGAAAAAATGAAATGCACGGATAGTTATTAAAAGACAAGATTGAATGATGTAACAGGAGTAAAATGCTCAGCTCGGGCCAGTAGACGACGGACTGATGCATGTAACGCTGTAAGGCAAGTAAAGCTCCTCACTTCTAACAGCTTTAAGATTTAAAAAAATGTAATTTTTCATCCCGATTTTTGTCTTAGCAAAGCAGATATTTGTAACAGAATTGATAATATCTCTAAAATGAATAAGCTTATAAAATTCTCGTTGCATTCAAAGTACCACAAAATCTGCTTTCTCACCATATAAAAAAAGTTATTTCTTGGCATTGGTTGTTCTCATTTCAAGGTATAGATAATTATACACACGTTTGGGATACAAAAATATCACTAAGTCTTGAAATTAAAACATAAAAAAAATAAGTAAGAAATTAAAAAAAAAAAAAATTGTAAACAAAAATTACAGCCACATTATAATTATATGCAAGAGCACACAAGATACCAATAATATAAATAGAACAGAAAATTAAGTCAGAAATAAATTTATAACACAGATAAGACAGTAGAATCTACTGACAGTAAAATTAACATTACCCATGACCATTTAGAACTATCATTTAAAGCCACATGCATATTCATACAGCAAGAAGTTTGTACTTATCAGAAATCACTTTACTTCAATGATCGAAATGTAAGAATTCCTTTTTAAACATTGATTCAATACAAATAGTCAACATGTTGACAGACGTACTCTGAGACGAGTAAATTATGTTGTAAAATATAACGACTACTGGACAAATTCATTTCTCTTAAATGGTCCACATCCCAATATGTATATACAATTTTAATATAAATTTTCCAGCTTTAAATTCTGGCGAATCGCTCAGTTGTGCAGGATAATGAAGGCAAAATAAGGCCAAGTACTTCAATAATTCTCTAGTGATATACATTAAAACAATTTAGTACAAAACATTTATTTTTTATTTTTTTAGAACTGTTCAATCTACTGTAATTCAAATTTTAAAATAAAAAGTACAATAATATTAACAGTGCCCTATTTTCTGTGCATCTAACTGCTGAAATAGTTCATTTAATGGTGGTTTGTAATATTATAATTAGTCCATCAAAAATAACAAGAAATGCTCAAATTACTTCTAAATAAATCTTCTTATCAATTCAAAAAATTATTCGATTAGAGTTGCCTGATTATTGTGTGAACAAGTTAAAGTACCTGGCATATTATAAACGACCACTCTCGGGATTATAATATATTTATTATTTAGGTTTTTACACAAATACATTCATATAAATATTTATACATACTAAGATAATGTATAAATACGTATGTAAATATATATAAATATACAAACTTCAAAAGATTATTATACAATGAGCTCATTAAGCTCTATATAATCAACACTGGAATAATACGAGAACAATTTTTGTGTTAAATAAAGTAGAAAAAAAAAGCAGGGATTACAAAATAGAGCAGACTAGAGTGAAATGGTCATTCAAGCAAATATTCCCAATGCTTTTGTTAACGATATGAATGATGCAAAAGGTTAAAAAAAAACCTTGTAGTTAGTAGCGATAGTTACAAGGATGTAGTCGAACCAGCAGAAAAGCACAATAATTATCTCATTTTATAAAATGTTATGAAGTTAATATTAACAACTTTTCACATATTTTGAAAATTACCGGCTATAACAGCCATTAACCTTTTTTTTTTATTTGGATAGGAAGAGGCTCACTGTCAAAAACATTAAATCCTTAACCCATTCGATGTGACACCAGAGAAAGATTTTCCTTAGAGGTGACATGGAGAAAGTCGTGCACCAGAGGCGACGCCCGAGTATTTTCGCCATAGCTGTATCTCTTGATTGTGAGCCCTTCTTAGCTTTGAGCGTGTACAGCGTGCTCTAGCAGGAGCAGGGGATAATTGCACTTTTAACCCTTAACAGGTAACATACAAATTTTGAATGTTATAAGTAACATGCGTCTGTGAGACGCTTGCATGGTAAAAATGTTCTCAGGGGGCATTTTTTAGTGAAACTATAAATAATATAGGAGTAGCTCATTATAATAGTTTTTAAAAAAATGTCATTGTTACATTTAAAAATCACGTCTAAAAACAAGCAGTGGTTTCGGAAAGAAGTAGAAAAATAAATATAGGGAAGAAAAGTAAGTAAATTTTGTTTTAAATGGTTATTGTAGATTTGCTGCGCACCTAACTTGTAGTATATAAATTGTTTCAAGTAATACAAGTTGTCGTTCATGTAAGATAAACATGAAAATAATGATTAGTAACAAGCGCCTAAGTAAAAAAAAATACGGTTGCGTACAGCCGCTCTAGGAGAGGCAGTTTGGTCCACCTGTGGAGGGAATAGGCAGCGGGCGCTCTCCGCCTTCAACAACATTACTCTCACTAGCCCACGTCGCATCAAAAAGGTTAAAAGAAAAGAACCCAAAAAAATTATTAAATAATTTAGAAGTAAAAACAAATGAGAAAATATGCTTGAATGGCCAGTTGCTTGCCTAATCTCCCACTGGAGACTGATAGCACAGCTCAAAACAATAAATAAAAAACAGGTACATATTTGAAAGGAAATGACCCATAAATCTGCTTCAAGGCTACACAAATCCATATCCAACCAAAGCTTCCTACTACCATTTTGTTCTTACGCATGAACTTTTGATTAATATTAGAATATAATATATAATATATATACAGGCTAGAATAATACACAATGGAGGCTAATCAATAATAAATGTAAGTTATAAACTATCACAGAGGCATAGCTCTTTCCTCGACCAGATATCTCTCCTGATCTGACCCGACAGGCCTGTGCAAACTCCAGGCACGAAACATACATTAAACTTTAAGGGCTGAGTCAACTTCCACTACTTGTCATTAGAAAAACTACTTCATATTCCAAAGGTCAACCAATATTAAACTAGACAATCCAATATAATTAAAAGTCTGATATAACTGATAAAAACATGACAAAACGTTTTCTCAGCTGAAAAGAAATCAGACAGTAGGCCATTTGTATGGATGGTTATATTAAAACTATGAAAACAGGCTAAAGATTAATATTTTACTTTAGTTATGAGGTCATTTAAAGCAGTAAAGCTGTTTTTACTTACAATATTATATTAAATATTTGTCTAACAGGTTTTGCATGTTCCTTCAGCTTGTCTCCTCTGAATAAAGAGGCTTTAAATGACCCCACACCATAAAGGGCTAATACAACAAACAAAAACAGGCTGAAGATGTTTAAGACTGAAAGTTAAGAAGTCTCTACATTCTTATCATCAAAATGGGAAAGAAAGATTTATTTACACACTCATAATTATATTTATAAAAAACGTTTAAGTAAGAACAACATCAGCACAAAACAAGTATTAGTACAGCCAAGAAGGAGACAATATGGTGAAATTCTGATTCAACTGAAAAAATTCCAATTTTTTTTTCATTATGATATAAGAATTACTGGTCAGAACGATTGACTGTTATTTTAAACATTGCATAATTTCCGGAAAGTATGTAGAGAAGATATTCATAATGATACGATTTTTTTTTTTTTTTTTTTTTTTTTAAGAAAGATGCTCATCTTTATTGTCACAATTCCATCCAATATGCAAACACTCTCGGAAATGGGTTACATTTAAGAAAAAGCCCAATTAAATAAAAATGTTCTTAAAGAAAAATCAATATTTACAGAATACTTATATTATTATTATTATTATTATCTGGTCGTTTAGTTACAATTATAGAATATAAAAGAATTACAACTTTCGAGATGGAAAGAGTGGTGTTCCAGAGGTATAGTTTGGTATTTTTTCTTTAACGGTAAACGATTCTTGGCAAAACCTTGATCAACGTTAACTAGTTAGTATAGTCAGGGCACAAATTTCACGTGGAAATTTATAGTAAAAAAGCTTTAATTTATGATAACAATATCTTTGGAAAGAACTTGAACAGAATAGCAATTTGCATTTTTTAATGTCATTATTTTCATGAAATTTCATCTAGCTTGATGGTGTTATCTTCAGATCAGAGTTACTCAAAGAGGTCCTCTGCCAATGATTTAAATAGCTAATGAGGTTGAACATAGGTTTTATTCAATCGTCGGCACTCAGATTTGAAGCCGCAATTATCAAGGTACAATCCATATGAAATAATATTATGAGAAATTAATTAGCCTCTTATTAGATAATTAATACTAGGTTTAATATTGTCTTTAAACATTTTAGAGCCATTCAATATGTTTAAATAGTGCAAATAAAGCATCGAGATATTTACATAATAAATTATCAAAACATACAGAAAGAAAATTCAGCCTGTTTGTTAAAAGAATTTAAAATATCGCATTTGTATTACAATGTTAAAATTAGAAAATAAAATTGCATATTGAACATCCTACTTTTAAGTATTGCTTGTAGTTTCAAATAAATTGGAGTTAAGGAAAGTAATAAGGTAAATGACACGATAAGAGGAAGTTGCTCGGACAATGATTATGCACAATTAGAACACATTTTTAAGAGGCAGTATGGAGTCAGTTCCAAAACATTTCTACGTCTCAATAAAGGTCCATTACAAATAATCCAGACGATGTCAAAGGAAGGTGTTGAAACGCATTCGAGAGGTCATTCCACCTTCTCCAACCTGGGAAAAAACAAACGTTCAACATTTTATAACGCTGTTTGGGAGGAATATAACTGTTTTTTTTTTTTTTTTAAACAAATTGCGAAAAGAGTTTCAATTGAAATAAAAAGCCATAGTTATTCATTAAACTTAGGATGTAATTATAGCCTGTTTGGATAGACCCAAAAGTTGGAAAAGTTCAATTCCGCATGCATGAAATTTTGAAGGAAATATTCCAAATGGAATAACACAATAAGTGAAACATTATAAATGATTATGTCTCGTTTAAGACTAGGGAAGGTTTTGAGAGATCAGACAAAGGAAATAGTGTCTAATATTTATGAATACTTACAAGGAGTATACAGCGATGGGGTCACCGATTTGGACCAATTTTTTTCTGGTGATTCTACATCGAAAAATAGTCGACACGTGTCTGAGCGTTCTGTCCAATGGGCCTTAGGAGCCGAGAAATAAAATAAAATAGGTTGAAAGTGCTTTATTTTTTATATAGAGTTTAGAAAATGATATCGACATGATTCTTTCACCAATTCATTTGTTTTATAGAGTAGATTAAAAGAAAAATATAATCGTTAAAAAATAATTTATATTTCCTCAAATATATTCAAAAATATGCTATCGTTTTCAGGTAAACTAGTATTATACATTTTTTTACACCAAAAATAATAGCAGATTTAAAATCAGCACCCCTAGAAACCCTAATATACTGAATATCATTGAAAACAAAAAATAATGATTTTTCCTAGTCTGGAAGAGACTAAACATTTGTAAGCGAAAAGGTAATGTAACGTTTTGAAATTCAATATCTCCCCTTGAGATAATCCGATTTTTACATCATTGAAATCTTTCGAAAGGAGAAAGACTCCTTTTTCTAACCATATAAATGACTATTGTATTATCTCAAAAGGTACTTGCGAAAAATGGTTTTCAAAATAAAAATAGAATGTAAACTTTTTTGCATATAACGTCAATTCCAGAACACGTAGAAACATCCCGATTGGACAGAAATGTGTTAAATTATGGCCTTTATTGACCCTCCAAGTTTGGTTTGGATCGGGTAAATATTCTTTGAAATATGGCCGGATTCTTGAATCTTTAACAAAATTTTAAGGGTCCCCCCTTAGCGAAATTTAAAATACATTTTTTTTTATTTTTGTAATAACCCCAAAATTTGAATTTAGGGGGTTTTCAATGTGCTAAAAACGAATCTGACATCCGTTTTTAAATAAAAAATTGTTTTACATACTCGACTCTGTAGAAGTCATTATTATGCCCAAATATTCCATAAACCTACATTTAAAAAGTTATCGATTATAAAACAATTTTTTATTTAAAAACGGATATCAGATTCGTTTTTAGCACATTGAAAACCCCCTAAATTCAAATTTTGGGGTTATTACAAAAATAAGAAAAAATGTATTTTAAATTTCGCTAAGGGGGGACCCTTAAAATTTTGTTAAAGATTCAAGAATCCGGCCATATTTCAAAGAATATTTACCCGATCCAAACCAAACTTGGAGGGTCAATAAAGGTCATAATGTAACACATTTCCGTCCAATCGGGATGTTTCTACGTGTTCTGGAATTGACGTTATATGCAAAAAAGTTTACATTCTATTTTTATTTTGAAAACCACTTTTTGCAAGTACCTTTTGATATAATACAATAGTCATTTATATGGTTAGAAAAAGGAGTCTTTCTCCTTTCGAAAGATTTCAATGATGTAAAAATCGGATTATCTCAAGGGGAGATATTGAATTTCAAAACGTTACATTACCTTTTCGCTTACAAATGTTTAGTCTCTTCTCTTCCAGACTAGGAAAAATCATTATTTTTTGTTTTCAATGATATTCAGTATATTAGGGTTTCTTGGGGTGCTGATTTTAAATCTGCTATTATTTTTGGTGTAAAAAAATGTATAATACTAGTTTACCTGAAAACAAAAGCATATTTTTGAATATATTTGAGGAAATATAAATTATTTTTTATAGATTATATTTTTCTTTTAATCTACTCTATTAAACAAGTGAATTGGTGAAAGAATCATGTCGATATCATTTTCTAAACTCGATATAAAAAATAATACACTTTCAACCTATTTTATTTTATTTCTCGGCTCCTAAGGCGCATTGGACGGAACGCTCGGACACGTGTCGACTATTTTTCGATGTAGAATCACCAGAAAAAAATTGGTCCAAATCGGTGACCCCATCGCTGTATACTCCCCTTGTTAGCCAAAGCCAAGACTAAAAATGTTTCAAACCTCCTAGTGATAAGGTTATAACAGAGAGAATTTTTACAGCCAATTTCTTGCACGAGGAATATAGGCCAAGCCTTTTTCCCTCTAACTAAAACATTCATTTTAACAGGCTATAGCTTAAATTGTTTTCATTAGCCTTAGCTTTGGCTAAGTATCGATAAATATTAAACACCATCTCCCTTGCCTGACCTCTCAAGCCCTTCCCTGGTCCTAAACGAGACATAATCAGTTTTTATTGCGTTTAAAGTAGTAAACATTAGGGAATATTTCCCTCAGAATTTCGCGCATGTGGGATTGTAACTATTACATCTAACTGAACTTGCTAAAGTTGCAGTAACACATGGGGATGCAAGATGGCAGTAGTGTCAATAATACATTTTAGCTGATATTTTAGATTAATTTATCTTTCACAGAAAATGTCTGGACAGGAACACTTTTAAATCTTGTACAAATGCAGGGAGAGTGTAACTTACTGCTAAGAGTGCACACATGAACAAAATATTTCAAAATGTGTTATTTATTTTTTCTCTTTACCTGCAGACATTTAGGACTAGAATATTTTACAAAGTGCAGAGAAGAATACAAGATATGACTTATAGGCACGGATTTCATTGGATAGGCAAAACATACTGTACATCGACACTCACAGCTAAAAAGGATCTAAACAGTACAAGCCAACTTGAACAACGTTTTAGACAGTCTTGCTTGAATATAATAAAATAATTAAAAGAATACAAATTATACTTATTAAGCAGAATCACTCCAATAGATCCTCCTAATTCCACACTATCCCCCATTACATTAATATAATAAACAGCTAAGGTTTAGAGATTTCACAAATCATAAGTACTATAAATCTTAATCGTTATAAGTAATAAAAATAATTATCATTCTGGAGTCTTGTGCCTATAACGAAAATTCTGTGTATAAGAAAGTGTTCTTTTGGAATAGCGATTTGATGTATGGGCAGTTGAAACCATAGCTAACAATAGGAACAGGGTTGTGCTAATGGCCACTATTGTATAAGTGATTAGCTTCAGAAAGGTTTGTGAACAGTTGGAAGGCTTGCATAAATATGTATATGGATATCACAAGGCCTTAAGGTTGAAACTGGGATCAGAAAACTACAAGAGTATAAATTATCTGGAGTTAATGATTAGTACTGGGAGTATGCATAGTATTTTTAGAAAACTAACCACAATAGACTTTGTAATACCAAAAACGTCTTACCATCACTCTCAATACAAACTAAGCTGTTCCATGCATTATCTGAACAAGATAATTTCATTGCTATGATTTCATGTATTTAATTTCTTCAGCATAAAATCAGGGCTCGCATCAGCCAACTAAGAATGTTAAATATCTTGATCTAGTTTAGCTAATAAGATTGAAAGTAAAAAATCAATAATTACAACTTATTTATACCTAAATGAATCTGTGTGGAGGTGGTGGAGGGCGAGGATGTGTGGTACCATCACCGAGATCGAGTGCCAGCTGTTCGGAATCGCTGCTCTCACTGCTGTCCGCCGCTGTGTTTGGTTCACAGGTAGCCATGGCAACATCAGGAACTGCTCTTGACAATCCTAGCTCTCCTCCACAACCAGTTACACTTCCGCCACTTCTCCAATCCTATCAAAAAGAATTACATTCATAAAAGAGCAATGGTAAAAAAAAAAAAAAAAAAAAATAGATACATAAAATCTCAAACATTTTTGGTTTAGTAAATTTCTACCTGCATTATTTAACACATTCGGGCCCGGTGCCGTGGTACATATGTCAGAGAGATGTGTTCTGCGGGCCCGGCGTCTTGGCATATTATACATAAGCTTGGCTTTCTTCCCATCCCTACTACTCCGGACCTTATCCTATACCCTTTGTATTTGGTTTGGGAACTCATTACGTTATTCCCAGTTAAGTTTGCGGGTCTAGTACCTGATACTAGATACTCAATACGCCAAAAAAATTCCTTCTGGAGGCCCGCCGTTGTGGCATATTTAACTTAACACTTAACTAAATTGTAATTAGTCCACTAAAAGTAAATCATTTTAAAAGTTTCTTCACTTATTTATTTTTGCCAAAATAAACTATAACTAAAAGGAAGACTTGGGTCCGCATGAAATTGTTTTTTGAAGCCATTGGTCCTGAATGTGTTAACCAAAAAAGCTACCCAAAGAGGGGAAATAACACCTGCAATGAAAACCACTGGGACCCCAGATTTAAAAACCATAAGCAAAATAATATGTCAATTTTTGCTTTCCCCCTACAATGGTGAAAGGCAACTGCCCTGCTTTGTAATTTTTTTTTAAACACTTTTGCTGCCACGCAAATTTTGAAGCGCGGCCCAATGTGCCATTTTAATGTTTCCCAGAAAACAACTCAAAAGTGATATATATATATATATATATATATATATATATATATATTGTAATGATATTTTACATTACATATTTAAAAGTTTTAAAATTAACACAGAAAATTCGGAAAATCAAAAAGCTCATTGATATGTTAAATTCATTGAGATAAACAAATATTATTTGTTATATTTGTCTAGCAGTCGATACAGGTAGTATTGGATACCGGTAGGACGCTTCCGCCATGAAAGTTGAGTTCAGTCTGTGAAAAGGTGGCTCCAGTCTCATATGTCAGTCTATTGAAAGCAGTTCAGTCTGTTGAGTTGTAATGGAAGAAACAGTCACATACATGTCAGTCTGTTAAAAGCAGTTCAGTTTACAAGAAGATACAGTCTCATAAGTGCAGTCCAGTGAAAAGAAGATCCTTTCCTATGCAGTTAATACCGAGCTGGCTTTATATCAGGTAATGCTTGTTTATCTATGCCTGGATGTAACTTATCTATGAGTTTTTTTTCTTTTGTCTTGTTTTTATTATTTAAAATTATCTTTGTTTTACTTTACTGGACTCGAACCCGACCCCTGAGATAAAGAGTTTTTAAAATTAAATATTATAAAATTTTTATTATATTGGCTCCCAACGTTTAGGCGTAACGTAAATAAACTTATTAAAAATAAAACTTTTTATTAATGTTATAACATTTTGGCACATCAACGTGTGGCTATTAATTTTGTTTTATTTTTATTATAACAATATATATATATATATATATATATATATATATATATATATATATATATATATATATATGTATATATATATATTGTAATGATCTAAAAGGGGGTGCTCTAGAAAGAGTCAGTTTCTGGCACAGCAAAGAGTAGCATTCCTATTCAAAATAAAGGCTAAGTTATATTCCATAAGTCCATCACAAATATTATTTTTGTCAACCAATTAAATAAATAAAAGAGTAATAAAAGGGATAGCAATTGGCAGTGCTTAGCTTGGCAGTATTTATTTTTTTAAAAGCAGTATGAAATAAAAGAAGAGTCCAAATATCTCGGCTAGGAGCGATAAGGCTTAGAGAGATACAAGTTTCCCAGGAAGATAAGAATAGAGGTGCTTCCAAAAATGCCCTTTGAACATCCAGCTGGCGATCGCTGAAGACACCTTGGCATGGTGGGAGTCACGCCTATAAAAAGGGCCTTCCCCACCACTCGATCTCATTCCAGCGCCAGCGAAGGGCCAGAGCACACTCACTCGAGCACCAGAGACGTAGGGCACACGATCTCCCTGCAGAACCAGCTGGTCAGCCGACACCAAGCTCTCACTTCATCTTCACTTGATGGCCAGACACCACTCTACGATCTAGCAGCCGACCATCATTCTCCTCAACTACAACCAGTCTGCCTCTTCACTTCCAGAACATCATCCGTATCATAAGCTGAGTATACCTCAATAATTGCCAATCTTCAATTAAATTCAAAAGCTAGCTAAAATTTCATAATGGTCAATATTTATATTTTAATATATAAGTTTCATATTTTAATTATGTGCTAATTTTTCTTTAATGCCCCAACATTGATACAATTATGTGAGTCAAGCACTTTTTCTTTTTTATATTTAATTTTATATCACAGCCATGCCAAATCTTAAATTATTTCTTTTATTCAATATAAGTCATTTGTTTCCAACTCTATTTTATTTACTATGAACCTTTCTCCTTTTATTTAATATGGTCTCAACACATAAAAGGACAGATGGTAAGAAGTGGTTTTAATTTAAAATTTCTCATGCTTTTCTTTCAGGAAATTCATTAAATTAATTTAATTATTCAAATAGTTTTATTCATAAATCCGTATGTGGTGAGTTTGGTAATTTTAAATGAACCCTGAGATATAATGAAAATATAATAAAAGCATTTCAAATCAACTTTTTCTACAATAACTTTTAAATATAATTAATTTTCTTTTTCTTGCCCAAACCAAAACACCGCATCTTGGTGACCCAACGTGGGGCAATCCACTAGACACCACAATATATATATATATATATATATATATATATATATATATATATATATATATATATATATATATATATATATATATATTGTAATGATATATTACATTCTTGAAAATATTTTTAAATTCAAATAACCATCGATATTTTGAAAAGCCCGCGCAAATCACAAACCATATGTACAAATAACATTGTATTATATACGATCAAAATTAATAATATTTTTGGACAATACTGATGTACAATATATCCATATTAAATGTACATTCAGATAACAATAAATTAATTATTTTGTATGGCAAAAAACAATTGTTATCTTTATATATATAATCGGGCAAACTGCGGAAGTTGGAAAGAGGGAAGCCAAAGTTTCTCTCTCGAAAGGCGTCAGTCCAGTCTGGTCTCATCGTTCGGAGGAGAGAAGACGAAATCTTTTGGTTCTTGGCGTTGCCCGAAGTCAGAGCTCTCCTCCAAGGAATACCGAATATATTGAGATTTCGTTGGAAGCGGATTGATTTAGAGGTAAGAATTGTTTTTGTTGTAGTTTTCAATTATTTTATTATTGTTTGCATGAAATTTAATATTGTTTGTATCTCAGAATTGTCTGGAGATAAATGTAATACCAGTCATTCACTCGGAACCTTGATCCATGAGATTAAGTTAAATTAACATAATAAAACTAATTAAAATTTCTTTATTTCTTATTGTAAAAAAAATTAATCATTACATTTATTGGCGACCCAACGTGGCGCAACCTTTTTATAATAATTTATCATTACATTTAATGGCGCCCAACGTAGACGGCCGAGTGAATTGAAATTAAAAGCGGTAAATAAATATTGAAAATAAAACTTAAAAATAATTTTTTTTTTTTTAAATAAAAATGTCTGACGTGAATATTGAACAAATTCAAAATAACGGTGAGGAAAATAGTGTAGAATCACCGGAATACGTATTTTTTACAACACCGGGAGAAATAAATATTATAGTCGAAACACGTGAAAACCAATTGCAGGAGGATGATGCAATAGCATTCAGAGAATCGGCGGGTTCCTTAGGAACAGAAATTATATCCAATGGCGGGGACCGTACTTCCGAAAGGGATAATGAGATGCATCCTCAAGGCCTAGAACATTTGATGAAGCTATTATTAGAACAAAATAAAGAACTAAATCAAAATATGGTTGAGCTAAATAAAAATAATAAAATATTGGAAAATAAAATTGATAAAAATAATAAAATATTGGAAAATAAAATTGATAAAAATAATAAAATATTGGAAAATAAAATAGATGCAAATAGAATAGAACAAAATAAAAAATTGGACGATTTATGTGCGTATTTAAATAATATGGGTGAAAGTCAAAATAAAGAGACGATAGAATTGGAAAAATCGAATAATAACCTTTTTAATAAAAATAATAGAAGTTGTAAAGAAATTATTGAGATTAATGAAAATAATAATGAAAATTTAATTAAAAATACCGGAAATGACGATACAAAAATCAATAATGAAGATTTAAGTGAATTAAGAAAAGATAATTTAAATTATGATTGTAGTATTATTGATCAAAAATGTGAAGAAAATAAAATATTTGTTGAAACTAAAGATGAAAGTGAGTATGTTTGTTTAGTGAATGAAGATGATAAAATTAAAGAAATATTATTGAGTAATTTGAATAATAATAATGAAAAAATAAATCAAATAATTAAAAATAATATAACTAATGATAATTTAAAAAATAAAATAAGTACAGACGTTATGGATGAGAATTTGGAACAAAATAATATTAAAAAATTAGTTGATGATCATATAATTAGTTTAAAAATAATGAGTTATAATAATAATAATGGTAATAATCAAAATAATATAATGAATAAAAATGTTAACAAAAATAATCATCTGAAAAATATGGACACCAAATTTGGTAATAAAGTAAAAATACTTTTTGAGTATCAATATCAAAATGGGATTGAAAAAATTGCAAAATTAAATCGGCCTCCAAGGAAAAGGATAAAACACTTTTATAGAAATAAATTGGACTGCTGCAAAGAAAATATTAACGACCAGGAATAAACTCATGACAAAATTTAAAATTAATATCTATTAGTTTAGTGTGTTTTTATAAAATTTATTAGTTTAGCATTTTTTTTTTAAGAAAATAAGATTTATATTAATATAAGATTTAATTGATAATAATAATAATTAAAAATTAATATAAATGTTGAAAGCACATTAGTTAGGATAAGAAAATTTTGATATTATATAAAATTAATAAATTTAATAATAATGTTTTTTGTATATTAAAATAAACTTATTTCAATAAAGATTATTAGTTTAGCCTAAAATGAATTTGATAATTATAAAAATAATTTAAAATAAGTATATTAATAAAATACTATATTCATATAATCAAAATAATTAAAAAATTATGAGACGAAGTAAGCTATCAAAATTTAAAAATAATATAATACACTTGCTATTATTCTGAACTCTCTATTCCGAAACTCCAAATTAAAAAATTCAATTTTAAATTTATTTTTTATACCGGACTAAAATCATTTTTTTTTATTATTTTTTTTTTTAGACAGGAGTGCAAATGTAATGATATATTACATTCTTGAAAATATTTTTAAATTCAAATAACCATCGATATTTTGAAAAGCCCGCGCAAATCACAAACCATATGTACAAATAACATTGTATTATATACGATCAAAATTAATAATATTTTTGGACAATACTGATGTACAATATATCCATATTAAATGTACATTCAGATAACAATAAATTAATTATTTTGTATGGCAAAAAACAATTGTTATCTTTATATATATAATCGGGCAAACTGCGGAAGTTGGAAAGAGGGAAGCCAAAGTTTCTCTCTCGAAAGGCGTCAGTCCAGTCTGGTCTCATCGTTCGGAGGAGAGAAGACGAAATCTTTTGGTTCTTGGCGTTGCCCGAAGTCAGAGCTCTCCTCCAAGGAATACCGAATATATTGAGATTTCGTTGGAAGCGGATTGATTTAGAGGTAAGAATTGTTTTTGTTGTAGTTTTCAATTATTTTATTATTGTTTGCATGAAATTTAATATTGTTTGTATCTCAGAATTGTCTGGAGATAAATGTAATACCAGTCATTCACTCGGAACCTTGATCCATGAGATTAAGTTAAATTAACATAATAAAACTAATTAAAATTTCTTTATTTCTTATTGTAAAAAAAATTAATCATTACATTTATTGGCGACCCAACGTGGCCTTTTTATAATAATTTATCATTACAATATATATATATATATATATATATATATATATATATATATATATATATATACTAGGAAAAATAGTAAACAAAAAAAGTTATTTATCACATTTAGCGCACCAAAACTGCTTTTGTTTCAGGTCCAGAAACTTGAAATACGGCAAACCTAAGTGGTAGCCAGTTAAAATTTGTAAGCTTTTCCTCGGTTACTGAAGTGTGATAAGTGAAAGGTAAGGGATACTCAAACTCCAATTCCAATGCATACTCGGGTCCGGCGCACAGCGAGGCACTCTTACTCCAAATATGCATGGGACCTCAACATGGCAGTGAACGTCTTAATAGACAACAATACTTTTTTATAATTTATTCTACTATTTATGGATTATATTATTTCCTTTGAGGATAAAAGGGGAAGCATTTTGATTTGAAAAGAGTTATTTTTAACTGGTTTTGAGCAGTGTTTGCTCCTTTTCATAAGGTTTGTCAAATGCATTGCTATCACTAACAAAATTGAAGTAAAATTACAGGAAATAGACATTACTCATAGATAAAAATAGTCATTTTTATTCTGATATTCAGCTGATAATGCTTGAATTACTATTATAAGGGAATATAATAATTGAATTGAGAAATACGTTTTAACGATTTTGAATGAACAAGTAAAGTAAAAAAGTAGGCTAACAGCATTCTCTAAAGGGGACACAAATTCAGATACGTATACAAATATGTCCTCGATGATATATAAGATTTATCAATTAAAGTTGCAAATACATAAGTCTTTCTTATTATTTCTGTATAAGGCTTCGAAAGATTTTATTCAATGGCATGAAAATTATTGTTTGAGGAAAGTCATGAAGAGGACTCAGAGTGATATTGAGATGGGAATACTTTTTACTTCTGAAGAAGGGAGCTACTCGAGATGTTGTAAGGCCTTACCTGAACCAGCCTCCATGATTCTGCTTTGCAGACAATAGAATGTGTTACACATCTTCAATTGTTTATTGTATATAGTCTTTTCAAGACTATGAGAGTAAAAAGTGCTTACTAGCAAACAAAAAGTCAGACTCGAGGGGACTGTGTCATCTTAGTGCGTTCATATAATGCTTATAATCTGATGTGATTTAGAAAGTTAAGAATAGCCTCCATGGAACGAAATCAGCAATTCCAAAACTTGAAGTATTGTTTTCTCTGTCTGAGGTGGTGAAAATCGAAACCAACACAATTTATTTCATAGGAAATTTATTATGCTTTTGAATGACCACCTTCCAGTTACAGCAACAGTTTTTGATATAATTAAGAAAATATACGAATCATCCAAACCTGTATATATCAATTGACAATAGATTTTTGTAATATTTCTTGTACTCAGCTTTCCAACAGTATACTCAGAACTGAGATTATCTCTCAATTTCATAATGTAATTGGAATTCTAATCTAGGCGCACGGTAGTGCGCCAGGCCAAGTTCCGGCCTAAGCATACTGTGTGTATATTACAGGCGGTCTTAGAGCCGATTTTTACCCTCTCATAACTTTCAACCAGGTAAAGATAAAGTTATGAAATTTTACACAGGTATTATACTACTAGATGTGAGCAAAACTGGAAATTTTCATAATTCTACTTCGAATAGTTTCTGAGATATAAGCGATCGAAAATCGGGATTTATAGGACTCACTCACTCACTGACTCATCAAAATTATTAGGCACTTCCCATGATGCTAGAGACTTGAAATTTTGCACGAAGAAAGATATGAAGACGTTATTAAAGGAAAAAATCGTAAAATCGCGAAAAGTTGTGTTTGACTCCGCTTCCGGGGCGGGGGCGTGCCAGTTTTGTACTTCCTTCGGAACCCCCATCATTCCGTCCGAAACCCATGATGTGGGGTATCAAATGAATTGTCTCGGTATGAAGAACCTATATTTGATGTTTTAAGAAACAATTAGACGCATATAGGCTCGGTAAAAATCTTATACCAGCTGTCTGTCTGTATGTTTGTTCCTATTACAAATCCCTACCGTTTGACCGATTTTTACCAAACTTGGGACACAGATGGGTCTTGATACGGGGAGAATCATAGGCTAGGTTCAATTGTCTATCAGCTGTCTGTCTGTCTGTTTGTTCCATATACAAATACACACCGTTTGACCGATTTTTACAAAATTTGACACACATGTCGGTCTATATCCGGGTAGTGTCATAGGCTAGTCAAAATCGTCTATCAGCTGTCTGTCTGCATGTTTGTTCCTTACACAAATTCACACCATTTGACCGATTTTGACCAAACTTGGCAAGCAGGTAGGTCTTGATACGGGAGTGTCATATTACCTATGACGTTTTCTACTTTTTGTTCCATCGAAATGCTATCATTCCTTCTGAAACCCATCATGTGGGGTATCAAATGAATCGTCTTGGTAAGGAGAACCTATATTTGATGTTTTAAAAAACATTTCGACGCATCTTAACAAAAACAGTTGTGACTTCTTTCTTAAATGTAGTAAATAAAGTCGTAGGGGTTCACTGTATAATATACTTCAAAGCAGATACTAAGTTTTTCAAAGTCGAGCCATCTAAATTACAAAGTTTAGGATCACAAACCCAAAATGTATCGTCTTTGTTCTTATATTTTTCTTCAAGGCCTTCTGCACTTTCCCTATTGTGATCTTTATCCTCGGGATAAGGTTCCTGTGTTTTACAGTGTAGAGCTTCTAACTTTTCTAGTCTAGTGATTAGATGTATGTAGGTTGATTATTGGTATCAAATATCCAGCAGCAAGGAGAACCTTATGCAGAATCCAAAGACCCTGGTTTTATATGAAGTACAAAAGCCAGTAGGTATGCGGCAACTAAATTCTATTTAATACTTAGAAAAAAGTAATGAGATCCCCAAAAAAACATAAATGTGAAATAGAGGCCAAGTTCCTGCCCCCACAAAGAAACACTCCCTTCCTCAAAAATATTCCCTCCTAAGACCCCCCAAAAACACCTTACCATTCTACACTCTAAAAAAGTAGTATGAGTTGGTGTATTAATTCAACCAAAAATATTTGCTAATACAAGAGATGATACAAGAAAGAAATGTCCAAGTTCATTACTTGGAAGACCTCATAGTTACTTACTAAGAACAGTAAAGACACTTCAACTGACCTTTAAAAACAACAATAAAAATACTTATATCCAGTTACTAAAACATCACTTCCTCAACCAGGTATATTCTTAAACTAGGCAATGTTTTTTTTGTGCCGAAATTATCTTTAGAGAAAAACTAAACATTGCCAAGTTTAAGAATATACCTGGTTGAGGAAAGTGATATTTTAGTAACTGGATATAAGTATTTTTATTGTTGTTTTTAGATCAGTTGAAGTGTCTTTACTGTTCTTAGTAAGTAACTATGAGTTCTTCCAAGTAATGAACTTGGACATTTCTTTCTTGTATCATCTCTTGTATTGGCAAATATTTTTGGTTGAATTAATACACCAACTCGTACTACTTTTTTAGAGTGTAGAATGGTAAGGCGTTTTTGGGGGGTCTTAGGAGGGAATATTTTTGAGGAAGGGAGTGTTTCTTTGTGGGGGCAGGAACTTGGCCTCTATTTCACATTTATGTTTTTTTGGGGATTTAATGATTACAGTAAATCTTACATAAAAGTTGAATACGAAAAAAATAAATCAAAAATTATAAATGTTCTTATAACTAGCCTCCTTGCAGAACACACTGACGATACCTGGTCACACCGGAGAGAATGACAAAAGTTAAGTTAAGGGACTAAAATGAAAATATAGTCAAATCCCAACTATTCCCTGACTGGTTATCACCTTGACAACTATCTACACCTCATTAAGAGTTAATTTTACTTTGTTTGATCCAACTGGGCCCATATGTAAATAATAATAAGTGTAAATCTTATCTATATATTGACTACCTTTGGAGTGTAGGTCAGTCCAGTTCCACACAGTTTACTTTCAGTAAGCATCCTGTCAATATGTGCTTCATAGTTAGTGCGATGAGCAATTACTTTATGAAATGATGGCAGTATCTAGCTCAATAAAATTGTAATAACCAATTATACTTACATTATGATGGCGGGGATGATGTCTCGAACCTTCAGTAACTATAGCTGGTAGATGATGAGGGCGAGGAAATGTAACAGCACCTCGGACAGGAATGTTACGATTGCGGCTAAGTTTATTGCTGTTTTCATCATCCTCATCGATCCTATACGCAGTACTTGCATTTTCAAGAAGGATAGCCACAGGGTCTGGTAGGTTGAACTCACGTACAACACGTAGCCGGATTTGACGATTGATGTCTTGCCGAGAAGAAAGAGGGAGAGCGAGAGCACGCTGACATGAAGGGGACTGGCGGAGCTTACATTCCCGCTTTAGCATACCACTCATTGTACTCACATCAGGAACTATAAACATATAGAATAACAATAATTAACTTCCTAAAAAGAGTCTACAAATGAATATATTGGATGGATAGAGATAAAAATTAGAATCTCCACGGCAAAATTTAAACTCTTGTACTGTTCTTTAAATATCAAGTACACCACAGAGGAAGAATTATTCCCTCCCACCAAATACTGGGGCTCAGCCTTTGGTGAGACAGTGAGTCAACTCCATTGACCATTTAAGAAGAGCCATCAACATTCTTATTTTAGAGTTTCAATTATTTTGCTTTTTAACAAGTTTTAATATTTTACTTCTTTCTATGGTTCTCATTGTTTGGCTTGATTATGGGTATTGCAACTCTTATGTTTCAGTATATTCAAAGAACTACAGATTTTATTTAACTTGGTCTTAGAAGGCTTGGGCACACAGGACGAGATCAATATCACGGCAGGCAGAGGTATCTGACCGAGGATGGCGGGCGATCTACTTGTATAACACAGTATATCATCAGCCCCGTCAAACAAAGGACGATCAGTCGCAGCGAGCTAGTCTTTATCACTTTATGCAGTTGTAAAAAATAACAGATTTTTCGGGCGATCAGTTTGGGCGAAGAAACTGAATTATTCGTTGAAAATCTTGTGTTAGAGGTTATGTTGTTTTAATTTTAAAAAACATGAATTCTGTCTTGCTAGTTGAATGTATATGCTTTATTTAAATTAACAACTGTATTGCTCACAAAGATATTGCATCACATGTGATGTCCCCTTATTGCAGACTGCAGCGACGATCGTTGAATTGATGCCCGCCGCGACAGATCGCGTCCTGTGAGCCCGAGCCTTGATTGAGAATTTTGTACTTTTGTCAAAAATTAAAGAAGATGAACCTGTAGCTGCATCTTTGAAAGTTTGCTCTGTACAGAGAGGGTGTTAATAAATCTTTGGCGGAGATGTAAGTTAGTAAGAAAAACCAACAGCGTCCAGTGAACCCGGAAAGTCTGTAACAGAACAACTCCATTCATTCTGAAAGTGTTAAATTTGACGATTTCACTCCGGTACCTACCAGGTATAGCGTGAGCAAGAATGTCTATATTATGGTGACGAGGAGGCCTTTCTTCAACCATATAAAGTGTGTCTGGAATATCAGGGATATATCGTGATCTTCGAAGCCGCATTATTTCACCTTCACCAACCATTTGCTCTTCAACGATTGACTAAAAAATAAAATAAACAAATTAATTTGAATGTACATGTCTTTAGTTTTCAACAATAAGAATTATGAAATGCTGTAGATTTGATGACATCTGAAATAATATTAAAACAACTGTGCAACAAAAAAAAAAATTAATAAAGATATTTTTTTGGAATTTAATTTAAATCCATTATTTCTATTGCAATTTAATTATTGTTTTATCATAATAATAAAAATACTATGTATCATAATGTTCTCAAATGAAGCTATGCTATGAATTAATTTATGATTATATTATATAAATATATTTGAGGTAAAACATTAGAGATTTAACTATTCATAACACTTACAATTCACACACCAAGGTTTATCCCACCTTATGTTGGTGTAATTGATTTTAAGAGAAAAACCGTAAATCAAAAACAACTTAAGTGAAATTTAATTGTTTCCAAATTCACATCTCACTAGGCTTAACCAGAAATAACCAATTCCAAGTTCTGTATTTTATTTTTAAAAAAAATTTATAAGCTTAGAAAAAAAAATAAATTTTAGTTTTTAATACAGTACGATAAAATATTATCCAAATTTCTGAATTAACATAAGAACATACTCGTAAATAATTTACAATTATGTGCAGTATATCACACATCATGAACTCTATTTGTTAACCCACATTCACAATAGTTCATGCTCAAAAGGGGCCCTCACATTGGCAAAATCGTTACTCAAAATTTTGAGCACAAATATATTGAGCACAAATATATTGAGCTTATTTTTGTTCAAAATATTGAATGGTAGTGGACCCCTCACACTGCAAAAAATTGTACATATGTATTAAGGCATTTCAATCAAATGAGTCATAGTTGTCTATGTATATATGTGGAATTGAAAATGCATTCAAGTAAAAATGTAGAAGAATGAATTATTTGAAACAAAATATTTAATCAAATCAATATATTTTTAATAGACAGGATAGAATAAAGATAAAAAATACTTAAAAATGTATTGTAAACACAAACACACTAAATGACACCCAAATGCGTAATATTTTGTCAGCCCCTTCACACTGGGCTCTGTCATGCTACAAAATATTGACAGGTCTGCAAAAATTTTCTAAACTTTCAGAAAACTTTTGAACGCCCCACAAAATATTGAATATCCCTTTTTTTGCACAAAACCAACATCTTGAGTAAAATTATTGCTGGTGTGAAGCCGATTTAAGATGAAAAAAAAAAACGACAAATTTAATAATAAATCCAGTTATTAATTTTTCATTAGTAGAGTATGAACTAATTTATTTTAAATTTATGAATATTTATATTCAATCTGTTAATTTACATCTCCTATGGTTAACATTAAAACAGAAAGTATTTTTTTTTTTTTTTTTGTAAATACCTTAATCTCTTCATAATAAGGATTGAATAGACGTGGACGAGGAGAGAGCCTGGAGTTGAGCCAAGGATTATGAGGCCTATCTCCAATCATGTGAGGAGGAGGCGTAGAGAGGAGACCTCTCCGTACTGCGTTTGCTAGTGTTTCGGCGGAGCGAGGTAGAACGTGTTCAGAACGAACCAATGGTAGCATCTCTCCTAATAAATCTCGCAGTTCCCCATCTGAAAGATCTCTTTTCTTAACTCCCTTACGAGCAACTGAATGCGCTGTCTGGCTAATTACATTTGGCTCTATAAAAACAAATTCAATTATTATTAATATTTGAATTTCTTGTTATAACCAGATTAAGAGCTTATTGACTTTTAAATTTATGCCTACCTCTATCCTCCATTCGTCGAACGAGGTGATGCTCACCCCACTTTAGTACGGCTTGTAATATTTCTAATTCTGAGGCCTGCAAAAAATCTGATGAGAGAGCATCAAGAAGATCGACTTTATCGAGCTGATAAAGAACAGAGGAATGTGCTATAGCAGAGAATTCTTCCCTCAAAAGGTGACGAGCCTGGCGCAAAACCCACCCAGAGCCATGTCCTTCTCTGCCCCAACGAAGAATCACTATAAAAGCATATAAAACAACAATTTAAGTCAAAGATGTCTCACCTAAAAAATATTAATTAATATAAATAAATCTGTACAATAAAATTAATATAGGAATTCGTGACATTCATATCTCCAGTGCTGTAAGTAAAGGAAAAGAAGCATTTATTTCATTATTCGAGAGGGAGGAACCAATTAAAAAGTAAGGTAAAAAGAGAGAGAAAATCGTTCAAAATAACAAAACTTACAATCTTGAAGTTTTAAGCACTTATTTCTCCGATTTACATCACCACATCAAAAATTACTTTATAACCTTTTTTGTAAAGACTTTAGAAAGCTTTTAAATGGTCATTTACCACGATTTCCCAACCGTTTTTGAGATAGTTAGATAGTAGAAAATATTCCAAGATCCAAAAACCTTTTGTGTCTGTTACTAAATAAATATATAAAAATAAGCGGATTTTTCCCCCCTTATTCCGGAAAGAGGGAGGAACTGTTGCAGGCCTTTTAACTTGATTATTGGATATAACCATTCAACTGTAGGGCCATGTAAAGACTGGTCATAGATTGAATGAATCCAATATGGCAGAGTAACTAAAAGCAACTTTGTCGATTTTTTTGAAAAATATGCACGTATTAATTTAATTAATTAAATTTACATATATGATATCGATCATCAATTTATTGACTTATCCCCCACTATATTGAGTTCATTCCCATCTAAGACCAGTCTTGACACGGCTCTACTGGTGGAAGTTTGAGGCTGTAAGCGTTTTTAATGATTTCATGCTCTGCCACAAAGAAATGAAACAATTAGGGCAAAGAATAACTAAACATATGAGAAGTTGAATTGGTGTCCAATGAAGGACATCAATTTCTTGATTAGAGTAATCTAATTATTATTATAGTAGTCAGTTAATTGTTAATTATAAATAAATAGATTTATCACCTGGCAAATTTTCAATTGTTAGAGATTCAATAATGGCGTCCTCACAACCTTGAGAAACTATATCCAGTTCAAGGAATCTTCCGATTTGGTATAATTCCATTGCTTCTTCCAGGGCACTAGAACCTCGATTCGTCAAGGCTTCGGCCTGGAAACAAATAACGTTAATCAAGTTCTCAGATTTAATAGTTTAAAAAATGTATTCATTATCTTAAAGAATCAACAAACATGGTTTGTTAAGTTTCTGCTTCAAGAGTTAATCTATTGTAAAGGTTTGGAGGGCCGTTGGCAGTGAGTGTTAAGGCATGAGAACTTCACACTCTGTGCCAAGGGTCATGGTTTCGATTCCCAATAGGGGTGGTGGCTTTTCTTTGGAAAAAAAGAAAAGGCATCAGCCCTATCCTGGATAGAAAAGTGTGATGACCTGTGGATAACCCGTCCTAAAATTCTGAGTTAATTATAATGGACGTTAAAATTTAAATAAACTATTCTAAAGAGTTATTCAGCTTTCACATCAACAACTTTTTGTAACAGTGGCTGAGAAAGACAAAGAGTTCACATAGTTGAGAGGAAAGAATCAAAATAAAACTATAATTACCAGGACTCAGAATAACTAATTCGTTAGTCAAAAGAAAAATTAAACTACATAAAAAAATAATAACCTAGAGACAAGATATTCAGGGTTCGGTCATAATAGCTGAAAAATAAAAGCACCTTTTTTTAATAAAAAAAAAAATGAATGCATTTTTCCCAATGTTTCACCCCAAAGGGATCTCTACACATGAGTCAGTTCTTTGTTTCAAATTACAGAATGTTTCAGATTTTTTTTTTTTTTTTTTTTTTTTTTTTTAATTAATATTTTGGTTTCAGTTAGCCTATGTTTTAAATCAAGCACTTAGAAATGGCTGAGCTTATTGAAGTCATTTTGTTGAAGATATAGACAGAAATATTTTTGAAGGTAGATTTGGTACTGTAATGTACAGGTATCACGGAATGGTAGTCCGAGACCTAGCAGGAACATTTTAGGAAACATTATTTGCTGAACATAAAAATCTCATCTCTTGCTAGTACATCTGGGAGGTTTAAAATGGAAGTCGGAAACACCTTGATTATTTCTAATTACCGGGGAATGACTGAAAATCCGTCTCAAAATTTGCATATAGTTTAACATTTAACACATGTAAGGATAACAGAAACATTACTCCTACAAATTTTCCCTGGGACAAGGTTGAGTAAGAGAGTTAAAAAAGTAAGTCGGAAAATCGATGAGCGAACACCTGTGTAAAGCTTTACGTAAACAATCTTTACTATTTAAAAAGTGAATTCCAAAAGCCAGGTGTTTTTATTGGATCTAAGGCACTGCAAGATGATTGCAAAGATCAAGACTCTCGCTAGACAGTTTTGCAAATGTTGCTTGCTTGGGTAACTGGCACTGGGCTGATCACTTTGAGTAAAAGGGTGTTCGATCATTTACCCAAACATCAATTTTCTGGCCTACTTTTTCAACGCTCTTGCTTGACTTTGCCCCAGGGAAAATCTCTAGGAGTAATGTTAATTAATATCCTTATGTTAACTAATATGTTAATTAGGACAATTTTAATATCTTTACATAAATGTTAAGCAATATGCCAATTTTGAGATACATGTTCAGTCATTCCCCAGCAATTAAAAATAATCGAGGCTTCCAGCTACCATTTCCGGCAGAAGAGAAGCAAATTTATCATTGACTCGTAAAGCTTCCTAAAATATCTTGAATCTAGCCGGGTGTTCCTGTTAGCTCTTGGACTAAGTGTTGGTTCCATGAAACATACAGATAAAACCTTTATTTTATTTATGTAGAAACTAGATGAGAACTTAATGAAATATAGGACCTTATCACCATCAAGGCAAAACTAAGAGAGAATAAAAGAAAAGAGCCAGAGTGTTTTTGAAATTTATGGGACTGTTTGAAAGAGTGTTTTTGAGAATGTAAATTTTTTTCATATAAAGTTCTTACATCTCCAAGAGTAGGGCCTCCAGGCCGCATGATGAGAGATAAATCAACAGCATCCAAGTAAATAGCATTTAAGAGGACCCTGGCATATCTCTTTGGAATAACAGTCTCGTCCAATACAATCCTAGAAAGAAATAATTCACTTATTGTAGACAAACTTTCATAGTTATTTATCATAAACTAATTCAGCTTAAGTAATTTATAAGTTCTGTCTGAGTACTTTTATTTTTTATGACGCATTGACATCTAGGTCGGGCTGTGCTACCCACCCTACCATGGGGAGACCCTCTTCTACTGGGAAATATTCCAACAACTGGTATAACATCTTTCATTTCAAGCAGTACGTTTTTGCGAAAAAAAACTACCACTAGAGATGGAATTTGTAATATATATCACCAATAAACATTTATAAATTATATCAACACTAAGAATACAATAGAATACTGAAGGAAATTATAAACTTAATATATTATAATTGGAGGCTCGGTGGCCATGAGTGTTAAGGTGTGAGCACTTAACACTCCGTGCCGAAGGTCGTGGGTTCGACCTTGGGGTGGAGGCTTTTCTTTAGAAAAAAGAAAAGGCTAGAAAAGGGTGGTAACCTATAGATAACCCGTCCCAAAATTCTTAGTTAATAATAATAGACGTTAAAATTTAAAAAAAAAAAAAGGTTTATTTAAGTGAGGTTCTAAGGTGATGAAACGATGACTCTTTTTCAAGTTTATGATTTATGCCAAGAAGAGGAACAAACCAAGATTTTAGTAATGGTTAATATGTTTGGTTATGTGTAAAAATTATATGCAATTCTTTTTAAATAAATCAAATGTTTCTTTAACCCATATATTTTAATTTATCAATAAGTAACTGTCACTAGATAAAATTACTGACAGGGCTAACCTGAATAATACCCTATAATTCAATACAGTAGAACCTCTTATATCCGACCATGACGGGACCGGGCCATGGTCGGAACGGCCAAAAGGTTGTATATCGGGAGGAGAAAAAAAACACCTTTCGAAGTTATAAAAATAGCTATAATGTACAGTGCATACTGTAATATAACTTTATTGTAATTTTTTTTATTTTTGTTTAAATTATTCTGCCTCTACCCTCCACTTTTTTGCTGACAATACATCCATTGGGGTTGCATTCGGATGTTGCTCGATGTATTTCAGCGCTTCGTTGAAGGCGAACTTAGCAGCAGAATGACTCACTACGTCGTCACTGATAGTTTCGTCTTCATTCGAGTCGATTTCTTCTCAACTGTTGTTGAGTACGGTGAATTAAAGACGGTCGGATCTCGGGAGGATTCAGTTAGGGGAAGGTCGGATATGAGAGGTTCTACTGTACGTAAAATGTCATACGAACTTAAGAATTTAGAAAAATATCAGATCTTAGATAACATTGAAAAGTATGTGTGTTGTGCGTTTTAACAAAAACTGGCTGAATAGATATAGACTTGCACACAAGTTTGAAATAAGTAGTTTCGAGAATATTTTTTTTTTTTTTTTTTTTAACGATGCATCGACAAATCTTGGCCATTAGCGCCGAGAGAGAATAATATACAAATTTATATAAAAGTATAAAAAATCAATCCAGCCAAAAAAGAATTCATTTTGAAAAAAAAAATTGAAAGTCTCAAAGTGCCATAACCTCTTAATTAGACATATTTAAAATTCCAGAAATAAAATTTAATTATTTTATCAGTTTATATTGAACGATAATTCTTGATATTGAATTTATTTTGTTAATTTATTTAATCCTAAAAATGATTACTATGCAAGGAAAAAGGAAAATATTCAACAATAACTAAGAACATTAATGGATTAATATAATACCTGGTAGGGATATGTAAGACTCGTTCTGTTGTTTCTTCACCCGACCTGCTGCGCCGCTGTATGAGGGACCTGAAGAATGGGGACCTTGCGCTGAGGATAGCTTTGTGACAGGGAAGTTCCAGTTTAGGCCTAAATCCATATTCTGAACTGCCAGAATCAGGTCTGTGGTAGTCAGAATCGGATGTAAACACCAAAGCAGCATCTGAGTAGTCTCCTGATCAAAGTACATACATTTATTATCCTTTACATCACTTAAAGAGCATATGAAAATAATTCTTAATTTATGTTCATACATCGAATTACTGTATATTCATATTTTGCTTTTGACTTTATGAGTATAGAGAATAATTTGAGGCAAACAATCTTCTAGCAAGATCCTTCTTATTTATACCTTTTATGTGAGTTTAAGAGTAAATGATAGTAACTCACTTCCCTTTATTAAACCTTTCATGACTGAACTACGCACTTAATTTATTAGTAAAATGTATATTTTTGATTAGTGCAAAAACCTCTACAAAGAAGTTTATCATGACCTGCATTGACACTCCAAGACCAACTCAGTCAGAGAAAATGAAGTTTTGAAAGGGTTTTGTTCCATTCTAAGGTTTTTAAATCACACCATACATAAGCAATAAATGGAAATATGCTAAGTTGAAACAGTTCCTGCAAGACAGAATTTTTTATATATTCTTATATATCTCGAAACTGGTTAGGAAACCATAGTAACTATAATGTATCTATTCGAAAGCTTATTAAATGTCCTAAAAACTATTCTTAAGCCATTTTTGATAGAGCAATCTCTAGAGTCGATTTCATTCTTTTGAATGGTTTCTTGTCTCCATTTTCCTCGGTTTTTATTAAGTGATTTTTTTTTTTTTTTTTTTTTTTATTGCATTTAAAAGTAAAATGTCTATTTTAGTAATTAAGGTAAGTAACTGAGAAAAATATCCGTAATAGTGTTTTTCTAAATCGAAGTTGAGAAGGGCAGAGGGAGCAATTTCCGCTTAGGACACTCCCACTTTCCAGTCATGGCACATAAAATCTTGCTTCTCTTTGAGATTTTATTTTATACTTTTACACATTTTTTTTATTTTTCGAGAGGGATCAAAGGAAAACATTAACTGTTTCTATTCTAAGCTTTCCAAATGACACTACGGATAAGAGCATTGTGAAAACTAGCTAAGACAACGCTCCCTGTGAGTTGGAATTTTTTTGCATTGATTTTAAAGTAAAGATAATATAATAAGTTAATATTTTAAACTAAGTTAATAATAATATTATCTACTAACCAGTCTCTAAAAGGTATTTCAGGTCATGTTCCAAGGAAGCAGGATGGCCGAACTCTTCACCCAATCTCCTGAGTAGTGCCATATCTACTCCTGCAGGTCCTGCCAAGTCTCCTGTATACAGGTATCGAAGCAAAGCAGAGAACACTTCTACGTCAACTCCACATGTTCTCAATTCTAAGCAGATACGAGCTCCGTACCTAAAGTACATGGATTTCAGCACTTTATAAGTAAAAAGCATATTTCTTGCTGACAATAAAGACAAATACAAAATCTCTCATAGCAACTATACCTAGAATAGCTTTAGCTTTTCACCAAGACGTTACAGATATCTGAACAATGACAATTCATAATTAAGAGCATTTTTTGTTTTTTAAAGGAGGAGTTTTTTTGTGTTTTTAAAATAAAAAATAAGTTATTTATTTATTTAGCTTCATTATAATAAAAAAAATGTATTCTTCATTAAAAAATAAAGTCTATAAACAAATTTATTGGAGCATATAATTACATAATTTAACATAAAAATTCAGAGCTAAAAAGAAAAAACAAATATATAATAACATAAAACTTTCCTACAATTTAAAATTTCAACAGAGGAAATTATATGAAAGGGCTCATGCAGGTAGAGAGGATGGCGAGAATAGCGTCATAACAGGGGCTTGGCCAGGTACAGAGATCACCGTACTGCAGGGTCAGCCAGCCCTCATCACACACCTTAAGGTAAGGGTTAAATGTCACTATCCTAAATTTTAATTGATAACCTTGTTGAATTTTTCAGGAGTTTTATTTTAGGATTTTTTGCCAAGCATTATTTAGATTGTATGTTATTATTATTAAATTTTGTCAAGATAAACCTAATGGCGCAGAGACTACATGGCTGTGAGTACTAAGGCATGACCAGTCCAACCCTAAGATTGTGTGTTCGATTCCTAAAACGGTGGATGACGTTTCTTTGGAAAAAAGAAAATACATCAGCCCTATTCATGACAGAGGATGGTGGCACTCTGTAGAAAACCTGCTGTATGAATCTGCGTTATAAATAAGTGTACATTCAGATTTAAATAAATATAGATAAAACTAAGTATAACATATTTATAGTTAGCAAATAAAATATCATTAAAAGGACTTTGATGCTCGGGTCTTGTTGTGGCCAGGAATTGAAATAAATATATACATTTAATATCTGGAGAGGCATATTGATTGTCAACGTTTGGAATAGATAGAATTTCTCAAGTATAAGCACTTATTTTAAGTGAGGAACCCTAACCATCGCATTGCTTCATTAGAAACATAGGGTCAAAGATAATACTACTTGAAAAAATATCTATACGTCTTACCCAGGACAACCGGCTAGAAGATCCCTAAAATAAGGGCACCTAGCAGAAAGAATAGCTCGGTGAACAGGGAAGCACACTCCCCTAAATACCAGATCTACATCAGTACAATACTTGAGGTCGTAAAGAGTAGAGAGGTCTTGTTTGAATGTAGGAGCAGGCGGGCGAGCCAGCTCTGCTTGTACAGCTAGATCCTTTAGTGCAGCGAGTGCTTCGTATTCGTCGAGCAAGCAAGCAAGTTCTCCTGGACTCCATTCCGAAATTGCGTCCCTCATCACTCGACCGTGATCTGTTGCCTTCGAACACCTCCTTCTTCTCATCAACTTCTTTCGCAGCGTAGCAAAACCACCCACCTTACCCTTTTTCCTAAAAATAAAAACTTTGAATTAAAATAATAAGATACATTTGTAGTGATATCCCAACTATCATTAAGAAATATCTTACTACTTCTTAGTAATATAAAATGATAACTTGACAAAAATTTCCTTAATCTAACATCAAGAAGCCATCTCCACCCGGGAGATTCGTATAGCTAGCCATGTTTTATATTTTGAGATAACTCTAAATTGTATGAGCCCAATACGACCCGTACAAATTAAATTATTAATCAAATTTAAATTTTATAACACATTATTTGCATTAAAGACACAATTTCGGTGAAATAAAAAAAAAAAAAGGTCTGGTATGAGGCAATGCTTTTCATTGAAATAATTTTTTTTCTAAAAATGTTTTTTTCTTTTCACACATATATACAATTACCTGATGACAAGAGGCTGGGCAGTCGCCAGCTGTTCCTGAGTGTCAGAGGGTGAAGGAGTGGCCGGGACTGGGGACGAAGCACCAGCACCCATAGCTCTAGTCATTCGGACATCCCAGCACCCCGTGCACGGCAGGAGCACCGCGCTCACCACGTTCATAACACTTCCACTGGAATATCAACAAAAATGTTATGTAGGTTAATTATTACATAAAATATATTCATTAGCTTATTTTGTTGAATTCAATAGTTATTTAATTGTTGAATCCTAGAAATATTTACTCGCAAGGCTGGCGATATCGATTTGAGCCCAAAATCTAAGTTAATATTGAGTGTGTTTTAAATTATGCTATTTGGCTTGATATCAAAGAATGGCAAGTTGATTCAACTAGTGGAGCCAACGGTTCAGGTAGATAGTACAGTATCACATTTATCTGAAGCCATACAAGGTTATTATCATATAATGCTCTGATGTTTGTGCATGTATAATTGAACTTATACTATCTGAATGAGCTTTAGTTAGGTTTTCTAAGAAATAAAAATATCTCAAAAACAGTTGGGAAATCGTGGTAAGTGGAATGTGGCCATTCGAACGCTTACTGAATTCCCTACAAAAAAAGTTTTTAATGTAATTTTTGATAGGGTGATGTCAATCCGAGAAATAAGTGCTTAAAACATCAAGATTTTTAATTTTGTTCTTTTCAACAGGGTTTTGTCACTGTTTACATAACGTATTAATTGGTTATTATTTTTTTAAGTGCATTTAAAATGGGTCTCCCATGGTCTAATGGCTAGCGCCTTGGATTCATAAGTGGGAGATGGTGGGTTCGATTCCCAACCTCCGTCAGGAATTTTATCATCCCACGGCTCGCTGGTAAAATTCCTCGCTGCACCCTGGATGATGGCGCTAACGACCTAGATGTAGATGCGCCGTAAAAAAAAAAAAAAAAAAAAAAAAAAAAAAAAAAAATGCATTTAATAGTATAATTAGTATTTTAATAAAGTAAGGTATGAGAAACATTGGTGGAGTCATTTCCGCTTAAATATACTATCCTGTTGTGGCACCTTAAATCTTCCTTCTCTTTGAGATGGCATTTTATATTTTTCACGTTAGATCAACACCTTCCAATAACTGCTTCTACTCCTTTGCTAATGTCACAAGGTTACCATCCTCCCGTGAACTTAGGATAAAATTAATATTACCCTACTGTGAATTGAAATAAATTAAGATTAATAAAAAGAACCATAAAATATTGATAAGCAACAGATGAACAGGCGACATGCTCGCTTCACTATAATACTAGGCGCATAAACCACTATTTATTCTTAGTTAAAGATAGAGGTCACGAACATGCAGAGCTAGGAGACAAACGCACTTTTCTCTACTGATATTATAAAATTATAATGGATCTTAATTAATTAGATTCATGCATTTAAGAAGTTTTTTTGTTTTTTTTTAATTTTCCTTATTGACGGGGTATTTTTCAACTTGCATTCCCTCTCTTTCTATGCAGACAATGCCAATGGATGTAGTTCAGTTATGTCATCTAATCTTAGGCTTGATATGGATGATTTAAGGCACAAGAATTAAAGATTGTTTACGTATTCTATCTATAACAATCATTCTTTAAAATTATCAAAAATTCAGTTTTAAAGGCAATAGATTTTAGCAAAATAATATTTTCATTATTCACTGACTATTTAAAAAACAGCCACAATTGTTCATATCAATTAAAAACCATTGAAGATTATTTAAATTTCAACGTCCACTTAAAATTAACTGAGAATTTTAGAATGGCTTATCTATAGGAAACCCTTCCTTTTCTAGCCAGGATAGGGATACTGCCTCTTCTTTTTTTCAAAAGAAAAGCCATCACCCCAGTAGGAATCGAACCCCAAGACCATAGGCACGGAGTGCATACGCCTTAGCACTCACGGCCATTTGCCTTCTCATGGAAGATTTACGATAGTATGGATGCCAAAAAGCTAATTTATACTTCCATTTCAATACTAGTCTGAAATTGTGCTGGAATTCCGATTAAAATCAATCATTAATTTGCATAAATAAAATGAAGTTTTTGACTTTAGATTTGCATTCTTGTTTCATGATAAAATTTTGCATAATATACACTCTAAACAAAATTTCTGTCTGCTTGTGCGCCCAAAATAATTTTGACTGCTGAAGGCACAGTTGTGGCTAATAAACCTCTGAATTTTTTTAGTATTTCCAAGCACCACTTACTTAAAACATACGCTTTAAACGAAAGACAAATATTGAGTAGAACCAAAGTTATGAATGCTTGAGTAATATGAAATGGCTAACTAAGGGACAACTAGAAAGTAGGTTTATACTGTAACGAAGAGGGTTTATACTGTACGAAGGGGTAGGAAACAAAGCCTTGTTAATCGGCTCTGTCTACTAAAGTGCAATTTACCTTCTCCCTCTACAAATACTAAAGAATTGATGGAGGTTTGTAGATGACAAGAAACAGAAAAAGTGTATTATTTCTTGTAATGTACTTCTACAAGCACACATAAGTTGTACTGAGTGTACAAAAGGAATATTTGTATACTGTAAACGATTTTTTAACAAAGGATGTTCAACCAATAAGCTAATCAACGTCAATGTCGAATACAACAGCAAGTCTATAATAAATAACATTTTATTCACCTAACTTTGTATTACAAAACCTGAATATTAATATTGAGAGATCATTGACTATCGGTGACGGGAAGGTAGAATTGGTCAGGGTTTGGTCACAGTAGCTTAATAAAACTTTATTGGAAAACAACAAAATATGATAAAAGTATGGATGCCAAATATGTTGATTCATATATTTCGGTGTAAATCTTAATCTGAAAATTGTGCTAACAAAGACTTCACAATTAAGCCAGGGATAGGAATTCCAAACCTGAATACTATTAAGAAATCAGTTCAGACTTCAACACAGTTTAAAGCATTATGTAGTTTAGTTTATATCAATATGATCTGTTCATTATTTGACAATTTAAACATTTTTTCAAGTTTTCATAAGAGTTAGATTTCATTGAAGGCTTGGTATGTAGATAACAAATGAGTTAATATATATTTTGGTTTTGATAAACATCTAAAAATTGTGTTAACAAGGAATTCGAATTAAAATCATCATTTACATATTTTATTCACCCACCTTCGTACAATAGGAATACATAGCATGAAATCAGTTCAAAATTCAGGGTAGATCAAAGGTGGTATACAAATTCAGCACATTGCCCAAAGTGTAATTCACTTTCTAATAGATCTGATACATCAAAATTATGGGAGATCTAAAGATATTAAAGAACTACAATTAACCTGTATGTTAATAATTAAATGAATCAGCATGATGATTTGAAAAAGCAAGAACAAATAGCGTTTAAAAAGTAAATAAATAGAACTTATTAAATTTATTTGTGAAGAATAAAAAGTGATCCTTCTTAATAATAGTAAGGTTAAAAAAAATAGGATTCTTCAGTCAGTTTCAAATGAAAAGAGCAGAGCTGATATTACAATTACTCTTATTCATTTAATAGTGTATACATAATCACAGAAATATCAAAGGATTCAGCCTCAAATATAAGTAAAAATATAAATACTTCCAGCTGAAAAATGAACTTGAAAGAAAGCAACAATATTACATTCCTGTGATATAGTTTTCAAACCTATCATGCCAAAAATTAAAATATAAAAGATAAAACAGATCTAGACAAGGACTATTTTTAGTCATTTCGCTATGAAAGAAACAAAACAACCATGAGTAGTCCTCCAAATACAAATATGAATGTTTGAATTTAACAAAATAATAGCAATAATTTCAATAAAAACAGAGAAAAATACTATTAGCTTTTGAACAAGTCATTGCAGTTTTTTTTTGTTAAGAAATAGCTTTTCCCGTTTTCATAATAAGAAAACGTTTCAGAACTTCTATGAAAAATACTAAATGATAAACATAGTAATAAAAACAATGAAAGAAAAAACAAATGAAAATTAATAAATAGTCAAGACAAGAAAAACTTCTCAAGAATCCCATTGATAGACTTTCAAAATTCGCAAGATACGAAATTGTTTATACAGGACTAATATTTTAAAAAAAAAAATCTAACTTACTTAACCTACCTAATAATTTTATAAATTGGCAATCTATGAAATAATAAGCTGTATAAAGTTCTAGTAATACATAGAATAAAAACGTCAACAACGCTCATTACCTTCAAGCATTATTCTTCTTTCTTTTATTCATTAGGACGAAGAATTCAAGTATTGTAATTTTGTAAACACCCACTGATGGTATCGGCCATGTTCATATTTAACGAATGCAAGCACTACGGAACCAACTAAATACCATTTAAAAATTTAAAATTCAAGAATAGAGAGCAAGAGGGGAAACAAATTGCTAGATTGTAGCTCTAAAATCAAAATAAAACTTCTTAAACTGTCAAACTATAGCCAACTGTACTCTTGACAAGTCCGAAGCAGCTTTCATTTTCACAGAAGGTACTACAGCCTCTTAGATACTGAGAAATGCTCAGTGAGATAGAAGGGCATTTTTAAGAGGTTAGAAGAAGGATGGGATCATGTAAAATGTTTTTGTTTTTTTAAGTCTGGAAGTTACATTTTAAAGAATATTAAAAACGTATTGCCTGACTAATCTATCTATAAAGTTTTAGGAAAATCATTCCTCCCAGAAATTCTCATTCCACTGTTCCATGGGACAAAATATCAATTTATTCATGATTTCTAAAATTATAAGCTTATGATTTGAGGAAACTGACGATAAAATTTTTACATCTATAGATACTACTAATAATTTAACAAATTAGCTTTTGCTCCTGAGAGTCTTTCTTTAAGCACTTTCCTACGAGGGAAAGTAGCTATTGAGGTTGCACTCATGACGGAATTTTTGAAAAAAAATTTCAAATCTTTATCGATCCTACATAGTAGACACCGAAAATGACCCCCGTTAAAATTTATTTATATATATATATATATATATATATATATATATATATATATATATATATATATGTGTGTGTGTGTGTATGTGTTTTCTGCAACTCGGCTTCTTTCTCCAGCGGTCTTGCTCCTCCTTTCATCGCAATATTTCGCCGGATTCCTCTCCGGCTTCTTCTGGCAGTCACTCATCCTTGCTGGTTGGTAAGGGAATCCCTTACCGGAGAAAGAAGCCGAGTTGCAGAAAACACATCTAATTCCCAGCGAAGCAGCTTGAAAGTTAACATATATATATATATATATATATATATATATATATATATATATATATATATATATATGTGTGTGTGTGTGTGTGTGTGTGTGTGTGTCTGTTAACACGATAGTGGCCAGAGTTTTTGTTTTTCTTCACGAAACGTGGTATATAGCGTCCAATTAGCAAACGATTGAACGAGTTCGTTATCCACCAAAATCGGTCCATCGGGAACCCCGGACCCAAAACACTAATTTGACCATGCCAGCCGTAGTGTTTGTTATATTACAACGAAACTCGGTATTCGTTATGTTGATCTAAAGAGAGAAATACGTTGTAAAAATAAACTAAATCCGTTCATAAGGGGGGGGGGGGTTACTCTTACCTTACCTAAATTACTAATATACTCATACAGGTCGTAATTTCTGCTGTTTTGTAACGAAACGCGATATACGTCGTGGGTATCTCATGAGAAAGAAGTGTTGTAAAAATGAAGTAAATCGGTCTATCGGAAAAGAGGGTTTACTTTAAACCCTGTTTCATTCATTGAGTTAGAAGGGATCTACTAACTCAATGGTTTCATTAGAATTAGCCCGCCAGACGTAGGTTCACAAACCTGCCGCGAGGAGCGCTAGCCCCCCCCCCCCCATTATATACGCCCATGGTTCCCAAAGGACTGTTATCAGATATGATACCTGGCAACGTATGCCTTTAAGCATGCTCTGAAGTCGAGAATGAGTCATAATCTTCCAAGAGCATATACAGTGGAACATGGATCTACACCTTGTAGAATTTATGCTACTGGCTAAAAGGAATTTTAGCATTCCCCCCTCCTCCATATGAAGGGAGGAATCCAGCTGATTATGTTGACCCAATCAAGGAAGAGGCGACTAGAAAATTTCATGTTTCAAGACCCATAGATCAAGAAATAATGGTGGTTCAAATTTGTGTCCATACACACACACACACACACACACACACACACACATATATATATATACATAGTTCGCAATGTAGCTGCCCCAAAAATGGTCTGATTTTGATAAAATTTTGAACAACAATACTTTGTTTAATTTAAAAGGTCAAGTTGATTAAGAATCCACTCACCAGAATATTGTTTTTTTTTTTTTTTTTTGTTGCAAAATAAGCGTGAAAAAAGCGTAGTGCTTATGGTTTTATTTTATAGGCTTCTAAAGTAGGAAAATTAATGAAAGCATTTTCAAGGTGATGTCTGTAATGCGTTTTCCAGAAAAGTGAATATGCTAGTTTTATAGACGCCTTCTTCTGTTGTGTAAGCTCATTATTTCACCACTCGCTCCATTTTCTTTTTGAATTTAAGAAGTGGGAGAATATGTGTGCAGTGAGCTCTCTCTCCATTGAATTAAATTCTGGATGATATGGTGGCAATCTTATTCCTATGAAAGTATTTTTTCTTTTATTCTAAAACAGTCTGTCTTTTTTTCTTCTTCTTTTTTTGACAAATAAGGTAAAAAACTAGAATTTTGGTTATGGGTGTGCAAAAACGGTGGAGGTACTTGACATGTTTTGCAAATATCCCCTACTTATGCAAACTAAGATATATAAGCTTCCATTGTGTTTGGAGTTGAGGAAGTATTAAAATAAAATTATTATATTTAGGAGCATGAGCAGTTTTGAGATCTTGAGAATGATTTTAAAGTTTTAGAAGTTTAGAATTTATCGGCATCTCTTACTGATTTGAAGGTTAAAAAAAAAAAAAAAAAATAAAAAAATCAAAAAAAATCTTATGAATAAACAAAACTGATATCAATTTCGCCACATATTCCACATTTATTTATGTTTAACAGATGGTTGTGTGAATACATTCACCTGCTTAAAATTTCTTCACAATTAAAAATTCAGATCCATTTGGAAATTGAGTCAAGGAAATCCAACTGATGAAATCCACAGGAATCATCAGAAACTTGTTTATGGATTCTGGAGAAGACAGCAGGATTTCATTGAAGCAAACAAGGGAAAATATGCTTCTTTAATTTATTTAACAAATAACTAAACAAATTCTAATTAACAATTTTTTTAACAATTCACAAAGTATGAATATTCATAAAAAAAAAGTTCAAGCTCAGCAATTGAGAATTAAATCAACGTTTTAAGCAAATGATCTATATTCCTTTGGTGGCTTGATAGTAGATTCGTCAAAATATGTATTAAACTTTTTCCATTTCTGCCGTTTCTTAGGGTCTTTCTTCGAGGTGGAAGGAGTTAGCACTGACATTAAACCTGAAAAATTACAATGATTTAGCGATAGAAACTTAACTATTTAGCCCTTTCTTTACCGTTGACGGCTCCAGCACTCGAGAGCGGCTGGGTACTGTGTATTGTTGACTTGTGTACAAGTTGGAGGAATGAGGGGCTACACGTACCGTTGACTCGTCAACCAGTCAAAAGCTCTTCATATCTCGCATTTTTTCTTTACTAGTATTACCGTAAAGCTATCTAGTGTTCCCATAGAGAAATCATAAATTACAACTTATCACTAGAGGGTATTTGATTGGAGTTTCTGGCTGTGTGAGTTGTTTAGGCGTACATAAAAAAAATAAGTTTTTAATTACTGCCGGTGCTATGTCCAAAGTCACCAATCAAAAAGAAGGATTGGAAAATTATTTGCAGTAGTTATTGAGTGTATATTTCACTTGTTTGTTATTTATAACATGTAGGACAAATGGTAAATAGAAAAACTTTCTTCTTTTTTTTTTTTACTTCACACGCATAGAATATAATTTTTTTTAAATACAAAGGTATTCAACTGAAAGAATAATTCAAACCCAAAATTAATTCAAGATAAATGAAAATTAATGATGATAGTAAAAAAAAAAAAAAAATCAAAATTAAAAAAGACAAGGTTTAATTTGGCAAGGAGATTGCTCAATGAGCTATGAGATTGGCAAAAGTAAAAGGTGGCGCGAGGCTGGCTGCGAGTATCACGTACAGGAGAACCCTTCACCCTGTGCCTTTCTTGGTATTGAAAGGGTTAAAAGCTAATCTTGTTTGATAATCAATCTACACAGAAGTCAAGTGTTTTTCGATAAAAGCTGATCTAAGGACACTATATCTCTGTTATACCCAGAAATATCTGGTTACCTGCTTCATTAATCTCACTTTCATGAGAAATAATGTAATTTATTAATGTGTAACCCAATAATTAATTTAAATTACTTTTATGCCGTTATAATATAATTTTTTCAAGTTAACTGAAGAAAAATTAGGAACATACCTGCTTTTTGAGCCATGGCGACCATGTTTGAAACTCTCTTCTGCTGCAATCGGCAGAGACCTGTTACTCTTCGAGGAAGCATACATCCATCAGATCGAACAAACTGAGAGAGGATGAGAACATCCTGTAAAAAAATGAAACAATTTTTTTCATATGAACAATATGATGATGATGATGATGAGTTATCCAAACTCGATTGGCATTCCACTTTTTGCACACAATTTCTGGAATTTAAAAATTAAACTTAGTAGCTTTTAACATAGTCGATTGAACTTTCATTGACCCAATGCATGACCTCTTAACTTTCTTAAGAGACCCAAACTCTACAGTCTCCACTGGTAGTAATTTTTATATGCATTATTGTAGAGAATTGAACTAGAAGTCGATTTTATGTCATTTTTCGCTGCATCACAAATTTCCAAAAACCAAGAAAAAACTTATTTTTTGTCACTTTTCTGCCATTATCATATAAAGTTTTCCCGCAATTAAAAAAATAATCGGTATAAACGTTGTAGAGGAATAAATTTACATCCCAAGCAGTACTTTTAAATGCCTAAAATGTTAACACGAATGGGTATTAATACCCATAGGAAACATAATGCTAGGAAAATAGTAATAATCCCATAGCAATAATAATTCTAAAAATTATTCCTAAGGCATTTGGATGCTGGTAATCCTTCAATACAGCTTAGGATATTCTTATCAAAGGAATAACAGTTCCAGCATTACACACATAATTCAGTTAGTTACATTTCACTCTCTAGTACGCGTGTTTATACTACAATGTATAATTATAAAATTCCTTGTGGAAGAAATGAGCTGAAAAATAACATAATTAATGTCATCAGTTCATTATCAGCGGCAGAATTTTCATGTCTGAGAGAAGTTTTCACAAAAGATGTCTACGTTATACCAATGCAGAAGGATTTCAATTTTAGAATCTAGTACAAACATTTAAATTATAAAAAATGTCTAAAACCATATATTGCTTTTGTTATTTTGTACAGTAGGATCATTTTTTTTTAAATTGTTATCCATGTTGTTCTGTTACTTATATAACTCTCATTATTCAAATATCCACATGTAATTTGTGTAACAAATATTTCTTACATAACACGTGGATATTTGTTTCCTAAAATGTACTCTGTTAAAATTTGTTTTTTACTTAGATTACTCCAACACAATAATAATTAATCGAGGATTCTCCTCATTAGGTGAGTTATATTCCTTTAAATTTAATATTTTATTTTTTAATACTTTTTTAAAGTAATTTTTGAAATTAAATGAAATAGTTACTTTTTGTCTACATTTTTATATTAAATTAGCCTTCAAACTTCTTTGAATTCCAAAGCAACGTGGAGCAAAAATAATTCAGGACATTTTTTTAAAAGTTTTAATGAAGCATAGGTCACATTGAAAATACATCTTTCACATAACATCGATAACAAAGGTGTGTTCTTCTCCATTCATGTTAACATTCTGGGCATTTAAAAACACTTTTTGGAAGTAAATTCAATCCTCTAAAATGTTTATACCAACTACTTTTTTGTTTAAGGGTATACTTTCTACATTATTGGCAGAAAATGACAACAAATAAGGTTTTTCTTGATTTTTGGCATTTTAGTATTTAGTGGTGCGCTTTAGCGAAAAAAACAAAAGATCTCAAATCGGCAATGAATTCAATTCTCTACAATAATCTGCCATAAAAATTAACTTCTCTTTGTATGTATGTACATATCGTCCCTACCATGTCACGAATGAATATGCAAATAGGAACAAGCATATTCTATTCATTGATGAAGTAATATATTGAAAAATGGTCTTATTTAATAGTTAATTTAAGGCCTTAAAGGATATTCTATAAAGGGGATAGAGTTGCGACATGCCGATATGGCATACATCCACAATCTCTGTTTTAGTTCCAGACATATGCCGTTCTAAAGATTATTTAGAAAAAAACATACTTTTCGTGGGAAATTCCCAATTTTCTCTACCTGTACACATTATGTTACAACGTTACATTACACTTTTGAAATCGGCATTACATTTGCTTTAATGATAATGCACTTTTAATATACACCATTGTATTTTTCAACCCACAATAACTGTTCAAAAAGTTGAAATTAATAAAAAAGAATCCAGCTGAACCTAATAAAGAAGTCTAGAATCCCTACTCTTCCGAAACAATTCTCTTCAAATAAAATCCTCTAAGCTGCTGACTCTCACAAAACTTGAAACATTTAATTACACGTCCAACGGTATACTAAAAACTGAGATTATCTCACAAATAATAATGTAATAAATCGGGGGACAAAGAACTGATAAATAAAACTAATGTAATGTTTATTTTTATGAAATTATGAGAAATAAATGAAAATTATTCTTGATAAAATTGATATTTAATGATTACACCATCTTACATTAAAGTTGAATGAAAAAGAAAAAGAATTACTTTAAAAATTATAAAAGTTGCTGGGATTGGGTTCCTACTTGCAGAACTCAAACAACATTCACCTCTGGTCGAATGATAGTGTCTTTCAGTGACACAGCCTGTTTTTTTGCCTAGATGGTTGAATTCAAATGATTCATATGGTTGAATTCAAATGATTCTTATGGTCTTCTTCAGATGGATATAACTGTGACTTTCCTCAAAGCAATGTCACTTGAAGAAGAGATATGGTGGCAAATGGACGGATGTCTAGCTCAAAATGGACAAGGTATAACCTCCTGGCTCAATCAACATCCTGGAAGATGTATTGGGAAAGCGGCCCTGAGACCTGATATGACGTCGCTTGATTTGCTAGTTTGGGGTAGGCTCAAGTCACAATTGTACAAAATACCCATTTAGGACTTAAGCCACCTGATCGCACGGATTCATGAATCGTGCCTGGAAATGAGAGCTAACCATGATGAGACTGGAAGGGCTACATCAGTATTGATGATTAGATGTCGTCAGTGGGTTGTGCTAGTTGTAGCAACTTGGTTTTTATTTATTATTTTATTATTTATTCAACTTTAATGTAAGAATAATTTCAAATCAGCATTAAATTTGCTTTAAGGCTAATGCACTTTCAGTTATCACAAGTGTCAATCATTAAATGTCAACTTTATTTAGAAATATTTTCATTTAATTCTGATGAGATCACAATAATAAATGTATTCGTTTTATTTATTAGTCTTTTCCTCCCTAAATTTTCAATTATCGAAATTAAATTTTATGAAATTGAGAGATAATTTATATTCTGAGTTTACCGTTGGAAAGTATTACATTTTATAACTTTTGAGAGATTTCAGGTGTTTGCAGAATTTTTTTAGAGAGTAGAATTCTTGAAAATTAATCACTAACTAGACTTTTTTTTTTATTAATATCAACTCTTTAAACAGTTATTACAGTTTAAAAAGAAACTTGTGAGCATTATAAGTGCATAAAGTAAAATTAATGCTGATTTGAAAATAGTAATGTAATGTTGAAGCATGGTATGTACAGGCAGAGAGAATTGGGTTTTTACTATCTCTTTTTCTGAATAACTTAGAACGGCATAGGTCAGGAATAGAAACAGATAACACGTGTGGTTGGCGGCATTTATCTTCATTTTTGGTCAAGTTTTACCCCCTTGAGTAATTTTATCAACTTGCAATACACCCAGTATGTGTGTATAAAAAGTGCTGAGTGGGTCTCCCGTGGTCTAGTGGCTAACCCCTTAGTTTCATCCGCGGGAGATGGTGGGTTCGATTCCCACTGGTAGCAGGAATTTTCTCCTCTTACAGCCCATTGGATGCGCTAATGGGCCATATGTCGATGCACCGTAAAAAAAAAAAAAAAAAAAAAAATTGCATTTACACCAATTACCTCGATTGTGAAGTGGTTAGATTTCTATTTAAAAATAAAAGCTTCAGACACAACATTAAAAACAAAGCAATCTAAAAAATAGCTATTAAGAACTTTATTCAATTCAAAATTAATTATTTGAATTAGAAAATGCAATCACCCCTCTTAAGAAAAATATGATTGTAGTCCTTAGAGAAAGCATTTTAGTATTAGAGAAAAGTGGTAACCTGTAGATAACAAAATAAACTTTATACCATTAAGTAAGTATTATTAAAAACATAGTAAAAAAAAGGACTTACAGTATGTTTAATATCAATACCCAAACTACATAATGAACAACATTCCGGGTTTAAGGCAGTCTTTAGCAATCTAGATTCATTAGGATCTGGTATAATTTTCCCTTGGATTACGAGTTTATTATTAACTTTAGTTTCTTCAACTGTAAAGAAAATAAAAAAAATATTTCTTATTTATATAATTATTAATTAAAATACTTCGAGAAAAAAAAATAACAGGAGGATTTACTGTTTTTTAAGAAATGTTGTGTTGACAAACTTAAACACCTAAATAAAGTTACAGGTGCAACTTCATGAACAAGGAATCTCAGCACATTGGGTGCCTTGATTCTTAAACTAAACATTTCTGAAACAAAGTATAGACATTAAGGCAATAAGAATGACATTTTAAGAATCTTATAAAATTAGAATACTTCACGTAAAAACAACGTGAGGTTTTGATAATGCAGGTTTTCTGTCCAAAGAAGTAACGTCATGAGGTGCAAAGAGTAAAAAAAAATGAAGGCTTAGGATATTTCTATAATTCAATTACGTCATTAAAACAAACAAAATGCTTTATTTGTAATGCCAACTATTTATTCACGACAAGGGAGTGTATATGATCAATGTCTATTAAGGTCTCATTAACATAGAGTAAATACTATGAAAACAATCAGGACACAACAGATGTTGTATGTTCAAAAAATGAATTTCATGATAAAGCGAATTTACGGTGTATTATGAAAGAAATGCGTCCGATTTTACTGTTAGGCGACATTTGATCGCAGCGGTATAGAAAGCATTGGGAAATGTGGTAGAGAGTTTGTCCTTCTTATGCAGCCGGGTGCCAGATTATTCCGGGAAGTCCGCGTGGTTTGCGTTTTTGTAAGTTTGTGCTAGTTGAGAGGCATATAATGTACTTTAGCAGTATTTGGTAAGTAATATACCGCCCCCCCCCCACATGAAAGGTGAAGGTACATTTAGTAAAATGTTTCTATAAACAATTCCTTTAAAATACTTTGCAATTTTTACTTTATATTGTGTTAAATACTTATTTAAAGCAATATCGTCATAATGAACAATAGCAAGGTTAATGGAAATCGTCAAAACTCGTTAACGATTTAAAATGTTTCTTTAATTTTTTTTTAATACCACCCTCAAGCATAGGAGATCTCTGGTTTTACATCAGAAGTCTATTCAGGATCCGCATTTTCTGTCCAAATTGATAGCTCTTTCTTAGGCCGGGCGCAAATTGAGCCCAGCGCAGACGCAGCAGAGACGAAGCACAGGCCTCGGCGTTTCTGCAACACATTAGTTTCAATGGAGTGCCGCATATTGAAGCCAGCGCAGGCGCAGGCGCGGCAAGGACCTCTGTCGTCTCTCGGCGTTTTAGCACTTTCCTCCGAAGGAAAGTAGCTATTGAGGTTGGACTCATGACGGAATTTTTGAAAAATGTCTTTAAATCTTTATCGATCCTACCTAGTAGACACCGAAAATGACCCCCGTTAAAATTTATATATATATATATATATATATATATATATATATATATATATATATATATATATATATATGTCTGTTAACACGATAGCGGCCAGAGTTTTTGTTTTTTCGTCACGAAACTTGGTATATAGCATTCAATTAGCAAACGATTGAACGAGTTCGTTAACCACCAAAGTCGGTCCACCGGAAGGGGGGGTTTACCCCAAACCCAAAACACTAATTTGACTATGTCAGCCGTAATATTTGTTATATTTCAACGAAATTTGGTATTCGTAGTGGCAATATAGAGAGAAAAGTGAGATATAAAAATGAACTAAATCGGTTCATTAGGAGGGGGGGTTTACTCCGGGCCCACAATACCAATTCGCCACTACCAGCCGTGATTTTTGGTATATTTTGACGAAACTCGGTATTCGTAGTGGTAATCCACAGGTAAATATGTGTTGTAAAAATAAACTAAATCGGTTCATTAGGAGGGGGGGGGGGTTTACTCCGGTCCCACAATACCAATTCGCCACTACCAGCCGTGATTTTTGTTATATTTCGACGAAACTCGGTATTCGTAGTGGTAACCTACAGGTAAATATGTGTTGTAAAAATGAACTAAATCAGTTCATTAGAAGGGGGGGGGTTTACTCCGGACCCAAATTCCTAATATATTCATACCGGTCGTAATTTCTGCTGTATTGTAACGAAACGCGGTATACGTCGTGGGTAACTCATGAGAAAGAAGTGTTGTAAAAATGAGCTGAATCGGTCAATGATATTAATCAAGGATACTGGCTTGTTGGGAGTACTAAGAAAGATTTAAATTCTATTATTAATAAACTAAATGTTTATGCTAAGGTAAAATGTTAAGAAGAGTTCAATGTTTTCATAGATTATGTAATAATAAGGAAATAACTTAAATCTAGGTAAATTAAGGAATAAATTACAAACATACCAGAGAATAAAAATAATAAAAACTAAAATGTGATAATAGATATAAAATGGCGCTAATTATCCGAGCAATCGGTGCACCATAATAATAAAAATGGTAAACATAAAACCTTTGTAGATTGTAAGAATATAAGAGAAAATTTATTATCTAGAAATAATGATGCGGATAGTGAACTAATAAAGAAGTATAATGAGTATTTATAAGAAAGAACTGGTTGTGAATTTAACTGATATAAAAATCCCTTAGGAAGTAATTAATTAAATGAAAATGTAGATTTGTTTCTGACGAATGCACAGATAGATATAATAAATGTAATAGTAGATGTAGAGTGTATTTTAAAATCATTAGATACTTGTAAAAACCATTTTAATAGCCTTAGAAATGATATAAGTAGGAAAATTGGAAATTTTGTAGAGAAGAAATAAAAAAATGTTTTTAACTGGGTAAATTAATTAAAATTTGGGAGGATTTAAAAATTACAATTAGGTTAAAAAAGAAAATTCTAAAGTTATATTATTATAAATGGCTTAGAGGGTTGAATGAGATGTTAACACTTCATTTTTTTTTTTTCTAGTTTTTTGAAAGTGGCTTAAAGGCCAAAACGTGTGTGTAAGGAGAGGAAATAAATAAATGAAATATTTATGGAATAGGTGATGATCATACTAGGGCGTTTTTAATTTAGCTTGACCTCAGAATTTTCTTTTGGAGAAGGATATTATAAAAATTTTCACTATATTTTTAAGTCTACTTAATATTTCGAGTGATATATCCGAAATCGTTTTTAAAATATTAAACTCGCCATGAGTTTCTCTTTTTCTCAAAAAGTTCCTAGATTTCCCTATCTTTCATTTTTTTTTTAAAATACAGACGACAAAAAAAGCGTACTGTTTTCGTATCAGATTTGGACTCAAGGCTCAGCAGCGCAGCGCGTGGCTTCTATCGGAACTAGGCAAGTTACCGAGCTGGGTTCAATTTGCGGTACAGTTTCTGAACTGGGCCCTACGGACCTCCTCTGTCTGTTTTTTCCCTATTTCTGAAGCCCCTGTGCTGCGTCTGCGCTGGGCTCAATTTGCGCCCGGCCTTACAACCCTTAATAGTTTATTTATCCCTCGTAGATAGATATTTTGAGTTAATACTAGTTCGTATTCCATAGGAATTTTGTAAGTGTAGGTGTTGAGATCTTGGTGGAATAATAATTATAGACAAATGCCAAGATTTCTATGCCATGTCTAATTCTGAAAATATTTAACTAAGACGTTTCTTTGAGCATCTTAACAGAACAGACCTTTTGAGATTGCTTATCACTGAAACGTATAAGTTTGTGTTAGTATTGGGGTAGGTAATCTAAATTTTTCCTGCTTTTTATTTTTTTAATTATTTTTAGGAGTCTGCTCATTCTGCATTATAATGTTAAAATATGTATGGATTGATAAGGAATCAGCCAAACAGATAAAAATATTTGGGTAAATGTGAAGGAGCGCGGTCTCCGCACCGATCCTTTTGAAATGTGGCAATATAACGTATTTTGATGCACTAAACACGAATCCGTAAAAAAAAAAAGCTCGCTTTTCACTAGGAAAGAAGTTATAAAACACTAAAGTTCACTGTTGTGCGGGTTCTGAAATGTAATGTAACCTACTATGTTTGACAACATGCGCATGCGCGGGTATGGAAAAGTTCGTAATAAGGATGTCTAATTGAAATTTACCATCAATTATTTATCAATTTATCTCCAGTTAGTTATTCAAAAATATTTTTTTAAAATAATAACCATTCTTTAATTTTTTTTTTTTTAATTTTAAGAAGATATCAAAACTCTAGTCAATCCAACTCGCTAAAATTAATAGAATTCTATTAATTTTAGCGAGTTGGATTGGCTAGGGGTTTTGATATCTTCTTGAGCGAGCGGAAACGCATAGCACGTATGCCCAAAAGCGACAATTTACGACCAAGTCAGCTACCACAAGGTGAGTCTAAATTTCAATTACACTTCGTCATTAAGGACTATTGCGCATGCGCGTGTTTACAAATACGCTGTTACCTCGTCTTTTATAACCTCCATAACAGTGAACTTTAGTGCTTAATAACTTTTTTCCTAGTGAAAAGCGAGCTTTTTTTTTAACGGATTCGTGTTTAGTGCATCAAAATACATGTCATAGTGCAACATTACAAAAGGATCGGTGTGGAGACCGCGCTCCTTCACATTTACCAGTAATTTAATTGAAAGAAATTTATACTTTCATATAAGTATAAATGAAACCTGAAAGATTCTGAAGTCAATCAATATATGCTTTATACTAAAGAATTTGATCACTTTTCGAATAAAACAGTGCTTCTATATACATATATCATTCCTTATAAGTAGATTCTTTCAAATATGTATGTGAATAAGAAAAATTCCACTTTTGAATGGAAGAAGATTAATGTTCAGCATCGAAAAATGGCATACAAAACACGGTAAATCTGAAGGAGAGCGTCCTCAGCTACGATTTTTTTCAAAGTTTGCACCATAACGTATTTTGATGCACTAAACACGAATCCGTTGAAAAAAAAACCGCTCTCAATTAGGAAAGAAGTTATTAAGCACTAAAGTTCACTGTTATGGAGGTTATAAAAGACGGGGTAAACAGCTTATATGTAAACACGCGCATGCGCAATAATCCTTAATGACGAAGTGTAATTGAAATGTAGACTCACCTGTGGTAGCTGACTTGGTCGTAAACTGTCGCTTTTGGGCATACGTGCTATGCGTTTCCACTCGCTCAAGAAAACATCAAAACCCCTAGTCAATCCAACCCGCAGAAATGAAAAGAATTCTATGCCCAAAAGTCGTCCAAGGCATTCTTCTAATGCTCCTAGCCATCTACAGACGCGATGTTCGGTGGATATAAGTCCGCCGCGGTAAATCTGAAGGAGAGCGTCCTCAGCTACGATTTTCTTCAAAGTTTGCACTATAACGTATTTTGATGCACTAAACACGAATCCGTTGAAAAAAAAAACAAAAAAATCCCGCTCTCAACTAGGAAAGAAGTTATTTAAAAAAAAAGTTCACTGTTATGAAGGTTACAAACGATCGCATAAGCACCGTACTTGTAAACTCGCGCATGCGCTATAGTCCTTAATGAAGAAGTGTAATTGAAATTAAATATCAATTATTAAAATTTACCAACACTTATTTATTCAGAAACATTTTTTTAAATAATGAAACATTCTTCAAATTTCTTGTTTCGCTCCTGAAAAGTATTATATAACAGAAATCCCTTAATAATTAGCTAATGCCTTTATGATTTGTTCCTTCTAATTCCTTTAATAATTAGCTAATGCCTTTATGATTTGTTCCTTCTGATTCCCTCTAAGCTGTAATTAGGTTTTTATTGTTAGCGTCATTACAGTTTTTTGTAGCAAGTTGAAAATGAAGTTACACGACTTCATAAGTTTTCGGAGAGAGGTTCGAGATAATATACCACGATATGGGAGACGAGACGACCATTTAGATGGGTATTTATCCGAATTTCTCTTTAAACGTGCCTACAAATATGAAGAGCACATAAATGCTTTTTTCGGTGCGATTGCGGACTTATATCCACCGAACATCGCGTCTGAAGATGTCTAGGAGGATTAGAAGAATGCCTTGGACGACTTTTGGGCATAGAATTCTTTTCATTTCTGCGAGTTGGATTGACTAGGGGTTTTGATGTTTTCTTGAGCGAGCGGAAACGCATAGCACGTATGCCCAAAAGCGACAGTTTACGACCAAGTCAGCTCCCACAGGTGAGTCTTTATTTCAATTACACTTCGTCATTAAGGACTATTGCGCATGCGCGTGTTTACATATAAGCTGTTTACTCCGTCTTTTATAACCTCAATAACAGTGAACTTTAGTGCTTAATAACTTCTATCCTAGTTGAGAGCGGATTTTTTTTTTTTTTTCAACGGATTCGTGTTTAGTGCATCAAAATACGTTATGGTGCAAACTTTGAAGAAAATCGTAGCTGAGGACGCTCTCCTTCAGTTTTACCAAAAAGTTACTAAGCATTAAAGTTAACTGTTTTGCAGGTCACGAAGGATAACTTAAACAATAATATTTGTAAACACATATTTTATTCCTTTTCTCTCTCTCTCTCTCTCTCTCTCTCTCTCTCTTTTTTTTGGGGGGTATTTTACATTTATTTCGCATTATGGGCGTATGTGCTATGCGTTTCCGCTCGCTCAAAAATAAATTAAAACTCTAGTCAATCCAACTCGCTAAAATTAATAGAATTCCATTAATTTTTTCGAGTAAGAAACCAATCGATTTTTCTTCGTCAGGAACATCGCGAACTAATTGTAAAAGACGCACTTTTTTCTCACTAACATAAGCAGAGCTTTTTCATAAACAAAAGCTAATTCACTTTTGAAGGTTACTTTACAAGACCCAATACAAGGTTACTCCCAACAAGAGCCAATACAATTGCTCAACGTAATCCTCCAATAGGAAGGTAAAGGAGTTATGCGCATGCGCTGAATCACTGATACAATCACTACTGCTACTTCAAAAGTAACTGGATGTGGTCTTCACAAAAAGACCCCTGAATTGTTAGTATTCCCCCCCCCCGAAATTTTCCTAGCCCCTCCCGAAATTATTCTCTATATACGCCCATGTAAGTTAAGTATACTCAGGGAACGGGAAGGAGCCCTAATTGTGGAGTGGTGGGAGAAAGTGATGAGGTTTTTTAATAGAGAAGATTTGCCAGTGTGCGCAGGCTTATCTGGTTTCTTATCAGCTACGCTGATAACGCTATCTGCTGGTTCTAATGCTGAGTGTAAATATTGTCTGTTCTACATGTTCTTTTTTCATTATTTGAGTTTTATAATAAAGACCTAATACTTCGAACTACAATTCCATAAGATCGGATGAATGTTGATGATTCTGTATCCTAATAAATTTGTTTTGTAATGTGTAATTGAATCTCCTTTCTTCAAGAAATCTCGGACATTCTCAAATAATCACACATTCTACATTTCACGCAGGTAGGGGAAGATGTATTACATGTTCTATTGCCCCCCCTTTCCGCTTTAAAAGTTTTGAATGGAATGTCATTGAAAACATTAAGTGCACTGTTTATATCCCGAGTTAGTTTATACGAATTGTAGTGTTTACTTAAATTAATGTATACTCATTGAAATGAAACACTAGACTGATTGTCCTTTATTATTAGCTACAATTAACTCTTGGTTGCTAAGCAACAAAACATATGGTTATTACCATTACAGGATACTACATCTTTCCCCCCTTACGAAATTATTTGTATAAATCATAGTCTTTGAACTTGACAGGTGTTTTCACTATTCTTCCGCTTCTAGTACTTCTCTCTTGCAAAAGCTCTGGTCCACTCAATTCTTCATTAGACTTTATAGACTGCTCTTCCTGGTTGTTCTCTGTTAACGATTCTTCTGGCTGAATCTTTTGAAAGAAAGACGAATTGCGAGTTACCTCGGATCCATCTCGGCTTGCAGTAATCTTCGTTCCGCTGACATCCTTCACCTGATAGGGGGAAGGGTCATAAGGTGTTGAATACTTGTTCCGTTTTTCCTGTCTGACCAAGACCGTATCCCCCTCTTCAAGTCTATGCTCTCTGACATGTCTTCTCTGGTCTGCATACTCTTTCATTTTCTGGCGATTAGTCTCTTCATTTTTGATTAATTTTTCATCGATTTCAACATCTAAAATGTTGTCTGGAATGCCTGGAAGATAAGACCTGAAGTTATTCCTCAGAAGAGCTTTGGCGGGAGCGATGCGAGTCGAGCTATGCGGTGTATCCCGATACTGCAGCAAATATTCGGGTAAGGCCTCTTCCCAATTACGACCCTCGATTTCGGCTGATCGAATGGTTTTATTTAAATTGAACATGAAGTGTTCGGCCCTGCCATTAGCTTCAGGCCAATGGCTTGTAACTCGGTGGTGTTTTATTCCAAGATTGATGCAAAATCTTTCGAATTCTATGCTGTTGAAGGGTGGCCCGTTGTCAGTCTTGATAGTGTTTGGTAATCCGAATAGTGAAAACGTTTTGAATAAGAGTTTAGTCACTACATCAGTTTTCAGTGAACTCAGAGTTTCAACGATCGGAAACTTGCTGAAATCGTCCACGATTACACAAACGTAACGCCCGTTTGGCCAAGGTCCTGAAAAATCCACCGAAAGAGACTCCCAAGGGCCCAATGGCATCGGCTGGAGCCGAATTGGATCTCTTTTCTTAGTGTGATTGTTGGCACAACACGGGATGCATTTTGAGACAAGTTCTTCGACGAGTGAATTCATCTTGGGGAACCAAACTTTGCTTCTCAACAACTCCTTTGATTTGGTGATCCCTTGATGACCACGATGGGCAAGTCTAACGACCCGTTGTTGCAAATTTTGAGGAATTACTAAACGAGATCCTCGCACCACAATGTTATCGCTTGTTACTGCGATCTCATCCTTGATTGGGCGGTATTGAGTCAAAATTGAATCTGACCAGTTTCCGGTGCGAACAGCATCAATAACCTCTCTCAAAGTGGGGTCACTGAGAGTTTCACTTGCAATTTCCTTCCGGGATATTCTAGATGGCAAGTGTGCAGTCGTCACAAGGTTGATGTAGTCTTCTTCACTTGATGTGACTCTCTTCTTGAAAGGGTGACGGGACATATAGTCAGAAGGGTTATCTTTTCCAGAAATGTGGGATACTGTGAATTCATAGCCCATTAACTTGAAAATAAGCCTTTCCAAACGGGGCGAGGTCTTGTGCCCCGATTTGGTCAGTAGCGACACTAGTGGCTTATGATCAGTGTGAATGACGAACCGAGACCCTGCTAAGTATTCATGGAAGTATTGAGTTGCCCAAGAAACTCCCAACATTTCCCTCTCAATTTGACTGTATCGTTTTTGTACGTCCGATAAACTGACACTCGCGCAAGCTATTATTGCAGGCTTCTTATTACCAGGTTGTGCTAAGATGGCTCCAAGACCCTCGGGTCCAGCATCTGTGTATAAATGTAGGATTTTCCTTTTATCAAAATACTTGATAGAAATGGCATTACTAACTTCTTTTTTTATAAGCTCAAAACAGGATTGTTCCTTTTCTCCCCATTTCCACTTAACGTCCTTCTTTTCCAAATTTCGAAGAGGTTTTGTCAGATTAGCTAAATTTGGTATAAATCTAGTAAGGAAATTTACCATACCCAAGAAACTTTTAATGCCGTGAACATCAGTTGGCGGTTTCAATTTAAGAATGGCTTTTTTCTTCTTAGGGTCCACAAAAATTCCTTCACGTGAAAGCACGAAGCCCAAGTAAGGCACTGTGTCCTGCTTGAAAAGGCATTTTTCCTCATTTAATGTAAGGCCTGCGTCCTGCAACCTTTTTAAAACAGCTTTCAGAGTACGATCGTGTTTATCTTCTGACTCGCCAAAAATTAATATATCATCACTAACATTTACACAGCCCGGGATGTCAGCTATAGTTCTTTGTATAACAGCGTTGAAAATTTCAGGCGCTGAGTTAATGCCAAAACTTAGTCTTTTGTATCTGAACAAGCCCAAGTGGGTAGCAAATGTAGTGATGGAGCGTGAATCAGGATGCAATTCAAGTTGATGGAAACCCTTGTTTAAGTCCAATTTTGAAAAGACAGTAGACCCATTAATTAGTGCCGCAATTTCTGAAAACGTAGGATTGGGGTAGCGTTCTCTTTGAATCGCTTTGTTTGGTTTCCTCATGTCAACACAAACTCTCACGCTCCCATCCTTTTTAGGTACAACTACAACTGGTGAAAACCAAGATGTTGGTCCATCAGCTTTCTCAATGATGTCAAGTTTTATCAATTTATCAATCTCTTCCTCTAATTTCTCCCTGAGGTGGAAAGGAGTACGACGATACATGATAGCGGACGGTTCAACATCAGGATTTACGTGCAATTTAACGCAAACATTTTTTAATTTGCCAATCCCATCAAAAATCTTTGGAAATTGTTTCTTGATCAAATCCTTCCTGTCGGCTATTCTAAGTGCCAGTGATACAATCCCCAGATCTCTGGCAGTATCACAGCCTAATAGCGAGTCCCCTTCCTCTACGACAACCACTTTAGCTCTCACAGTGCAACGTTTGACGACAAAATTACATCTAAATTCACCGAGCACCTTCACGGCCCGGCCCTGATAAGCTTTGAGAGAACAGCGAGTACGTTTCAATGGAGGTGGATCAATTAAAGATTCATAACTTTTTCTATTAATTATGTTCACTGAACACCCAGTGTCTACTATAAAGTCAATAAACTTTCCACAAATGTTCAATCTCTTTGTTGGAATGCCTCTACTTTTGGCCATATTTAACAAATTGAAGGACAATTCAGCATTAGAATCACTGGAAGATGATTCAGAATTTTTATCTACAGTCTGATTGATTGAACGATTTTTTCGTTTATTAACCCTTTCCGATTTCTTCTTCGAAGATAACGAACAGTTTTTCGTGTACGGCAAGTGATTATATTTATCGCAGGCCTTGCAAAGATTACCCCTTGCTGGGCAATGTTGCCCTCTTTTGTGTGGCCAAGAACCACCACAATTGAAGCAAGAACGAGTGACATTTTGCACCAAATCAGAATTAGACCCGGAAAACGAAGAAATTTGAGTTTTCACAATTTCTTCCGTTTTACCAAAATCCAAAGCATTTTGAAGTGACATATTCTCTTTTTTCAACATTTCTTTCCTCAAATTATCAGATGTTGTACCGAGTAAAATTTGGACTTTAATTTCAAAATCAGTCCTTTCCGCAAAATCACAAGTTGCCGCCATTTTCCTTAAACGAATATAAAATTCCATAATTGACTCAGACGGTTGTTGTTGGGTTTTCCGGAATTTGTAAATTTCGTATAAAACATTCTTTCTGGGGACAAAATGATTAGTCAACTTTTCCTTCGCTTCCTCGTAAGAAAGGCCTACATCTTGCAAATTTCGAAATATTTCCTGAACTTCACGACCCGCACAATTCAACATTAGTGCGCGTTTCCGTACATCCACTGTAACATCAGCCGCCACTAAGAAAATTTCAAATTCGCTCAACCAAGATGACCAGCGACTCGCTGCATTTTCATCCAGATGAGGATCGAATGGCCCCGGTTTTACAGCAACCTCCATATTGGGGTAAAAAAAATAGATAGACTTACCGAAGATGATTTTTACATTCACAGTACTAAACTAGGCTTGGAATATTTCCAAGAGCCTTCACAACCCGGCCAGTTGGACCACCGACCTCCAATTGTAAGGAACAACAATTCGGTAACTGCCGACTGCGCCAAAATGTAGTGTTTACTTAAATTAATGTATACTCATTGAAATGAAACACTAGACTGATTGTCCTTTATTTTTAGCTACAATTAACTCTTGGTTGCTAAGCAACAAAACATATGGTTATTACCATTACAGGATACTACACGAATCTCCCATTAGTTTTTAATATTTTTTTTTAATTCTTATATATTTTTAACCTTTAATTCTTAGAGACTTTTTTTTCCGGGGATTCATCTTTGTCCAGTTGGTAAATTATTCCCTTGCATGGTTTTAATTTTTCTTAAGGGGCTGAAGATACCTACATAATCTCCGCGATAGATTTCTGCATTTTTACATTAGAAGCTTCGATCAGACAACTTCCATTCCTTATTAATTTGTTAACAAGTTTGGCGTTGCGTGCCTTGGATTACCAAGTGAGTAATATACGGCGATCCCTTGGCTTAGCCCCCCCTCCATGCTCTGTAACAATTGTAAAATAAATTTTTTCCTCCTCTTTATTAAAGAAAGACTCCGCATCTGTTGAATAATATTAGTGTTGTGTGCTCTTTTTGAATAGGAAGATGTCAGATTGACTTTACTTGATTTCTTAGTCCAGATCTTTCTCACTTGCGAAAATTCACTCTTCAATTTTATTTTAGATAGTTTAATTCACGAAAACAGAGTATATTTAAGGCAATATTCTTAAAATCCAGCTATCTGAAGTTAGAGAACGTTATTGGATAACCACACATAACCCTAAAATGAAGTGTATTTTAATTTAATTGAGAAAGTAATTTAATTGAAAGAAATTTATACTTTCATATAAGTATAAATGAAATCTGAAAGATTCTGAAGTCAATCAATATATGCTTTATACTAAAGAATTTGATCACTTTTCGAATAAAACAGTGCTTCTATATACATATATCATTCCTTATAAGTAGATTCTTTCAAATATGTATGTGAATAAGAAAAATTCCACTTTTGAATGGAAGAAGATTAATGTTCAGCATCGAAAAATGGCATACAAAACACATATAATCTTTGAAAAGGAAAGTCCTAAAATGTTTATATTTAGAGTTCTATAATCAACTGTTAGTAAAATGCTTTTAATAAATATGAATAAAATTCTCCTCCACAAATGTTCAACTTATTTTAGAAAGCTTGTAAGTAGTTAAATTTAATAAATGATTTAGTTGACAAATAAATTGTATAATAAAATAAAAGAAGCAATTGGGTTAATTGAACCTTAAACAATTATATTATTTGTGTATAAATAAATTTGATATACTGAAGTGCTCATGAGAGAGAAATTGTTTTATCTTGCAATTAAACAATCCAATCTTGTTGTGTTTGTTCTTTTCTTTTGCTACTTTTTGGTTTAAAGATTCATAAAATTTATGTTTCTTGATGTAACTCAAAAGAAGAAAGCTTTTAGGAATCGGTGTAAGTATGCTTAAGGCTTGACAAGTATCCTGAATTGCATCTTTTGCTTAAGTTTTACATTTATTTTTAAAAAGGCTAACCACATTCATGTATATAAGGAAAAGAAAATGCAATTTCTTAGTAGTTTCTTTGATTTATTATATTCAGACGTGTATGATTTGATAAGAAATTTCATTAGCTCAATTTGAACAAGAAAATACAAATATTTACTCTAGATTGTTCTGTCATCCATCTTGCTTGAAATAAAGTCAAGATTAGCTCCTGAGGTTGCTGCCTAAAATATTTAGTCTTTCTCTGTTATCAGTGGATCCCCACACATTTAACATTTTCTTCATCAAACTTTTAGATTGTCTAATAAATCCCTTCTCTTAACCTAAAGTAATTCTGAGGTATGTTGTTTTCCTGGTTTATATCAACCAGTCTTTGAATTGCCTAGATACATTTTTCACATTATTATACTTCTATATATTCATTTGAATATATGATTGTATGGTTATTGGAATATAGAGTTTACTTATCCATGTTTATAATTGCTTTACAGTGTTGTACTGCAATTGTAAAGGGAGCTATGTCGCCTGTTAAACCAGTCCTGGTTGTCCACGGAGGAGCTGGTTCTATTCCTGATTCGAGGGTACAAGGAAAGTTTGATGGAGTTAAAAAGGCAGCCATTGTAGGAAATGATGTTTTAAGAAAGACAGGAAATGTTCTCGATGCTATTGAAGCCGCTATACACATTATGGAAGATGAACCTGCTTTTAATGCTGGTAATAAATATACATTAACAATCAATATTATTTTTTATGTCTTTTGTATGGGAGTTATCCTTCCTGTTTACTATTTAACCACAACACAGTAAAATATTCTGTAAGAACTGTTGTGGAACTAAATTAGAACACAACATTCCTTTCAATGCTCCTTTTGTTAATAATGGTAACATGTTGTTTCTATTTCTATCCAATCTTTTACTTTATTTTGCATTATTCTTAAAAACTTTAAATTAGAAAAAATATTTTTAAGATTAGATTCTTTTCATGTAAGTCAGAAAATCTAGAACTAAAATCAGCACACTTGAAAAAGAGCTAATCTTCAAGATAGAAGTATTTTGCTATTAAAAATCCTTTAAAAGCATTGAAAAATAAAGACAAATGTAGAAAATGAATATTTGAAATTGTAAATAGCAAAAACCATTATAATATGATCATGTTTTTTTTGAACCAGGACAGTTCTTGTTTGAGTCTGAGTTAAGGAAAGCTTGACACTTTTGGCTTGTTAAATCAAACGAGTTAATAAATTAGAATCAGTAAACTCCTGCAAAATATACATACATTTTATTTAGAACTCAACCACACTTCAATTTTCTTCACTGTCCAAGATATTAATCTGTGCATTTTTAGCTCTTTCATATGACTAGTGAAAGGATTTTTGAAACAGTTCTTCAAATTTTCTTTGATCCTTTCTACAAGGTAGTGAAATTGACAACCATTCTTATATATCCCACACCATAACCTTTTATTATTATTATTATTATTTTTTTTTTTATTAAATTGACTTAACAACATGTTCTTATTGTAAATTTTTTGGTGGGTATATACATATTATGGTATAGGGCACTATGTCCTGCTCCCATAAATAACGAAGATAAGACAGTGAAAAATAAAATCATTACCATTTTCATTAGTTGTAAAAGACACCTCAAGTGGAGGATTTGGTTTTATTTGACTATGATAAATACTTCCAATTACCTATCAATGCCAATAAAAATGTAAAAAAGTTTTGTTAAACTGTTGCCATTTGTAATCAGAAATTTTTTGTTTGGTTTCAGGCAAGGGATCTGTGTTAAATTTGGCTGGTGGTATCGAGATGGAAGCTTTAATAACTGAAGGGAAGAACATGGATGCAGGTGCTTCAAATAATCACACGCACACACACGCACGCACGCACACACATAAATATAAATTTTATACACACACACACACACACACACACACACACACACACACACACACACACACACACACACACACATATATATATATATATATAAATTATTCTTGTAATATATATTATTATTTTGGAGGTTTCCTCTTCAGTTTTCTGAGGTAAATTATTTCAGGAACCTTGCCATGAATTAATTAAAGTTTTATCTTTTTCTATTTGATTACTGACATTAATTTAAAAATTGTGTGACTGTTCTTGTGGAATCTAGTAGTACTGCATGATTGGCATTTTTAATCAGTTTCTTCAAGATATTTAAATAATCAGTTGTGACAATCATTTTTGGCATGATCCCGTTGTGGTTGAAGCAATAAGGCCTGTGACCCTTGCAAAATTTAGTGAATAAAAATCTCACATCCCTACGTCAAATTCTTAATAATTGGCTAGTCTCTTGGCATACCCTATATCCTCTCCATTTGGCTACTAAAATATCAATAATAAAATTCGGCGTTAATAGCCCTATTATTGATAATCTGCGCATTTGTAATTGTCACTGTTTTCGAATGGCGACGGAATTCTATAAGCCTACACCATCCCCTGGCTCTGTTAGATTGCTTTGTTGCAGAGTTTACACATCAATTATGGATTATTTACATATAAGCAGATTTAAATATTGAAATTGTGAACACTTCAATTACCTAAATTATTATGAAGATTTACCACTAGTGTTGCTAGGTGAACCACTGCCAGTCCCAAGCCTGGGTAAAGGAGGAGGGTTGAGCGTAAGGGATGGGCGACCTCACCTCTATAAAAAAAGGGTAGTCCAGAACCTGCCGGAAGGTGAAGGAAATCGAAAGTTTTAAAGAATGGTGAAGGTTAAAAATACGAATTTAGTCCCCGGAGGGACCCATTCGGATTCGGGGGGGGGGTCCCAACCAGCACCAAGTCTTGAGAAATATTCGAAAAGAAAGAACAAAATTAAGAATAGTCAACGGCATGGACTTAGGATTGGGACGTGAAATGTCCAGAGTATATTGCAACCAAGTGCTAGTAGAGCTCTGGAGTTGGCGCTAGAGCAATATAAAGTAGATGTAGTGGCTCTGCAAGAAATTCGATGGGGAGATATTGACATAGTGTCACTTAATAAGTATATGCTCATAAATAGTGGATCTCAGGGAAATCAAAGAGGCACCGGGTTTATGATTAAGAAAAATATCCAGCAAGCTCTGCTAGGATACAGCTGTGTTGATGACTGGATCTGCAGAATCAGACTGAAGGGAAGATTCTGCAATATATCATTGATCAGTGTCCACGCACCTTGCGAAGATGCAGAGGAACAAGATAAAGAATCGTTTTACGCCCGCCTTTCCTTGGTGTGCGATGAGATACCACAGTATGATACTAAGATTGTACTGGGGGATTTCACTGCACAGATCGGCAAGGAAGACATATATAGACCCACTGTTGGGCAGTATAGCAGGCACGAGGCGACAAATGATAATGGGTTCCGATTAGTTGAGTTTGCTGCATCCAAAGGTATGAAGGTGATGACCACTATGTTTCAACACAAAGAGGTCCATAAAGAAACATGGATAAGCCCAGGTGACCGATCTAGAAACCAAATAGATCACATTTTAATAAATGAGCGACATTTATCCCACATTTCGGATGCACGAAGCTACAGAGGAGCGGATTGTAGCTCAGACCATTTCTTGGTGCTTGCACAATATCAGCAGCATCTGGCACTGAGAAAGAGAACGTTTGGGGAAAAAAGTGTAGGTTGGATACAGAGTTGCTTGTGAAGGAGGAAGCCACAAGACAAAAGTATAAAGAGGTATTCCAACTCCAGTGCCAGAAATGGGCAAAGCAAGAGGTGTGTGCTGAAGAAAGGTGGGAGAGATTAAAAGATTCAATCAGGAATGTGGCACAGGAGGTATTGGGACAAAAAAAGACAGTGAAAAGAAACCCTTGGTTTGACGAAGAGTGTAAGAAGGCCTTGCAGGAAAGGAATGAAGCTCGGATGAAAATGATCCAAAGGAAAACGCGCAGCTCATACAATGCATACTCCGAAAAGAGAAGAGCAGCTAAAAGAATAAAGCGTGATAAGAAAAGGGCGCATGAAATGAAAAACCTCGAGGAGATGCAAGAGAATTTTCAGGCAAGAGAAAGCCGAAAATTCTATAAAGGAGCTAAGTGGCTAAAACAGGGCTTTAGTCAACAAAGCGAATTCTGTCTGGATCAGCGAGGAAAACTTCTCACTGAAAATGAACAAATCAAGGGAAGGTGGGCCCAGTATTTCAAAGAGATACTGAATACAGGGACAGGTCACATGCCAACACCCCAGATGTACCATGCAGACAAAGATGAAGACATTGATGAGGACGTTCCACCGGAAAGAGACGAAATTATCTTGTCCCTAAAAAATAATAAGTCGCCAGGGCCCGATGGTATACCGGCAGAATTATTCAAATACGCCGGGGCAGACATCTGGGAGGAAGTATTTCAGGTGATATGGGATATATGGACAGCAGAAAAAATGCCAGCGGAATGGGGAGAGGCTATTATTGTCCCTATACACAAAAAAGGAAATAAACTTAAATGTGAGAACTATAGGGGCATAGCGCTTCTCCCAACGATTTACAAAATCCTGTCAGTGGCAATATGTCGGAGGTTAATGGAGAGGAGTGAACTACTACTGGGAGAATATCAGAGTGGATTTCGCCCGGGAAGGTCAACTATAGATCATTTGTTTTCCATTAGACAGATGTTAGAGAAAACGTATGAGCATAACATTGATCTACACCACCTCTTCATTGACTTCCGACAGGCTTATGACAGTGTTGATAGAGGGAAGTTGCTGCAGGCATTACAGTCACTGGGAATACCTGGGAAGCTAATAAGATTGACGAGGTTGACTCTGGAAGGAGCAAGATGTAAAGTCAAAACCAGAGTAGGCGTCTCTGATAGCTTCGAGGTAAACAGTGGCTTAAGACAAGGGGACCCATTATCACCTGTATTATTCAATCTCGCCCTTGAAGTCGCCATCCGAAAGATAAGGACTAACCCAGGTGGCACCATTTTCAATAGGCTCACTCAGCACATGGCGTAAGCTGATGATGTGGTAATAACAGGGAGGACCACAGCAGCTTTGGCCGGTGCTGTGACAGAATTCGATCGTGCCGCGCAAGACTTGAGACTCTCTATAAATAGTGAAAAGACCAAGTATATGAAAACCTCGAGGCAGACCGGAGAACAAGGAGAGACCATGGATTTGGGCGAGGGCACGTACCGTAGCTGTAGCACATTTAAGTACCTGGGGGGAGTAGTAACAGAGAACAATAACCTGGAAGCGGAGGTTAAGGGCAGAATGGTGGCGGGAAACAGATGCTTCTACGCCTTGCAAAAAGCTCTCCGATACTAAAGTCTCTCCAGGAAAGCAAAGATTTTATTATACAAAACTGTGATTAGACCAGTTGTTGTGTACGGCAGCGAAACGTGGACTCTGAGAGAGGTCTGTTGGCAGCGAAAGAAATGAGGAGAGGTCTGTTGGACCTGGGGGCAAAAGAAAGAGAGGCCGACCAAGACGGAGGTGGCTTGATGACCTGGAGGAGGACTTGCGAAAGCTAGGGATCTGAAATTGGAGGAACCTAGCAACAAACCGCTTGGAGTCGAGCAGGATGGTGGCAGAGGCCCAGGTCCTACAAGGACTGTAGCGCCCAACAGTGAGTGAGTGAGTGAGTATTATGAAGATTACATAGTTAGCCGTCGAGGTGATAAGCAAACATGGAATAGTTGGGATTCGGCCAAAAAAAAAACCTCAATACGATGTTTTGTAAAAAATCTATATTCAGGACGTTTCGGCTACTCTTTGGTAATCTTCGTCAGCTAAAATGACAAGAAACAAAGAAAAAAAAACAGAAATGAATACACAGAAAAAAAGTTTATAAGTAAGATAAATGAGAGTCTTCCAATCCATTAGAAATCACCCAAATTGAATAAAATTTGTTGCTCAACATTTTTGATTTTCCTAATTTTTTTACCAGTTATTCCCCTATACTAGGTGAGTTCAAACCTGCAGTAAAAACATTTTCTGGGTCATAGTTTTTTTTTGTCGGCCATTTTAAGTTTGCATTTTAACTACTTTTTGCCCGAAAACAAGTTTTACGTAAATTTATCTAACTCTCTTAATTTCATAGATATCAAAACAGAATAAACACTAAAATTATCAGAACGATATGCTCTTGATTTTTGTTCCTGCATTGTGTTTTGTAAATAATATGGAAATTGAAGAAAAAAAAATCATGAAAATTGATTAAAATTTAACGTAAAACAGGAGTTTTAGAGCTTCAAAATTATTAGATGAATAAAGACTCACCTTCAATTTTTTTTTCATGCATAGATGTATTATATGACTACTTGCTGCAGAAGTTTCAAGCTTGAGAACGTTTTCATTTTTTTTAAATAATTTCTCAAAGTTTGCAAGAATCGTATTTTTAGTGATATTTGAAGTACAATATCTCAAAAGGGCCTGAGTCGAAAATTATGAAATTTATACATATACGACCTCTTTATGACATTAACAAATGATATCAATTTGGTGACTGAGACTCAACTGGTTATCAACCTTACGGTGCATCAAAGTTTGGCTAAAATTACGTTATACTCACACAACATTTAATGACAATTCATAGTATAAATGGATTTACCTAGTATTTAAAAGGAACAAAATGTTAACTATGCAATCAGTAATATTCGCTATTACCACAAAATCAAATATTTAGAAAAGTTTAACTACATATTTGTGAAAAATTTGGTGACTGAGACTCAACTGGTTCCAGAATTACATTCCATCAAAGTTGGGCTAAAATTATATTGTACACACACAGAATTTAATGATAATTAATCTACATTGTAATGTTAAATACTAAATATTATTAGAACAAAGTGTAATAGAACAAAAATAAGTATATATAAATCTCATGAGATAGTATTACAATTTACTAAAAATATGAAGAGGATCGAAATTTCTGATGGGAATAAGTTAAATAGCTCATTAAGTGTCAATAAAAGTAACCTTTTTTGTTTTTGCACTCTGACATTGCCAATGACACTTATGACTTCTTAATTTAAGTTAATTTTCTGTATTTCTTTCTAGAAAGATGTGACAGAATACCTTGCTGTAGCTATTTAGCTACATTTAAAAAGTTATCCATCATAAAAAAAAAAAATTGAAGCAAAAACAGATGTCTGATTTGTTTTTAGCAGATTTGCCATAGCATTGGACAGAACGCTTGGTCACGTGTCGACTATTTTTCGATGCAGAATCACCAGAAAAAAAATGGACCAAATCGGTGACCCCACCGCTGTATACTCGTCTTGTTAGTTTTGAAATTTACTGATGTATATCTTATTCTGAAGCCAAATTTTTACTTCAGCATTAAAAAACAGCATGATCTCCTGAGTTTTGAAAATCCAGATCTTTACCAGTATATAGACAACAATTTGAACTTTTAAAATCAACTGTCATCTCAAACTCGGCGATGTGTCTAGTTTTGATTCTAGACGCCTTATTTAGTAAGTAATATTTTGGGGAATTTTTAATTCTGCTACTATTGTTCAATATTTTTGAGGCTGCTAATTCCATAGTCATTCTAAATTTTTAGTATAATCGGTTCTTCACTTTTAAAATTAATTTAACATGCTTGATTGATTTAATAGAGTTTTATTAATTGTTTTAAATGTATTTAAAATTGTAATAGTTTATAGGTTAAGTTTAACTTAATAGTTAAGGGTTTTTCTTTTTAATTTAAATTTTTTTCTTTTTAATGGATATGAAATCTACATTTCAAGTTATGAGAATGTCATGAAACAGTCGTGAAATTGGCTTTCACAAAAGTAGTAGACACCCTGATATCCGGTTTCTTTTAATGGGAAGTATGGCAATATCATTATAAATACTAATTTATATTTTTGTTTTCAGGGAGTGTTACTCTTGTTAGAAACATAGCTCATCCGATTTCACTCGCGAGACTCGTAATGGAGAAAACACCTCATACAATTCTTGGAGGCGATGGTGTCGAAGAGTTCATAATCAAAATGGGGATTCCTCGAGTACCTGAGTATAATTTACTGACTGATGCTGCTATTAACGCACTTGAAGAATTTCAGAAACGACAAGACAGTGGACCATCTGCCACTGAAATCGGAGAGTAAGTAAATCATTTTGAGACATGAACTCCATAGTGCAAATAATTTTTAGTTATTTTTTGGCTGTCTTTATGATAGCTTTAAGTCAATTATTAGCAACTCGCTACCCTAGAGAGCAGAACATGTCCTCATGAAAAAAAAGGCCATATAATCCGGCGAAACAATAGAAAATTGGTATAAATGAACTTAAAAAAATACATTTGTGTACTTACTTTATGTACTTTATACGAGTGTTTAAGTGAAGGCAATTTTTTCAAATGGCCAAAAAATATGATTTCCTGAGTGAAGTGCCGATGCCGAGTCAATGCGATGCTGATTTGAAGATAATTTTTTGAGCGAGCTTCGATTGGTCCCTTTTTAATAGTTAAGTTTTTTTTTTTTGGTCCTCCCTCAATACATTTCAAAAGTAAAACCCTTGTTTTTAATCTTTATTACAAACTAGCTGAATACCCGTGCTTCGTCACGGCAGATAAGTAGTTATTTTATTGCGTTAAATAATGTTTCATTAAAATTACGTTACTATACAATTCTGTGCAGTTTATTACAGCACGGTTCCCGTCATACTATATTTTATTCAATGGGCGTTAAAATTTAAAAGTTTATGTTTCCAAGAAGTCATATGGTAACACCCAATATATTTACGATTATTACCAAGGTTATAGGCGAGGAGGCTGTGCAAGGGTTCCGGATATTATTACCTCGCCTGGAAAACCTAAGGATATGCAATACATCACGGTTTGACCGGGACTGTCCCGGTATTTTGCAATTGTTTCGGTGTCCCGCCCAGTTTTATCAATGTCCAGGAAAAGGCTGTAAGATGTAAAAAGTAATGAATTCATGTTTATAAGAATCTTTTTTAAATCGGTTACTTTTCTACAATTAACATTTTTACTACTGCTCACAGTGTCAAAGAAATGAGAAGTAATCTAACTGTAAAACGCTGGAACTACCTGCACAGCACTGCCAGCTGCCAGACACTACTATTTGGCTGAGAGATTGTTTTAAGAAAATCAAGTAGCAAAAAAAGTTCCGTTCTTATTTTTAAGGTTTGGGTAGACTAACAGTTTAGGATTCCCCCTTCCCATTAGTTGCTAGGCTTAAAACTCACCAACCATTTTGCTTATAATTTGTACTCTTTTTATTTGTACCCCCCCCCCCCTGGTATGCCCATCCCATATTAATGTGTCCCTGTTTAACTCTCCAAAAATATGGCAAGCCTATCTGACGGGGGCAGGCAGAAAAGAAACGCAATTAAAACTCTACGAGGGACAGTTAATTTCTAGTAATTGAAGGTCTGCCATCATAGTTGAAATTAACCTCAATTAGAAATAAAACTATGAGATAGATAATGCAAGGTAACAGCTGTTCTTTATCGTCCTAGCAACGCAGGCTGCCTAGGCTTGCATTCTCTAACCAACTCAAACTTTAAACCCCCCTAAAAATGCTTAAAAATACGAACATCAAAAAATCCTTTCTTAGCGAGTGCCTACGTTATATAGGGAGTGTCCATACAAAATTTCAAAATTTTCTGTCGAGCGGTTTGGGCTCGGCGTTGATAGATGAATGAGTGAGTGAGTGGTATTTGACAAATATATAGTAGATAAGTATGAAAAAAAAAATTAAATAGGAAAAAAATGAGCATTTCAGAACATTAAACTTTAAAGTCGTTTTCCCCAAAATATGTTTTTCAAATCGTGCGATTCTCTGGCGTCTTCAACTTTTGCCTGATCAACATCAAATTTTAACTGCAGATTCATAATGATATTTGCTAGTAACGTATGTCGGAATTTTTCAATTAATTGAATTATTACGATTTTATGACCGATTTTCAGCGGATTTTCTTATTAGGAAATGAATAATTGTTCACCATTTTGGGCTAGTAACGTATGTCAGAATTTTTTATGACCGATTTTCGGCGGATTTTTTAATAGAAAATGAATAATTAATAATATAATAATAACCATTTTCAAAAAAATTAACATTTCTTAAAAAGCCTACGTACTTTACTAGATTTAACCTTCTTCTTTTGAAATAATTTTAGTTTTTCATTCTAGATTAAAAATTGCCGCCTGCAGGCTATCAACCATGAAAAAAGTGGGTTTCCGTTCGTCAGACACAGCACTGCCATTTTTTTGTTTTTAAGGCACATCTGCATCTAGGCCGTTAGCATAGGGCTATCTATAGGTTTCCACCCTTTCTCTGGAATACACTTTTTTTTTTCTTTCTTTTTTATTTAATAATTGACCCATCTGTAAATCACAAATATATTTTTGTTTTCGTTTACCAAAACCAGCTATACCAGTATTTGAAATTAATAAGTAAATGTAGGTATTTACCAGAAAACATTTTATTTTTTAGATTGAGCAAGCTTATTTATTTATAAGAAGCAAACTTTATGCAAATATCAGTTGGTTTAATATGATTCTAATTTTAATGGTTTTTTCATTAATTTTTCTCTTAATGAAAAAACCACCAATACTTTTAACTAATTTAAAGACATTGTCACTATTTGTAGTAAAGTGCCGGGAGGCGTTGGTACTGTTGGTTGCGTAGCCGTTGATTCTTCAGCTCATGTGGCCTCTGGCACTTCAACAGGAGGTATCACTGGGAAGTACAAAGGGAGAATTGGTGACACACCACTTCCAGGTAGGTAGGTATGTAGTTTGAGTCCTATTCTATTTCGCAGGTATTTGAATGCTGGTCTATCCTTGTTAAGAGCCTTCATAAAGTTTATTATTAGGCCCAATTAAACATATAAATGTGGTAGAAAAATAAAATTTCTGCGGGTAATCCTTAAGTATTTGGAATTATCATCATTAATGTGATAAATCTATCACGCTTTTTTTTTTTTTTTTTTTTTTTTTTTTTTTTTTCTTTTTTTTTATGGTGCATCGACATCGGGGCCATTAGCGCCGACTTGCCATTTTTTTTTGGTGTTTAACGGTGTATCAACAATTTGGCTATTAACGGTGGGCTATCTACAGGTTGCCACCCTTTTATAATGCTAACGGTCGTTAGCACTATAAAAGGGTGGCAAAAAAAAAAAAAAGAAGAAAAAAAACATATTATATTAAATATGGCACAAATGAACAATAGGAGCTAACTATGAATATTAATTTGTATATTTATCTTCAGCGAGTGAAATGCAATCAATATAGTATATTTTCATGTAAAAGGCAAGTCTGATGAAGACCAGTGTTACCAATGATCTCTTTACTAAAAATCTATTTTAAAATATAAAAATTTCATTGGGTTGTCATTTAATATTTAAGGTTGTGGCGGATACAGCGATGATGAGATAGGAGCTGTCTCTACCACAGGACATGGAGAATCCATTCTTAAATATAATTTAGCCAATAGGATTTTGGTTTCTATGCAACAAGGTATGTTATTTTATATTCATAGGAAAAATACTATGCTTGCTTAGAAAAAAAAAATTATGTGGTGTAACTGCAAATGATACACTATAAATTATTTATTAGTTTATTGCTTCCAATTTATTTGATTCTCAAAAGTGTTATTTTCTTTTATATGGAATTTTATTAGTTTATTTAATAAGTTATAATAAGAGTTTTGTAACCTCTTTGGGAATTTTTAGCATGTTTCATTCGTACCTATTGGTGAAAATAATTCTGCTTATTGCATTGATGAGAAATGTTGACGTTTCATAATTCATAGGCCATAAAAAAACTGCCCATAAATATATATATATATATATATATATATATATATATATATATATATATTATATATGCATATAAAAAAAAAAAAAAATCAGTCCCGTAACAGGCCACAAGGGCCCAGAGGGGCAGATACTGTAGAGGTATCTGATTCTTGACCGTACGGCACACTGCGGAGATAGTGTGGTCAACACTACGATCCGGCTGCCTGATTTTCCCCTTGGCCGCTTCGACTGCTAGAGTCATTAGCACCCAAGGTACCCATTATTAATTAAAGGCTGGGTGAGCCTAGGGACGATCTGGGACCCCAAATCCAATCCTCGAACGGCAGCACTAGAAGAAAAAATCTTTAGTGCGTGCTCGGGTTTTGAACCTGGTCCTCCAGTTCATTAGTCGAGTGCTTGGGGGATTTTTGCGGTGTCGGTCTACAAAAATAGTACTTCCTCTTTTATAGCTAATATGTTATTCTAAGTTAAGTTGTATAATTTACATCTAAAATGTTTGTCGCCACAAAAAAAGAATCTATTGAATTTAGTTATTGCTTAAAATGTTGCCCTCTCGCAGAAATGCGAGCATTACATTAAATAGATGATAACATTTAAGAAAATGTAAATAAATAAATTGACCCAGTCTCTCTTTGTCTATTAAAAGTTAAGAAAAATACACCACTTCTAAAGCATTACATTTGTAAAAACTATAAACGAAAACTAGATCAGCATCAAAAGATTGAATTTTAGTAATTATTATCTCAAAACTAGTCACAATGACACTTTTTTCCATTGAAAATTTAAAGAAGTATGTACAAAAATGAGAACTTGTTTCGTTTCTTGTTTTGCAATTTTCTCCAAAACGACACCCTGTATGGCCAAATAGCCATCTGGCCCTTTTTAAAAAGAGCAATATATATATATATATATATATATATATATATATATATATATATTTATTTATTTATTTATTTATTTATTTATTTATTTATTGTTTAACGCTAAAAGACAATAACACAATTAAACTGTTCTTTAAAGGAAGTAAAAAACAATAATAAAATCAGTCGTGATGAATTAAGAATTTGTAAGGTGTATCTGTACTGTTTATGTTAATATTTAGTTTTACATGTAGTCAGTGAGTTCGAGTAGTATATGATTGTATAAATCATAATAGTATATATTACTCAATTTCAGATAGTTACAATGAAGAATTAATAAATATTATATTGTCGTCATATTCGGTCAAATAAGTTTCTGTATTTTAAGTAATTGTAAATCTTGTCTATATATTGGCTCCCATCAGAGAGTTACTCAGTCATGTTGTCCGGTAAGTCATAGTTCTGTCTCTGTAAACAGAACTATATATATATATATATATATATATATATATATATATATATATATATATATATATATATATATATATATATTTAAAGGAATGAAAATATGTGGCACTTCCTGACATCTCAAACAAGTTGCAGTGTCCAGCTCAACTTTTTTTTTTTTTTAATCCGCGATTAACAAGCAGTTAATCGCGGATTAAAAAAAATTTGGGACTGCACACTATGGTGCGTTAGTGTTATATAGGACCTATTTACTCAGCATGCTTTCAATATTTCTAATGTGTGCAAAATTTAAAATAAAGTAACTTCAGATGGGCTAACTGCCCTCGGGCCACAGATTCTGTACAATTAATATAGCTGTACAAGTTTGGAGAAATAAGAAATTCCATATTATGAGGGATGTAGAAGCCCCTATTTCTCTGAAGCTGTCATTTAGTGATTGTTTTCCTCACTCATCACAACTGAAAGAGATGGGCAAAATCGTTCTTTTTTTAGAAACAATTCTTTTTGGGATAGTTCCATAAGAAGAACTATCCCATTTTAATGGGAGCAACTCAGTCAGAGAAAAAGGTACTTGAAGTTTTAAAAACGTTGGTTTCATTCCATTAAAGCTTTCTAAATGAGACCAGACAAACATTATATGTAACACAAAGTAATATGACACAGTTCCTGTGAATCAACGTTTATTTATATTGTTTGTTTTTTGTTTTAAATAGGTCAATCTGCACAAAGTGCAACTGCTGCAGGATGCGAAGCGATGACAAAAAGAGTTGGTAAAACTGCAGGTGCTATAACCGTCAGTAATAAGGGAGATGTTGGTATTTCATTTACATCTAGGCGAATGGCTTGGGCTTATCAACTAGACGATGAAATTCATTATGGAATTGAACCAGGGCAGCATCTTATAGAGAAGATTTCAACTACTCTTTAATATGTAGCTTTTAAAAATATAAGGAAGACTGATTTTATTGTTTTTTGAAGGAAAAATAAAATATTTGGGGGAAAAAACGTTTTTTCTTATGTTTTTTTTTAGCATGGTTCCTCCCTCCCTCCATGGAGAGGAAACCCCAATCATAAGGTTGACCTCATGATCCAATCTGGAAATGCTGACTAGTAAATTTCACATCTCTGAAAAAGTAGATTATGAAAGTATTCGTAATCTAAACCCATAGGTTCAAATTTGTGTGTGTGTGTCTATATATATATATATATATATATATATATATGTATATATATGTGTGTGTATATAAATATATATTGTAGAGATATCTCAACTATCATCAAGAAATATCTTACTACTTCTTAGTAATATAAAATGCTAACTTGACAAAAATTTCCTCAATCTAAAATCAAGAAGGCGTCTCCACCGGGTTAGATCAGATCGTCAGTTTATATATATATATATATATATATATATATATATATATATATATGTATATATATATAGATAGATATATATATAGTTCAGTTTTGCTACATATACTCCTGCTAGCAGGTCTAGATTGTTGGTGCTTTAAAGAAATTTTGAAGATGTTTTAAAGAAGTTTAATAAAATCAAGAGGAGTTTATTTGGATCTCTGACAACCTTTGAGCTACACCTGTGGATGTAAGGTAATTATGTCCCATACTGAACATTTTATTGCCATAGGATGCCGGATTAGAGGAAGATTACTTTATATGAAACTAGTTTCATCTGGCCTTAGTTGATGCCCAAGAGAGTCCATAATGGGTTCTATGAGAGATGAAAGAGTACACTAAATTCAGATTTTATGAAGTAACTGCTACAGTAAAGCTATGCCTGACAATCTGCATCTCTGAAGCCTTCTGGACTGTTATAATGTTACTATTGTTATTTTTTAAATACAATAATTAACTGGTGCCAATGACTTTGGCAGTCGGAGCACCTATAATTAAAAAACAAAAAAAAATGTTTTACGTTCAAAATAATAAATAAATAACTGTTGGGAAGTAAATTGGTTAAATGTAACATAGCCAATCTTGAGAATAAGTCTATATTTCTATAACAAATTATGCTGGGAGAAAAACAAATCGGCCATCTTGACATACAACACATAAGCAGACTTCCGCATGCCATCAATATTAAATATTGCAATATTAGTTCTTATGAAATAATTACAAGATTATTAAAGTATAATTATATATAAAACATAAATTTGATTTATATTTTTAACAATAACTAAGTGATTATTTTTGTTTTCTCCTGTTTTACGACAATTTTACAGTAAGGACACTGTAAAGGATCTTTATCTTCTCAAGTTTTCATCGTTTCCTAGATTTAAAAAAATTTAAATCAAGGTAGTCTAGTTGGAAATTATTAGTACCATTATAAGAAATTTTGGAAAATATAAATTGCAATTTACTTTTTGACCCATCATTAGAATATCATATTGGCAAGATTAAATTTTTAGTGTTAGGAAGCCCAGTAGCTGTGAGTGTTGGCGTAAGCACTTTTTAGTAAACTGTAAACAACCTAGGATGCAAATAATGTAATTTAAACTTTAAATATAATTATTTTTATATTATTGTAAGTTCTGAATCTACTATATATTTGTCAAATACCACTCACTCACTCACTGACCTATCATCCCCCAGCCCAAACTGCTCGACAGAAAATTTTGAAATTTTGCATGGACATTCCCTATATAACGTAGGCACTCACTAAGAAAGGATTTTTTGATATTCGAATTTTTAAGTATTTTTAGAGGGGTTTGAAGTTTGAGTTGGTTAGAGCAGGCAAGCCTAGGCAGCAAGCGTTGCTAGGACGATAACAGAACAGCTGTTGCCGTATATTATCTATTTCATAGTATTATTTTTAATTGAGGTTAATTTCCACTATGATGGCATGTCCTTGAATTACTAGAAATAAAATGTGAGTTAGCCCCTCATAGAGTTTATGCCCTGGTGATGGCCTATCCAAGGTAGTAATATCCCGAACCACTTGACACAAAAATTTGAATTTTGCACGGACAATATGTTTAGAGTGTAAACACTCGCTAAGAAAGGTTTTTTTGATATTCAAATGTTTAAGTACTTTTAGGGGGGTTTGAATTATTAAGAAGTTCCTCATCGGCTCAAAAAAGGTTCGATTTTGCTAACATTTGGTACAAAAATCTTTCTTCTCATTTAAAAGGTCAAGTTCATTAACCAGTTGAATCCGTTTACTGGAAAATGGTTTTTAGAGCAAAATTTGTGCGAAAGATTCCTTAACGTAGGAAAACGAATGAAACCATTTTTTAAGCGAGTTCTGTAGACATTTACCTGAAAAATAGATAGAAATACTTTTCAAAACTAATTTTCTGTTTGGGTATTCAGAAACGAAGTATATGGAAAAAAATGTTATGAATGGTGTGTAATGATCTAAAAGGGGGTGCTCTAGAAAGGGTCAGTTTCTGGCATAGCAAAGAGTAGCATTCCTATTCAAAATAAAGGCTAACTTATACTTCATAAGTCCATCACAAATATTCTCCTTTGTCAATCAATTTGTTAAAAGAGATAGCCATTGGCAGTGCTTAGTTTGGCAGTATTTATTTTTTTTTTTAAAAAAGGCAGTGTTAAATAAAAGAAGTGTCCAAATATCTCGGCTAGGAGCGATAAGGTATACAAGTTCTCAAGAAGATAACAAAAGAGGTGCTTCCAAGAATGAACATGAACATCCAGGGAACGATCGCTGAAGTCAGACACCCTTGGTGTGGTGGGAGTAACGCCTCTATAAAAAGGGCCTTCCCCCACCACTCGCTCTCATTTCAACGCCAGCCAAGGGCCAGAGCACACCCATTCAACCACCAGAGGCTGAGGACCGAGCCTCTCGGCAGAACCAGCTGGCCAGCCGACACCAAGCACTTCACCTGGACATGATGGCCAGACACAACTCCAAGATCTAGCAGCCGACCATCAATCTCTTCAACACAACTACAAGCAGCCTGCCTCTTCACTTCCAGAACATCATCCGTAAAATAAGCTGAGTACAACTCACTCACTGCCAACTTTTAAATAAATTTTAAAAGCTATCTAAAATTTCATAATGGCCAATATTTATATTTTAATATATAAGTTAATATTTTAAATATGTTCTAACATTTCTTAATAACCCAACATTGATACAAATATGTGAGTCAAGCAAATTTTTTATATTCTTTTTATATCACAGCCATGCAAAATCTTAAATTATATATTCTTTATTCAATATAAGTCAATTATTTCCAACTCTATTTTATTTATAATGAACCTTTCTCCTGGTATATAATATGGTCTCAACACATAAAAGGACAGATGGTAAGAAATGATTCTAATAATATATTTCTCATGCTTTTTATTTCAGGAAATTTATTAAATTAATTAATTATTCAAATGGTTTTCTTCATAATCCCGTATGTGGTGAGTTTGGTAAATTTAAATGAACCCTGAGATTTAAGGAAATTATACTAAAAACAATCTAAATAAACTTTTCCTATATTAACTTTTAAATATATTCAATTTTCTTATTTTTGCCCAAACCAAAACACCACAGGTGATACAAAGTTTTCGGATCTCAGTATATTTTCTAAAATATCTCGAAAACGGTTGGGAACTCGTAGTAAGTGTAAGGCGGCTATTCGAAAGGTTCCTAAATTCTCTACAAAAAAGATTCTATTGTAATGTTCGGTGGGGCGATGTCAATCGAAGAGATTTTTTTTTTTTTTTTTACTCCAACGGAAACAAGCACGTTTACCTCCACATTGTGTTTCCTGGGTAACTTAAAGTCCGTGCAATTATAAGCTGTACAAAATTACGTAGTAGCGTTAATTTTGATCATATCTTATTTAACTCAATATAAAAAATACTTATTGGCCGTGGTGAAGCACGGGTATTCAGCTAGTAATATATATATATATATATATATATATATATATATATATATATATATATATATATATATATATATATAATTTGCAGCAAAACTACAAACACACACACAAAAAATCGGGTTTTCTGATCATAGGTGCCTTTCCACAGTCCAGGTCAAAATATACACTATAATTTTTCATTGGAATACAGAAAATCAAAAACAAAAGGCTGAATATTTATTGATATAATATTTATTTATTTAAATTTTAATGTCCATTATTATTAACTACGAATTTTGGGACGGGTTATCTATAGGTTACCACCCTTTTCTAGCCGGGAAAGGGCTGATGCCTTTTCTTTTTTCTAAAGAAAAGCCACCACTCCATAGTGGGAATCGAATCCACGACCTTTGGCACGGTGTGTTAAGTGCTCACGCCTTAACACTTTCGGCCACCAGGCCTCCTATTGATATGATAGAAAATAGAAAAACAGTACATACATAAAAATATAATATTATATTAAATTATTATAAAATATTATTATTAACTATAAAATTTACTACATATAAATATTATAACTAAGAGTTTCTAATATTTGTATTTCAGCCATTGTGTGGAGTGTAAGTAGCATGAGTTGAAAGGAATGAGTATTTATTTGTGAATAAAAGGTAAAATGAGGCAACTAACATAAGCATTTCGTAATAACATATAATCAAAGGGATAGTAAATATTTGAATATTTTAGTATTGATTCTCGTATCCTTATGAACATCTACTCAAAATACTATTCAGTTTTCTGATTATGAGATTGTCCTAGATACTATTGTATATGGATAAGTTCATCCATTTTGTAAACAAATGACATTGATCTGTTGTAGAGTTGGGCAAAAATATATTACATTATTATAAAATATTATTATTAACTATACAATTTACTACACATAAGTATTATAACTGAGAGTTTCTAATATTTTTTGTGTTTCTAATATAATTTGTATTTCAGCCATTGTGTGGAGTGTAAGTAGGATGAGTTGAAAGGAATGAGTATTTATTTGTGAATAAAAGGTAAAATGAGGCAACTAACATAAGCTTTTGTAATAACATATAATTAAAGGGATAGCATATATTTGAATATTTTAGTATTGATTCTCGTATCCTTATGAACATCTACTCAAAATACTATTCAGTTTTCTGATTATGAGATTGTCCTAGATACTATTGTATATGGATAAGTTCATCCATTTTGTAAACAAATGACATTGATCTGTTGCAGAGTTGGGCAAAAATTAATTGCAGAGACGATTTACAATTAACAGTTATAACTTTAATTTCATCAACTCGCAATTAGGGTTAAAAATTCAATTGTAATTGCGAACTCCTGTGATTAACAACTGATTAATTGTTATTGCAGATTCTTGCGATTAACAATTGATTAATTTTGATTGTGAAATCCACAATTACTATTAATCAATTGTTGTTTGATCCAGATTAAGATGGGGTCAGAGTGGACGGAAAGTGTGCCAGTGAGCCAGATAAAACCGGAGTTACCCATTATGGACCAGAAGTGAGCCAGAGTGGCCCAAAAAGGGGTCAGAAAGTCCCTGGAAGTTGCCAAGAGGTGACTGAAATGCCAGGCCCCTGCCAAAAACATTTTGCCTATGAAAGTTAAGGTATCATAGTATTGGGCCACGTTTGAGGCTCATAATACCTTGTCAAGTACCTAATAATACCCTCTCACTTATTTGTGCAATTCCAACTAGGCCAGCTTTCGTTAACTTACATATGGCTGAGGCCGCTTAAACTTACATAATGTTCATACAAACCTGATTGTTTTAAGTCTTCCAAGAATTTATAATAATCCTGAATCGTTACCCTATGGGCCTGAAGCTTTAAATAGTGGCCATCATTTAACGAAAAATGGCTAAATTGGAATTGCACAAATAAGTGAGAAGGTATTATTAGTTTTTTTTTTTTTTTTTTTTTTTTTTTTTTTTTTACGGCACATCTACATCTAGGTCATTAGCGCCGACATCCAGGTTGTAGCGAGGAATTTCACCAGCGAGCCGTGGGATGATAAAATTCCTGCCGGAGGTTGGGAATCGAACCCACCATCTCCCGCTTATGAATCCAAGGCGCTAGCCATTAGACCACGGGAGACCCCGGTATTATTAGTATAAGGTACTAAGAGCCTAAAACTTGGCCCGATACTATGATATCATAACTTTCATAGGCAAACTGTTTTTGGCCTGGAACTTGGTCTCTTTTTTCGATGTTAGTTTTTTTTATGGAATGAATTAACAGCCATTATTCTACTGTGGAAAATTAGCCTTCTAAACTATTAGTTGTATAATATTATTATATTTACATTATATTAACAAAAAAAAAATAAATAAAAAACCTGTGAATAAATTTAATTAGCTTTACAATAGGTTTGCCATATCATTTTGTTAATTATTTTATCCTGATATACGCCTTTCCACGTAAATACAAAACTCCTTTACATGTCCTTTTGATATGCATCGACTGTTTTTTTTTTTTTTAAATGACATATCTTCATGTAGTGGATTTCTTATATGCTGGTTGTATACTTTTGAGCCAAGAAGTGAGATGTTCCTGATGCAAAATATGCTTGGAAAATGACCGTCGATGACTTTCTAGATAAGGTACAATGGGTCAGGTATAATTCTGATTTAGATAGCTAGTTACTGATTTTAAGATTTATTTAAATTTTAAGGTCCACTTAACACAGATTTGTTGGATGGGTTATCTAATTGTTACCACACTTTTCTAGCCAGGATAGGGCTGACACTTATTCTTTTTTTGAAAAAATGAAGCTATCGCCCCTAGGGGGAATCAAACGCATGAAGTTAACACTTTTGACCATCAGTCATCCTGATTTTATGAAAAATGTAAAAAATAAAGACATCAAATGAACATCAACCCCCCCCCCCCAAAAAAAGAAAGTTATTATAGACTACTATAATGTAAGAACCTTCACTTAAAAGTCTGACTCACAGGAAATGTGTCACCTTAGTACGGTTCCGTTCATATCTCTAGTGTCATTTGGAAAGCTCAAAATAGAAACAGTTATTATTTTGGTTAGACCTTTCGTGAATTTCACGACGTGAAATACTTTTATGGCCCCAGCTTCTTATCTGGAAAAATAAACCTTCGTAAGCTTATGAACACAAAAACGTAAGCTTTAAGACTTTTTTCATGCGAATTTTGCCCTAAAAACCATCTTCGGGCAGTTGAATTCTGCTGATTAACGAACTTGATTAGTCTTTCAAGTTGGACGAAAGATTTTTGTACTGAATTTCATCAAAATCGGACCGTTTTTGAGCCTGTGTGAGAGGCAAATATATATATATATATATATATATATATATATATATATATATATATATATATATATATATATATACATATATTCAAATTTGAATCCTCCTTATATTCGAGATCTTTTGAGAAAATTTTCTAGTCGGCACTTCCGGATTGTGTCATGAGGTCAACCTCATAAGCGGGGTTCCTCCCTATGGAGGGAGGGAGAAACCGCGCTAAAATTAAATAATTCAACATTTGATTTGCCATATCTTTTCTGAACTAATATAATTAGCATTATTTCCCCTCCATGTATACACATGCCCCGTGATATAAAAAAACTTATGCCAATCACATTCTGCATAAAGGTCTTCTCCGTGGTATGTGTTTTTTATCGCAAATTCTTCTCTGTCATTTAAAGGAATCACTTTCCACCTACCTTGTAGTACTGATTCTCCTAGTCTCCAAGTGAACACTCTTCTGCGTTCACTGTCAAATGCAAACATATTTGAAGCTGCATACAGATACTCTTTGTAATGGGCATTTTTTATTTCAAAATAGTGTTTATCTTCTTTAAAAATTGGGATGAAGTTCCAGTAGCCCTCAATCATTTCTCCAGCTTTCCTCTGAATGAGTACGCGTCTCCTATCTGAATCATAAGCAAGGTCATCAGTTGACGAATATAGATATTCATCTATAGCTTTGTTCTTAATGGTGCAATTCACTCCACCCCAAATCAAATTTTTCACTGATGTATATAAACTGTTTTTGAGCCCCACAGCTATGTTTTTGAAATGTTCTGATATGTGTTGATAGTTTTCTCTAGCCATAATTTCTTTCAGAGTGAATGCAACCACTAGTTGTTCAGAGGAGTTTAAATTATTGTTGTTTCTCATATTTTCAAATAGAGCATTGATGTATAAACATTGATCCTCAACATACTTATTTTCCCGAATAAACCTAAGTATGGCTCTTACATTCTTCAAGTCGTGTGCACATGCTTTTTTAATAATATCAGGATAATACTCCCTTATATCATGTCCATATACATTTAAAAACTGAATAGTGTTGTTGTAATTACATTTGGTAATATTATCGGACCATGATTCAATTATCTTTTGAGTATGTTCTTTTAATTTGGATTCAATAGGTGTATTCTTCATGCAGCGTTTAGTAGCTCTGAGGAATACCATTGTATGCGGACTATTTAGTTCATCGTTCTCTTTCATTAAATCATATAACGTGACAAAAACTATCACATTCTGACTGCAGGAAGAAAGTGCATTTCCAAAGTCGATTATTTTCTTCAAATTTTCTAATTGCCCATGATCAACATAGGCTGATGTAGTAATATCAATTAAAACAGAGTTCTTTTTAATTTGGTTAAAATATCTAATAGCATTTGCAATGTTTCCTCGGCTGATATTTTCTATACACTTTTTGATTTGGCTATTTTCGGATTCTCTCTTTATATCATTTATCACACTTTCTGTTGCTTGCAGTTTGGCTCCCAGTAAGTCAAATTGTTGTTTTAGCTCTTGAGAAAAAGAATCTTTCGTAATATTTCCTTCGTGCTTATAACTATAAATTATCCTCTTGTAAACGACATCCCATTTATTTATTTCATCAATAGGAGCTTGGCTGATTGTAGTTTGATTCAGTCCGCATTTGAGAAAATCTACGGAGCATTGTACTAATTTCAACCATTGTATACAATTGTTGGAGTCGGATTCATTGTAGCCACAGGCATTCGAAAGTTTTGAGGCTTGTGAAATTATTTCATTTATTTTATTTTTCACATCCAAAAGTTTTTCTTTTGACAACGGGCAAGGAGTGTTGCTTTTTATTACTGATCTAGTGAAACGGTGATGTATCACATCGTTAAATGTTTCAATATTGGGCCTGCACAGTCTGTCCAATAAGGGATGAGTAATTTTGTTAAATATTCTATCACAACGACTTCTGTATCTTTTATCTAATTGTGATATTATTGGTAACAAAGGGTCTAATATCTCAGTTATATTATTTTTTGGGTTTTGTCTAGTCTTTGCTTCTGTGATTTTATTTGAAGACATTCCACCTAAAAATATATAATTGGATTCAAGTATCTTCTCGGGCGATTTAAGATTTACATAATAGGGGTGAAGTTCTTCATGCTTATTGTAAATTGAAACTTGAGAATTTTGATTTTTTTGATCTTCATACGACTCTTTCAATGTTAACTGAATGATGAATAGAATGACTGTAAGTGATGTGTTCATTTTCAAAATTTCAGATATTGTATTAAGAGAGCCCAAAAAAGTTTAATCAACAATTTACTGAAACAATAGTATCTTACATTGTAGAAAATACTTCCAATGAAATTCTGAATATTATCAACTCATTATATCCGAACAGCATCAGATAAACAAATTTTGTGTTATTGTTATCAATTTTAAGAAAATAATTGAAGATTCTCCATCCTAGTCAACTCAAAACTTCTGAAACAAAGAAACAAATACAAAATTACATTATTTTTCTCTTAATCTTACAAATTGTCTTTTTAAAGATTTAGATAGAATAATTTTTTTGGTATTTCGCTTATGTAAATACGCTACAATGTATATTTGAATCTTGCCACCTATTACGTTAGCAGTCGAATGGTTCCATGTGTTGAAATGTAATTGGATATACAGTTTGTTGGTTGTATGTGCAAAAAGTCCAACTCGAAGGATCTTAGCGCGGTTCCGTTCTTATCCCTAGTGTCATTTGGAAAGATTGAAATAGAAACAGTTATTATTTTGGTTCAACCTTTCCTGAAATCTTTTTACCCCCGTAAACAAAGGGCCAGAGTACCCTTTTCATGGAATCCCACCCAACAGCTTGGTTGGCCAACCCCACTACTACAAATAGTTATTTCACAGTATCAAATATCAAAGTGTTTCTAATTTTCTTGACTTCTTCCACTGTAATACTAGTTCTATAAATAAATGCAATAAAAAAAAAACAATCAAAAAGTGAGCTAAAAAACTACGAAAACCCGTTCAAAAGAACAAAACAAATACATTTGAAGTTTTAAGCACTCATTGCTCCGATTGACAATGCCTAATCAAAAATTTCTCCAGAACCTTTCTTGTAGAGCATTTAGTAAGCTTTTGAATGGTAACCTTCCGCTTACCAAGATTCTCAACCGTTTTAGAGATATTAAGGAAAATATACGAAGTTTCCAAAACCTATCGTGTATCTTAATACAATATTTTATTCTAATCCTTCCTTAACTCCAAACGTAACCAAAATTTAATCATCTTTGTTTATATGAATTTCAAACATGAAGAAAATGTTTTAACCAAAACCAGAACCGTATTCGTTCTTCTGGGCCAAAAAGCCTTTAAAACGAGTACTTGCAAGCATATGAAGTAAGCGCAACGATTTTTTTCGCGCGAATTTCGCTTCAAAAACAATGTTCCTTTGGGAGGATTCTGCTGGTTAACGAACTTGACCTTTCAAATTAGACGATAAAATTAAGTACCAAATTTCATCAAAATCGGACCATTTTTGAGGCATCCAGAGAGGGAACAGATATATATATATATATATATATATATATATATATATATATATATCTGTTCCCTCTCTCTATATATATATATATATATATATATATATATATATATATATATATATATATATATATATATATATATCTGTTCCCTCTCTGGACGCTAAAGTTTCGTCTAAGGGGGGTCATTCCATGTCAAATCAACACACTTTTTGACCTCACCCTTTCCGATTTTAATGAAAATTGGTACACCCAAAGTAGGTGTTGGGACTAATAAAAATACCGAATTTCAAATTTTTATCTAAAACGGTTATCAAAATACGGCTACGTAAAGTTTTCAAAAAGCATCAAAATCTCGCTTTTTCAAAATATTTAAATAGACATAACTCCTCTCCTGTTTACGTTACAAACATGGAGAAGGTGTCATGGTTTAGCTCTTTATATGCCCTTTCAAACGACATGCATATAAAGATCATTATCATGCATAACATGATAGGTTATGACAAAAAAATGTTTTTCAAAATCAAAAATAAAATTTTGAATCTAAATATTTTCAAAAACGCATCTTCAACAATTTTGAAAAAATTATATATAATTGGTCATATTATTACTAATTTGTATAGCAAATTTGGTTATGGGAAGGAAATGGGTTCTAAGTCAAAATAATTTAAAACCGAAGGTGGCTTTGGACTAATTTTGTGTATGTTTATATATAAAAACTTTTTAATACATAATTGTATAATTTAATTCAAACTTTACTGTTACATATATTTTATAGACACTTCAACTTCATTATCTTAATTAGAAAACTTATTTAAAAAAATATTATACCTTAATAATTTGTTGTAATAAGTTTAATTTAGAATATTTGTCTAAAAGGACCCCACCCTTTCCTAATGGAAAATGGCTTTCGGTAAAATTGAACGAAACTATGCTTGTTGGAGAGAGAAAGTCTTTTTTATCCCAAAAAAATCATAAATGTGAAATAGAGGCCAAGTTCCTGTCCCCACAAGGAAACACTCCCTTCCTCAAAAATATCCCCTCCTAAAACCCCCCAAAAACGCCTTACCATTCTACACTCCAAAAAAGTAGTATGAGTTGGTGTATTTATTCAACCAAAAATATTTGCATATACAAGAAAGAAGAAATGTCCAAGTTCATTACTTGGAAGACCTCATAGTTACTAAGAACAGTAAAGACACTGTTATTAAGAGATGAACCAACACATCTGTTGGTTCATCTCTTAATTCGTTCAGCAGATTGATATGGGTGAATTTATTTCTTCTCTGCAACCATTCCTTACGCCATTGTTTGCGTTTTATTCGTTTGTTTTTACGTGTCTCAAATATTACTGCAAATAGAGAGAGATAAAGTAGATCATCTCCTGGAGGATCCATGTTGAAGACTGACAAACCTGTCCGGTACACCTGAACAGTGTTGGTCACAGGTAGACCGGACAGGTGCACCTCACGGGTGTACCTGTCCGGTCTACCTCATAGTGAGTGGCCGGCCTTAGTAAGTAACTATGAGGTGGCGGCCCTAAGAAAAAATACTTATATCCAGTTACTAAAATATCACTTTCCTCAACCAGGTATATTCTTAAACTTGGCAATGTTTTTTTTTGTGCCGAAATTATCTTTAGAGAACATTGCCAAGTTTAAGAATAAACCTGGTTGAGGAAAGTGATATTTTAGTAACTGGATATAAGTATTTTTATTGTTGTTTTTAAAGGTCAGTTGAAGTGTCTTTACTGTTCTTAGTAAGTAACTATGAGGTCTTCCAAGTAATGAACTTGGACATTTCTTTCTTGTATCATCTCTTGTATTGGCAAATATTTTTGGTTGAATTAATACACCAACTCATACTACTTTTTTGGAGTGTAGAATGGTAAGGCGTTTTTGGGGGGTTTTAGGAGGGGATATTTTTGAGGAAGGGAGTGTTTCTTTGTGGGGGCAGGAACTTGGCCTCTATTTCACATTTATGTTTTTTTGGGGATCTCATTACTTTTTTCTAAGTATTAAATAGAATTTAGTTGGCGCATACCTACTGGCTTTTGTACTTCATATAAAACCAGGGTCTTTGGATTCTGCATAAGGTTCTCCTTACTGCTAGATATTTGATACCAATAATCAACCTACATACATCTAATCACTAGACTAGAAAAGTTAGAAGCTCTTCCAGATGACATTACTCTAGAGGATAAATTGATTGCTCTCTTAACTAAACTATTACACTGTAAAACACAGGAACCTTATCCCGAGGATAAAGATCACAATAGGGAAAGTGTGGAAGGCCTTCAAGAAAAAGATAAGAACAAAGACGATACATTTTGGGTTTGTGATCCTAAACTTTGTAATTTAGATGGCTCGACTTTGAAAAACTTAGTATCTGTTTTGAAGTATATTATGCAGTGAACCCCTACGACTTTATTTACTACATTTAAGAAAGAAGTCACAACTGTTTTTGTTAAGATATGTCGAAATGTTTTTTAAAACATCAAATATAGGTTCTCCTTACAAAGACGATTCATTTGATACCCCACATGATGGGTTTCAGAAGGAATGATGGCATTCCGATGGAACAAAAACTAGAAAACGTCATAGGTAATATGACACTCTCGTATCAAGACCTACCTGTGTGCCAAGTTTGGTCAAAATAGGCCAAACGGTGTGAATTTGTATAAGGAACAAATATACAGACAGACAGCTGGTATAAGGTTTTTACCGAGCCTATATGCGTCTAATTGTTTCTTAAAACATCAAATATAGGTTCTTCATACCGAGACAATTCATTTGATACCCCACATCATGGGTTTTGGACGGAATGATGGGTTTCCGAAGGAAGTACAAAACTGGCACGCCCCGCCCTGGAAGCGGGGTCAAACACAACTTTTCGCGATTTTTCGATTTTTTCCTTTAATAACGTCTTCATATCTATCTTCATGCAAAATTTCAAGTCTCTAGCATCATGGGAAGTGCCTAATAATTTTGACGAGTCAGTGAGTGAGTGAGTCCTATAAATCCCGATTTTCGATCGCTTATATCTCAGAAACTATTTGATGTAGAATTATGAAAATTTCCAGTTTTACTCACATCTAGTAGTATAATACTTTTGTAAAATTTCATAACTTTATCTTTATAAAGATAAAGTTATGAAATTTTACAACCAGGTATACCTGGTTGAAAGTTATGAGAGGGTAAAAATCGGCTCTAAGACCGCCTGTAATATACACACAGTATGCTTAGGCCGGAACTTGGCCTGGCGCACTACCGTGCGCCTAGAACAAAAGTCCGCATGGGCACAAAACCCGAAAGTTGGCAGTTTTGGGTCTCTGACGTTTTTCATTTTTGCAAACTCTTGAGACCTCTGGTTGGAAGGTTTCCCAAGCTATTTGGCCAGTAAAAAAAATACTTATCAATTATTTTTCGAAGACCTTTCGAACGACACCACATTCAACACTTCTACTCCCCCCCCCCCTCCACCCATGGGAGTGGATGGGAAGCTTTTTTTTGTAATTATCGTCTATCCATTTTCATTTGAAGATCTTTTCGAAGGCAATACTCTGAAACCTAGCCTAACACCCTTACCCCACCCCCCACCCCAAACCCCAAACCCACCCCACCCCTCCTCCAGCTCGTATGTTTAAAAAAAAAGCCTTTTATCGCAAAAAAAAGTGTTCCGTTAGCAGACTTTAAAATTATTAGCCCTGAAAAGGGCCGCTTTTTGTCTCTTAGACTACTTTCAACTGTTTTGACTTTTCATTTGCTATCGATCAGCTGCATCTAACGTATGATTCAGCAAGTAAGAAGTCGGATATTTGATGTTTTGATGATGACGAGCATATCCTAAGGGGTTGGGGGTGGGGTAAGGGTATGAGGCAAGGTTTCAGTGTATTGCCTTCGAAAAGATCTTCAAATGAAAATGGATAGACGATAATTGCAAAAAAAAAAGCTCCCCCCACCCCCGTGGGGGTGTCAAATGTGGTGTCGTTCGAAAGGTCTTCAAAAAATAATTGATAAGTATTTTTTTCTACTGGCCAAATGGCTTGAGAAACCTTCCAACCAGAGATCTCGAGATTTTGCAAAAATTAAAAATGGAAAACTTCGGATACACAAAAGTACCAAAAGTTTCAACTTTCGGGTTTTGTGCCCGTTGAGACTTTTGTTCAGAAAGACTATCAAACAAAAAAAAAAAAAAATCATACAAAAAATCAACAAAAGAATAAATATCAACAATCATATATCAACAATTTACATATTTATAAATGTTAAACTATTAAAGTGGTTGAATATTTTACAGTGAAACTTACATATGGTCTACAAGTGTTGAAAATTTCATGTTTGGTTACCACATAATGTTTTCTTTTTGGAGTAATGGGATTCACAGTAGATAACACATTAGTGAATAGTACATAAGTATAGTCTATGACTCTAACTAGTGCCTTGGTTATATAATGGACAAAAACAATGACGAAGATGAAGTAAAAATGTCCTTCCTTCATCCCAAAGGACCTTCTCCATCGTTCAGCTACCGAAGAAGACTAGATATATTACGGCTCCCATTTACTAATGTCTTGTCTACTGTGAATCCCATAACTCCAAAAGGGAGAAATTACGTGGTAACCTAATATGAAATTTCAAGAAGCGATGAAACGTTATCCCAGTACCTCCAACATTTGCAGACCTTGTGCAAGTTTCACTGTAAAATATTCAACCACTTTAATAGTTTAACATTTATAAATATGTAAATTGTTGATATTTATGTTTTATGTATGTTCCTAGTCAATTAAAATATTTTGAGTACAATATATCATTAAATTTTAGACAAATATTCTAAATTAAACTTATTACAACAAATTATTAAGGTATAATATTTGTTTAAAAAAGTTTTGTAATTAAGATAATGAAGTTGAAGTGTCTATAAAATACATGCAACTGTAAAGTTTGGATTAAATTATACAATTATGTAATAAAAAGCTTTTATATATAAAAATACGTAAAATTAGTCCAAAGCCGCCTTCGCTTTTAAATTATTTTGACTTGGAACCCATTTCCATCCCATAACTAAATCTGCTATACAAATTAGTAATAATATGACCTATTATATATAATTTTTTCAAAATTTTTGAAGATGCGTTTTTGAAAATATTTAGATTCAAAATTTTATTTTTGATTTTGAAAAACATTTTTTTGTCATAACCTATCATGTTATGCATGATAATGATCTTTATATGCATGTCGTTTGAAAGGGCATATAAAGAGCTAAACCATGACACCTTCTCCATGTTTGTAACGTAAACAGGAGAGGAGTTATGTCTATTTAAATATTTTGAAATTCGGTATTTTTATTAGTCCCAACACCTACTTTGGGTGTACCAATTTTCATTAAACTCGGAAAGGGTGAGGTCAAAAAAGTGTGTTGATTTGACATGGAATGACCCTAAGTTGAAATATATACATGTACAAATTTGAACCACCGTTATTTACGGTCTCTAGGGGTCTGAAACGCAAAATATTCTAGTTGGCACTTCCGGATTGTGTCATGAGGTCAACCTTATAAGCGGGGTTCCTCCCCATGGAGGGAGGGAGGAACCGCGCTAAAAGGAGGACCGTAATGGTGTTATAGTTGTCTCATGAATGTGTTTTATCATTTACACAAAAATAACGTTTTAAATAATTTTGATTAAATCAACAGATAGCTCTTTGGTTCATAAACGGAAATACCTTTTGATCATAGCCAATAATAAAAGTTCTTTGGGGCCATAAAAGCTTTTTACGAAAGGTCGTACCTAAATAATAACTATTTCTATTTCCATCTTTCCAAATGACGCTAGGGATAAGAACGGAACAGCTCTAAGATGACGCAGTTCCTGCGAGCAGGACTTTTTTTTCGCGCGAATTTTGCAGGCAAAACAGTATCCTGATAGACGGATTCTTTTGGATAACAAACTCGACCTTTCGTTGGGGACAAAGAATATTTGTTCCGTCAATCATCGAAATCGGGCCATTTTTGAGTCTGCATGAGTATACAGACACGTAGTTGGACCTTCGGCATTGCATCATCGGTATGACGTCAATGGCGGGTTTCCTTCCTATGATAAAAGGGAGGAAACGCAATGACAAGAAGCAACATTTGTTGTTCTATTTGTAAAAACATATTGGAAAACAGAGATGGGCATAATTTTATTTATTTTATTTTATATCATATATTTGTAAATACGAATATAAATAAAGTCGTATTTATAAGTGTGGATATGAATTAATTTGTATTCACGTATATTAAATATAAAAATACAAATAAAATTTTATTCGCAAATTTTTCTGTGAATACAAATAAATTCACAGAAAAAATTGTAAATATTCACAAAAAATCAAGTGATTACAAAAAAAAAAATCACATAAAAATATATAAATACAAATTTATTCACATTATAATTGGTGAATAAAAATTTATTCACAAAAAAAATCGCAAATAAATTATGATTTTTTTCGAATTGACGATAAGATGATATTACCAAAGTTATTATAAGGTTTTTTTTTGTTGCTTAACATCTAGGTGATCGAAGGTGGTATTAGAAAGAATATTGTAGATGGTATTAGGATGGATGTGAAAAGTAGCCTACCCAATCCTTCCTAATACCACCTTCTATATACTTCCTAATTCCACCAGGTCTGGCCGCAAGATTCTTCAAAATTAAAAAAAAAATCACCTTAAAATAACTTTTGTAATATCATCTTATTGTTAATTCGAAAAACTTCACAATTTATTTGCGAATTTCTTTGTGAATAAATTTTTATTCACAAATTATAATGTGAATAAATTTGTATTCATATATTTCAATGTGACTATTTTAGTAATCACTTGATTTTTTGTGGATATTCACATTTTTTGTGAGTATTTACAATTGTTTCTGTGAATTTATTTGAATTCGCAGGAAAATTTGCGAATAAATTTTTACTTGTTTTTTTTCTTTTTATATTTAATGTATGTGAGTACAAATAAATTCGTATTCACACTTATGAATATGAATTTATTTATATTCGTATATACAAATATATGAAGTACGAATAAATTCATATTTTTATTTATAAATAAAATTATGCCCATGTCTGTTGGAAAAAACAATATATCTAGACATCTATGATTCTATGCATCTACTTATTCTGGCGTTTCACTAAACCTAACTTTAAACACGGGCGTATATAGGAAATAATTTCGGGGGAGGAGGGGCTGAGACCATTTAGGGGGTATGGAATACTAACATTTTAGAACTTGAAATATTATATGTACAACTGAAATGCTATTACACTCAAAAAGCATTATTTTTTCTGAACTTTTATCTCATTTAATTATTTTGGAGGATTTTATGACACATCTTTTCCGATGAAAGCAGAATTTCGGGGGGGGGGGCTACATCCCCGTAAGTACCTCTTATATACGCCCATGACTGTAAACAAACAGAACAGTCATAAAATAAACTTTAACAATAAATGCTTACGAGTCACGATGAAAATTCAGTGGCTGCTTGGTTTATCTTCTTCCTTCGAGGGTCACTAAAGAACTGAACTGATTTGATTATAATATATTGCTATCGTTAGCAAAATGATAAGATGGCTGGGTTGGGCTTTCCCATGTTCACTTCCTTATCATTTACCCCTTTTAGAGCGTTTCCACCCTCCCTCCATTGGGAGGAAGCCCGCTTGTGAACTCATGACGCAATCCGGAATGGCTAGAAAATTTAATGTTTATATATATATATATATATATATATATATATATATATATATATATACATACAGGCCCCCTAAATTTTTTGAGACACAGTCCGAATTTAATGAAAGTCGTTACAAAAACAATTTGTCGAATTTTAAAAGGTCAAGGTCGTTATCCAGCAGAATTGGCCGACCGGAGAACGGTTTATGTAATTAAGGGTATGCAAAAGAAGATTATGTCATTGTTTTTACAGCCACATGGACCATCAGTATCATTTTTAGAGCTGTTCCTCCCTCCATAGGAAGGAACCCCGCGTATAAGGTTGATCTCATGACGCAATCCGGAAGGGTCGACTAAATGTTAAATTTCAGAACCCCTAGAGAACGAAAATAACTGTCGTTCAACTTTGAATATATATTTGTTTGTTCGCGCTCTCTACAGCTCAAAAATGGTCCGAACTTGATGATAGACCTGGGCATAATTTATTTGAAATAATATTTTCGGAATAAATCATGAAATAACCTTAACAGATTATTTCAGAAATAATTGATTTTATAATTTTTTAAGATATTATTTCGGAAATAATTATTTCAAGGATTAAGTTATTTCATGATTAATGATATATTTATTCCCGAAATGATTATTTGATGGAATAATATATTCTGATATCTTAATTTATACAAAAAAATCCTCTAAATACATGTTTTCCTGTGAAGCCTCATTGAGCTGTGTTGGCGATAATGGCTCTGATGTCGATGGGGCGTAGAAAAAAAAAAAAATATGCGGTGCTAACATGTTAAATCAGTCTTCAATTTTTTTTTTTTTTTTTTTTTTTTTTTTTTTTTTTTTTTTTTTTTTTTTGGGAGGGTTCGATTCCCACCGGGAGGCATTTTCTCATATAACGGCTCGTTGAGAAAATTCCACCTTGGATGTTGGCGATAATGGCCTAGATGTCGATAAGGCTTAAAAAAGAAAAAAAAAAAAAAAAAATTGAAGACTGATTTAACACGTTAGCACCGTTTTTTTTTTTTTTTTTTTTTTTTCTTTTTTAAGCCTTATCGACATCTAGGCCATTATCGCCAACATCCAAACTGCAGCGAGGAATTTTCTCAACGAGCCGTTAGATGAAAAAATTCCTGCCGGCGGGAATCGAATCCACCATCTCTGCATGAGAATCTAAGACTTCTATCTATGACTTCTAAGAATCTAAGTGGTGAGAACCACTAGACCAGGGGGGAGACCCCAATAATAATTTTAAAAGGATTATCTCCTTAACTCGTGTTTAGATGGTTCTCATCCATTACAAACGTTATTTCATGATGAAGTTATTTCGGGAATAATTATTTTGCAACTGAGTGAAATAATTTATTTCATGAATAAAAAATACTGAAATATCATTTATCAAATATTTATTTTAGAAATAAAGCTTTTAGAATTATGTTGATTTATTTCAAAGAATGATCAAATTTTCAAATAATTATTCAAGGACTAAATACATCTAGTTATTTGATGAAGATTGTTTTATTTAACGATGAAATAACATTTAAAGAATTTCCGTTATTCCGGAAATAATTATTTCAGGAATAACCATTTTATTTATTTAAGGAATAAATTTTTCCAGTATTGCCCTGGTCTACTTGATGAAATTTGGTACAATAATCTTTCGTCTTATTTGAAAGGTCAATTTCGTTACCAGCAGAATCAGTCTGCCGGATCATGGTTTTTTGAGCGAAATTTCCCCGAAAAAAATCGTTACGCTTACATCATATTATAGGCTTCTTGGCCTAGGAAAACGAATGAAGCCATTTTTAAGGTGAAACCGGTTTAGAGAAAATTGGAAAAACAGATGTTGAATAAAGTTTTTAGTTTGTGCACTTAGAATCATGGGACTCAGTTAAAATATTTTTTGCATGTTTTAAATACTTATAAACAAAGATGTATAAATTTTGGTTACGTTTGGAGTTAAGGAAGGATTAGAAGAAAATATTTTATTAAGAGACATAAAAAGTTTTGGGAACTTCGTATATTTTCCTTAATATTTCAAAAAAGGTTGGGAAATCGTGGTATCTGGAAGGTAACCATTCGAAAGTTTCCTAAATTCTCTACAAAAAAGGTTCTGAGGGAATTTTCAAGAGGGGATTTTTTTCCTTGCTTCAAGACAAAGGAGTGCCAGATCTTTAACTGTAGGAGGCTAATAGCTTTTATTGAAACCCATAAATCAAGAATCATCTTAGGGGAGCTGACAGGTATTTTACGATGTGTTTACGATTTTGGTTACACTTGGAGTTAAGTAAGTATTCGAAAAAAATTATTAAGACATGAAAAGTTTTGGGAACTTCGTATTTTAGTATTTTTAATTGCATTTAACCCTAAAATGAATATTTTAATAAAGAAAGTTAAGTAAATTAGAAACATATTTGTAATAGTGTCTTCCTAGAGAGACAATTGTTAGGACGGCGGAAGGAGTACTTTTCGCTTAGGAAACTGTTACCTGTGTTTTGCCGTCAATCTTGCTTTTCTTTGAGATTTCATTGGAATCGGTGTTTCGCGATTGGTCTAAAGAATGTAATAACGGTTTCTATTCCATCTCTTCAAAATTACTCTAGGCATATGAACGAAGCCGTGCTAAGATGACGCAGTTCCTGCGAGTCGGACTTTTTTCTGGTCCCAGATGGAAGATGCAAGTGCTGTACCCATGACTAATCTCATCGCGATCATGGGACCTCCCAAACTGTGACTGGAAGAACTTATCTATTCTCTCAAGATTGGACGATATATCACACTAGTATTTCTAAAGTGACACAACTAAAAAAAAACTCAACTGAAAATTGTCACTCTTGCCTATCTAGAGAGCATATCATTAAGGAAGGAAGAGTGACACAAGTGCTCCCTGGTGTACAAGCTCTGAAGCTAGGTACATACAGTTTTGATTGTTGATAAACAACCATGTCTTTCATAGTCATATCTGAAAAATACCGTATTTTGAGTTGAGTTCTTTAGAAATACTAGTGCGATATGTTCAATTAAGTTTTAAAAAAAATATAGAGAAAATTTAAGTTCAATGTCGTAGACCTTGAAATATTCTTCATGGCGACTTTTGTAACATTTTCCATTCCAACACATATTATAAACATGCACTTTGTTATACAAATGTTTATTTTATTAATTTTTTTCGATATCCTGTTTTATGTTTGTAGTTTAGTTTAGTGTAGAACACCGTATTTTATTAAAAATAAATCTATTTTAATACTTAAGGATTTATTTGAGACCATTTGTAATTACTTTACGGTTATATTATATTTTTCTTTCTGGCTCCATTATTTATTGAAGTATTGCAATAAAAAATGTCATCAATATTGGCAGAAAAATAAAGAAGATTTGATTTTTTTTTATGTAAGAACAAATTGCATTTCCAGGGAATAAAAATTAAACCATTCACGATAGAGCAAAACTGTTTTATATCTTTACTTATATCCATGAAAGGAACAAACATTCATTAAAATCTGAGATCGTGGGTGTCAAATCGTATTTTTGAATGACTGCGGACAACCCACTACAGAGCATTTCGAGAGTTTGTGAAATGTATGTATTTCAGTTCTTTAGAGGAGGCAAGAAAGAAATAAGATTGGCAGTAGCAATGGTTTTCATTTTTTGAATTTATTTCTATACATCTGGAACCTTGAGGTGTGGCCGTTTCTTTGCCTACACCCCCCCCCCTTCATTGGGTATTACATTTATTTTATTATAATGATTAACGACTTAAGTAAATTACAATAATCACATTTTTCCACTAGTTGTAATAAAGGGCACAAAACATAGTAACCAAACAAAAAAAAAAAAAAAAAAAAAAAAAAAAAAAAAAAAAAAATAGATGAAAACAAGGAAAATATTTGTATATTTGTATCATGAAACAAACAAGACTATCTGTCGCACTATCAGGGGATTCCCAGTGAAGTCTCCTTATCAATCTTATTACTATTATTATCATTTAAAATTCTAGATGGCTGATAACACAACACTGCTCTACATCAAATTTGCCTTTTACATTAAAATATACTGTATTTATAATACTTCACTCAGTATAGATAAATTTATTTATTTATTTATTGACCTTCACAACAGCAAGGCGATTTGCTCCCATAGAAGGTAATAAAACAAAATGAATAAAAAACAATATCAAATTTACACACACACACAAAAAAATAACATAAAATAAAGAAATAAATAAAAATAAGATATACAAAAAACATTACACAATTAATTAATAAAAATGAGAAAATTATGATAATAATAAGTACAATAATTCTTTATTGCAAGATAAAATCATAATTATGTCTTTGTTTCTGTATTGTTAGAGATTTAATAAGAGGACTTTATTTTCTCTTCTTAAGCCGCATCTACGTGCGCGGACACACCAACACACACACACACGCACACACACACCCACACACGTGCCTACACGCACACACTCGCTCACAGTGACTCACATACACACATCCATACCTGCATATTACGACGCGAACATAGGGCTTGTTGTGTCATATTTTGTTATAAAGTTTTAGTTTATGTAAGTGTTGTAGTATGGTAACAATGTGTGGGCTTTTTCGGAAAATAATTCAGACATGTGATATGGTATAGCTAAGTAGCCTCGTGTTTTGCATTCTGTTAGTAAATCTTTAATTGTTAGTGGTCTGTTGTTTGTCTGGCATATCGGACTGTCTTGTTTTGTCATGAGATAAGAATGTGTTAAGAGTGTATGTCCAATTCGTAGTCTTGTAATCACAACTTCATCACGTCTTGTTAATTGCGCATTAGCTTGCCATTCATGAGTACTGCTTTTTATCTCCCTTAATAGGTTATCTCTTCTACTGTACCATGAGGCTTGCCATTCAAGACGGATATTTTCTGTAATTATTAAATTTAAGTCTACAGTCGTTAGTAAGTTAGAGTCCACTGACGACTGAAGACTTAAATTTACTAATTACAGAAAATATCAACCTTAGTATAGATAAATATACAAGTTAAAATTCATAGTTAGCTCTTATTGTTCATTTGAGCCATATTTAAATTACAAAACAATTTATTGAGCAAAAAAACTATATTTATTTATTATTATTTTTTCCTTTTAGCGCGGTTCCTCCCTCCCCCATAGGGAGGAACCCCGCTTATAAGGTTGATACAATGAAACAATCCGGAAGTGCCGACTAGAAAATTTTGCGTTTCAGAACCCCTAGAGACCGAAAATGATGGTGGTTCAAATTTGTATATATATATATATGTATATATTTATATATATATATATATATATATATATATATATATATATGTATATATATATATATATATTTGTCTGTTCGCTCTCTAGCTCGAAGACGAATGGTCCGATTTTGATGAAATTTGGTACAAAAATCCGTCGTCCAATTTGAAAGGTCAAGTTCGTTAACCAGCGAAATCCGCCTACCGGAAGATGGCGTTTGGGGCGAAATTCGCGCAAAAAAAATCGTAACGCTTACGTTTTTGAGTTCATAAGCTTCTAAGTACTCGTTTTATATGATTCCTGGGCTAGGAAAACGAATGAAACCATTTTCAAGGCGATAGCTTTAACCGTTTTTGAGAAAATTGGAAAAATATTTTTTGAATACCGTTTTTAGTTTGGGTACTTAGAATCATGGGATTCAGTTGAAACTTTATCTGCATGTTCTACTTTCATTAAAACTAATATGTTGAAAGTTTTGTTACGTTTGGAGTTAAGGAAGGGTTAGAATAAAATATTTTATGAACAGACATGAAAAGTTTTGGGAAGTTCGTATACTTTCATTAATATCTCGAACACGGTTGGGAAATCGTGGTAAGTGGATAGAAACTATTTGAAAGCTTACTAAATTCTCTACAAAAAAGATTCTAAAACTATTTTTGATTAGGTTATGTCAATCGGAGAAATAAGTGCTTAAAACTTCAAATACGTCTGTTTTGTTCTTATGAACGGGTTTTTGTCGTTCTTGTTGTAATTTTTGTCTCTTTCCCTTCGTTTTTTATTGCTTTTTAGTTTTGTAATTTCTTATGTTGCGAAAATTTTGTGTGTAAAACAGGATATGAAAAATGAGGCCAATTTTCTGTTGCTAGAAATAATATAAATTTTGGGAACTTTCTTTAATATCTCGAAAACTGTTGAGAATTTTGGTAAACGGAAGAATACCATTAGAAAGCTTATTAAATGCTCTACATAAAAGGTTCTAATGAAAGTTTTGATTAGGCGATGTCAATCGGAGAAATAAGAGCTTAAAGCTTTAAAGTAATTGATTTCGCTTATTCAAAGTGTTCTTTTCGCCTGTATTTTATTCCTTGTTATTTTTTAATTGCTTATAGTTGGATAATGTATTCGAAAATAAAACAGGTTAAGTAAAATAACAAAAACAATTTATTGTTAGAAATATAGATTTCCAAGATTCCAAGACCTTGCAACTAGCGGGACGGTTTCTTGTGTTGCCGACCCTTCCAGGTCAGATTGTAAATCCTACCTTTCAAGACTGGTGGAACCAAAATATAACTGTCAGGGTTCGGTCACTGCTACTTAATAAAACTACATTTTATCGTAAAAATGGTTTTATTGTGCCGACGTTTCGGCTTGAACTTCAAGCCTTCATCAGGGCTGTAAATACAAGTAGGACATATTTAACACTAATATATGCACATATCTATGTAAATATATATATATATATATATATATATATATATACATATATAATATATATATATTTATATATATGCATATACACATACACATATACACGCACACATATGTACATATATATGCCCACATACCTACACATATGGGGTATGTATTATTAAGTAGCAGTGACCTAACCCGGACAATCCCTACCTTGCATCATCAACGGTCAACGATCTCCTCTCAACAAAATAATAACTGCTTCTATTTTAATCTTTCGAAATTAGACTAGGGATAAGAACGGAACCGCGCTAAGATGAGGCAGTTCCTGCGAGTCGGACTTTTTACATACATTTTGGAATTTTGAAATATTAACAAAATATTTAAACCTGTTTAATTCAGAATTTCTCTTCTTCTTCGTTTGTCTATTGTAATTTCTTTCAGGGGTATCTCTTCTAAAATTCCAGCAGTGGTCCGCGAGCATTAATACATTCCATCGACCCTTCTATCTTTTAGCGCGGTTCCTCCCTCCCCCATAGGGAGGAACCCCGCTTATAAGGTTGATACAATGAAACAATCCGGAAGTGCCGACTAGAAAATTTTGCGTTTCAGAACCCCTAGAAACCGAAAATAACGGTGGTTCAAATTTGTATATATATATATATATATGTATATATTTATTTATATATATATATATATATATATATATATATATATATATATATATATATATATATATATATTTGTCTGTTCGCTCTCTAAATAGAAGACGAATGGTCCGATTTTGATGAAATTTGGTACAAAAATCTGTCGTCCAATTTGAAAGGTCAAGTTCGTTAACCAGCAAAATTCGCCCACTGGAAGATGGCGTTTGGGGCGAAATTCGCGCAGAAAAAATCGTAACGCTTACGTTTTTGAGTTCATAAGCTTGTAAGTACTCGTTTTATAGGCTTCTTGGGCTAGAAAAACGAATGAAACCATTTTCAAGGCGATAGCTTTAACCGTTGTCGAGAAAATTGGAAAAATAGTTTTTGAATACCGTTTTTGGTTTGGGTACTTAGAATCAAGGGATTCAGTTGAAACATTTACTGCATGTTCTACATTCATTAAAACTAATATGTTGAAATTTTGGTTGCGTTTGGAGTTAAGGAAGGGTTAGAATAAAATATTTTATTAACAGGCATAAAAAAGTTTTGGTAACTTTGTATACTTTCCTTAATATCTCGAAAAAGGTTGAGAATTTGGGAAACGGAAGAATACCATTAGAAAGCTTACTAAATGCTCTACAAAAAAGGTTCTAATAAAAGTTTTGATTAGGCGATGTCAATCGGAGAAATACCGTATGAAATGTCAGTTTTGGATTTGTCGATTTCCTTCAAATGTCTTGAAACTGTCGAGGCTCCTACTCCGAGTTCTTTGGCATATTCCCTAGTGTTTTTAATTGCTTATAGTAGTCAAATGTATTTGTCAATGAAACAGGATACGTATAATTAGAATCAATATTTTGTTTGTTAGAATTCGAAGATGCCGTATGAATATCTAGATGTGACAGTACTGGTGTTGATTTCGTTCTTTAGAATTACTCTTGGTATTCCCTATTTTCATCTGTTACCCATAGTTTTTTATTGTTAGTAGATTTTTCTTATTGATTATAGAATATTAATCTATTTGGCTATAAAACAGGATACGTAAAATTAGTGACAATATTTCGGAGATTTCTGAGCGAAATACGTTTAAGATTTTCTACCACCACGAACGGCTTTTTTCCTCTATTTTTATCCACTAGATAGGCTTTATTTTGCATATTATTCTATATAAGTTTTATTCAGCAGGGGATTCTGATGAAATGTCGTGTTTTTGCTGTGGATTTTAAATACGATGTATCTAAGATTGGATAACATTAGCGAGTCTACATAATTAAGAACCGACGACGGAGGATTACTTCTTGCTATGATTTAGTCTACATACGTATATTAAGTCCTAAATCCAATCCTCCTAAAGTTCAATGCCCGTAGAAACCAGGGGGCCACAGGAAATTTACCTGCTAAGAGTTAATCCTCAAGAGCTGTAAATATACCCCAGGTATCTGCCGAGACAAATTCAAAGCCTAGGCGGAGAGCACCCCAAAAACTCAGATCCAAACATAAGGTTATATACTAAATATTGATAAAGACTACTTAGTTGTAAACCGATTCATCAATTAGCAATCAATAGTTTTCAACAAAGGTTATATACTAAATATTGATAAAAAGTATTTAATTAGAAAATAAAAAACAATATTCCACAAGACTTGTTTTTGGTCCATTTGTGTCTACTCCATAGACTTAATTAGGTATATTATTCTATTGTAGTTGGGCAACTAAACTTTGTTTTATTTTGTTAAATAAAGTTTTTTTTTTCTTGATTTGTTATTCGTCAAGACTTTTATTTGTCCTTGTGTATTTACTAGATAGGTTTTATTCAACATATTATTCTATATAGGCTATATTAGGCTGGGTATTCTACTCAATCTTGTGTACTTCTTCTTGATCCTTCTGTACATGGGCGTATATAAAAACAATTTCGGGGGGGGGGGGGCTGAGACCATTTCCAGGGTATGGAATACTAAATATTTAGAGCTTGGAATAGTTTTAGGCAACTAAAACGCTATTACACGTAAAATAAAATATGTTTTATGAACTAAGTGATCTTATTTAATTTATTTTTAAGGGTTTTACGAGAAGTTTTTATCATCAATTCAAAATTTCGGGAGGGGCTGCAGTCCCCTCAGCCTCTAGAAAGGCTTTATTAGGCATATTTTGTATTGATTTATAGAGCTTTGCTTTAGAATGAGAGCCAGATTCTGTAATTTCCGCTTCTGTGTAAAAGTTAGCTACTGTCGGTGTCCCTGACGCCTTAATATCACTTTTATTCGAGATGTTCGAGAGGATTTTGACAATTTTCACAAGATATATAAAAAAAATAAGTTTATTTTTTTTCTAAGCTTATCAAATGGCACTAGGGACATGAACGGAACCGCGCTAAGATGCTGCAGTTCCTGCGAGTCGGACTTTTTACCATTGTCGAGATATCTTGGTGGAATCGTTAACATGTTCGCCAATAACGTCACCGCAGTTAGAAGGAAAAATCAAGATGAGAACGAAGAAAATTAATTTTTAGGGACATATTGCAACCCAACTGTTGATACTTTTAAAAGAGATTGTTCACAAGTTCAACTTAATATTCATTTCTCTTATTTCCCCCAAAAAACCATGAACGACTGCTCCAAAAGATTCACATGCTTCTTTTTCAATAGGAATTATCATCATTGATGTGGTAAATCTATCACGCTCCCTGTATTATATTAACAAGATACTGAAAGTCAAATTTTATATATTAGGTATATTTTCAAAATAAGAGCTAATTAATAAAATATATTCGTGTATTTTTATCCAGTATAATATATTTTTATACAGCTTTGGGATTAAGCTGTATAAAAAAATATTATTCAATTGAAAGGCACACAAAAAATTAAATTTTGTAGACCAGTGTCATTTATCATGCACGTTTTACGGGAAAACACTTAATTATTCTTATTGAATGAACGGTCATTAATCAATTGAAGGGGTCGGGGCAAAAACTGCTAAGCAACATTTTCAACAAAAGTTAACTGTAGCTGCTGTATGTTGGATATTATGTGGGACTATCAGTTGAAATGGTTAAGGGCAACAAGATTAAGTAGCATACAGAGCGCATTGTTGTCATATCTTAGTAGCATCATCATAGACTTATCAGTCCCGCATAATATCCAACATATTAAGTTTTGTTAAAAATGTTGCTTGGCACAATTTTGCCACGACCCCTTCAATTGCGGAAAAGTATCCCACCGAACAAGTAGTCGCTTACTTATATTTAATAAATTCTAATAATAAAGAAAGCTGGGAATAGATTTAACTAGATTTACAATAGATTTGCCATATCATATCTGAACTTATTTTATCGTAATCAGCACCTTTCCAAGAAAACACATGCCTCCTTTCTTTGTCCTGGGCAAAGGCTTCGACGGCAGCATACAAGTATTCATCGTAGTGTTTGTTCTTTATTACGAAGTCATTTCCGTCATTGAGTGGAGTCAGGATCCATTCCCCTTGGTCACCCGTCGGTGTGCCTGGTATCCATGTATACACGCTTCTTCTGTCTTTATCGCAGTCATAAGAATTCTCTGCGGCAAACAGATACTCATTGTAAACGTTATTCTTTATTGTGAAATGTTCACCATTGAAGATTGGGCTGAAATTCCAGTAGCTCTCAACCATGTCCCTCTCTTAATCCATGTGAATACCTTGCTTCTCTCTGAATCCTCGGTGTAGGAGTAATTTGGCGAGAACAGATATTCGTTCACATCTTTACTCTTCCTTGCTGCCCCTTCAGCTGGCCAAATACTCAGGCCTTCAACAAGCTTCCCAGAACCTACTGCCAGCTCTCTCTCTGGTCTAGTGGATGAGTGAAGGACTCCCGATCCAGACGTCGGCGGTTCGACTCCCCACACCGAGACTTATGTTTTTTTTAAATTTTTTATTTTTCCTCGGCCTTCTAATCAATCACAGCAATTATGGGAGGAAAAAGAAAATCAAACAATAGAAGGCATCACTCTCAGGAGAATTCACCCATAAACTCACCTCAAAAGAAAAAAACCTTTATTAAGCGATCTATGTCACAGACATCGCTCGCGTCATCAACATCTTCTCGAGCAACTTTTATAGATACCCCATCCCTCTCAAAAGAAGCTCCATTTCTGAAGCCAAGAAATCCTTCCAAAAAATTAAATATGGACACAAACGCTAAAGTGGAAACGTCACAATCAACATTAGTTCCGAAGCCACCGCCTATTGTTGTAAGAAACATCACAGACTTTAAAAAATTCTGTCAAAAAATCTGGTTGTTTATCAACAATCAAAACTGTATGTACCTAGCTTCAGAGCTTGTACACCAGGGAGCACTTGTGTCACTCTTCCTTCCTTAATGATATGCTCTCTAGATAGGCAAGAGTGACAATTTTCAGTTGAGTTTTTTTTTTAGTTGTGTCACTTTAGAAATACTAGTGTGATATATCGTGCAATCTTGAGAGAATAGATAAGTTCTTCCAGTCACAGTTTGGGAGGTCCCATGATCGCGATGAGATTAGTCATGGGTACAGCACTTGCATCTTCCATCTGGGACCAGAAAGAAAAATATAACAATTAACAAATTAATAAGGAATGGAAGTCTTCTGATCGAAGCTTCTAACGTAAAAGTGCAGAAAACTATCACGGACATTATGTAGGTATTTTCAGCCTCTTATGAAAAATTAAACCCATGCAAGGGAATAATCTAACAACTGGACTAAGATGAATCCCCGGAAAAAAAGTCTCTAAGAATTAAAGGTTAAAAATATATACGAATTAAAAAAAAATATTAAAAACTAATGGGAGATTCGTATAAACTAACTCGGGATATAAACAGTGCATTTAATGTTTTCAATGACATTCCATTTAAAACTTTTAAAGCGGAAAGGGGGGGGGGCAATAGAACATGTAATACATCTTCCCCTACCTGCGTGAAATGTAGAATTAGTTAGCGTAGAATGTGATTAGTTGAGAATGTCCGAGATTTCTTGAAGAAAGGAAAAGAAATGTGATTCAATTCACAGAGAAATTTCTATACCACATTACAAAACAAATTTATTAGGATACAGAATCATCAACATTCATCCGATCTTATGGAATTGTAGTTCGAAGTATTAGGTCTTTATTATAAAACTCAAATAATGAAAAAAGAACAACATGTAGAACAGACAATATTTACACTCAGCCATTAGAACCAGCAGATAGCGTTATCAGCATGGCTGATAAGAAACCAGATAAGCCTGCGCACACTGGCAAATCTTCTCTATTAAAAAACCTCTTCACTTTCTCCCACCACTCCACAATTAGGGCTCCTTCCCGTTCCCTGGGTATACGTAACTTACATGGGCGTATATAGAGAATAATTTCGGGAGGGGCTGGGAAAATTTCGGGGGGGGGGGGGGGGGGGGAATACTAACAATTCAGGGGTCTTTTTGCGAAGACCACAACCAGTTACTTTTGAAGTAGCAGTAGTGATTGTATCAGTGATTTAGCGCATGCGCATAACTCCTTTACCTTCCTATTGGAGGATTCCAATGAGCAATTGTATTGGCTCTTGTTGGGAGTAACCTTGTATTGGGTCTTGTAAAGTAACCTTCAACAGTGAATTAGCTTTTGTTTATGAAAAAGCTCTGCTTATGTTAGTGAGAAAAAAGTGGGTCTCCACACATAATCCTAAAATGAAGTGTATTTTAATTTAATTGAGAAAATAATTTATTTGAAAGAAATGTATTCTTTCATATTATAACCGAAGTCAATCAATATATGCTTTATACTAAAGAATTTGATCACTTTTCGAATAAAACAGTGCTTCTATATACATATATCATTCCTTGTAAGTAGATTCTTTCAAATATGTATGTGAATAAGAAAAATTCCACTTTTGAATGGAAGAAGATTAATTTACAGCATCGAAAAATGGCATACAATACACATATAACCCTTGAAAAGGAAAGTCCTAAAATGTTTATATTTAGAGTTCTATAATCAACTGGTAGTAAAATGCTTTTAATAAATATGAATACAATTCTCCTCCACAAATGTTCAACTTATTTTAGAAAGCATGTAAGTAGTTAAATTAAACAAATGATTTAGTTGAAAAATAAATTGTATAATAAAATAAAATAAGCAATTGGGTTAATTGAACCTTAAACAATTATATTATTTGTGTATAAATAAATTTGATATACTGAAGTGCTCATGAGAGAGAAATTGTTTTATCTTGCAATTAAACAATCCAATCTTGTTGTGTTTGTTCTTTTCTTTTGCTACTTTTTGGTTTAAAGATTCATAAAATTTATGTTTCTTGATGTAACTCAAAAGAAGAAAGCTTTTAGGAATCGGTGTAAGTATGCTTAAGGCTTGACAAGTATCCTGAATTGCTTCTTTTGCTTAAGTTTTACATTTATTTTTAAAAAGGCTAACCACATTCATGTATATAAGGAAAAGAAAATGCAATTTCTTAGTAGTTTCTTTGATTTATTATATTCAGACATGTATGATTTGATAAGAAATTTCATTAGCTCAATTTGAACAAGAAAATACAAATATTTACTCTAGATTGTTCTGTCATCCATCTTGCTTGAAATAAAGTCAAGATTAGCTCTTGTGGTTGCCGTCTAAAATATTTAGTCTTTCTCTGTTATCAGTGGCTACCCCAAACATTTAAAATTTTCTACATTTAACTTTTGGATTGTCTAATAAATCCCTTCTTTTAACCCAAAGTAATTCTGAGGTATGTTGTTTTCCTGGTTTTTATCAACCAGCCTTTAAAATGCCTAGATACATTTTTCACATTATTATTATACTTTTATATATTCATTTGGATATATGATTGTATGGTTATTGGAATATGGAGTTTACTTATTAATGTTTATAATTGCTTTACAGTGTTGCACTGCAATTGTAAAGGGAGCTATGTCGCCTGTTAAACCAGTCCTGGTAGTACATGGAGGAGCTGGTTCTATTCCTGATTCGAGGGTACAAGGGAAGTTTGATGGAGTGAAAAAGGCAGCCATTGTAGGAAATGATGTTTTAAGAAAGACAGGAAATGTCCTCGACGCTATTGAAGCCGCTATACACATTATGGAAGATGAACCTGCTTTTAATGCTGGTAATAAATATAACTTATCAATCAATGTTATTTGTTATATATTTCCTGAGGGCATTATCTTTTCCTATTTACTGATTCAATTTATCCAAATTAGAAAAAAACATTCCTTTTAATGCTCCTTTTGTTATTCATGGTTAAGTGTTGATTCCATATTCATTTGATATTCTACTTCATTTTACTTTATTTTTAAAAAAATTCTATTAGAAAAATTATTTTTAAGATTAGATTCTTTTATGTAAGTCAGAAAATCTAGAACTAAGGTCAGCCCACTTGAAAAAGAGCTAATCTTCAAGCTAGAAGTATTTTGCTATTAAAAATCCTTTAAAAGCATTGAAAAATAAAGTCAAATGTTGAAAATGAATATTTGAAATTATAAATAGCAAAAACCATTATGATATCAAAATTAAATTGAAAATATATCATTATTAAATATGATCATGTTTGTTTTGAACCAGGACAGTTCTTGTTTGAGTCGGATTTGAGTAGAGCTTGACACTTTTGGCTTGTTAAATTAACAAGTTGGCAAATTGCAATCCCTAAACTCCTGCAAAATATTCATAACTTTTATTTAGAACTCAACCACATTCCAATTTTCCTCACTGTCCGAGATATTAATCATATATTATACTAGCTGAATACCCCGTGCTTCGTCACGGCAGATAAGTAGTTATTTTATTGTGTTAAATAATGTACCATCAACATTAACGCTACTATATAATTTTTGAAACAGATAACCTGTTATCTATAAGTTACCCATAGGCATATATAAGGGGGGGCTGTGGGGTTGCATCCCCCCCCCCCAACATTTTGATTTCATTGGTAAAAATGTGTCATAAAACTCTTAAAAATAAATTAAATAAGATCACCTAGTTGAGAAAAAATATTCTTTTTGTTGGTGTAATAGTGTTTTAGTTAGCTAACTAAGTTCTAGATTGTTAGTATTTCATACACCGGGAATGCTCCCAGCCCCCCCTCCCCGAAATTATTTCCTATATATGCCCATGAGGTTACCAGTAACAGCAGTGTAACCAATACCGGTTAAATTTTGTTGTCAATAATAAATGTACGTTAAAATTTAAAAATGTATGATTCTCAGATGTCATTTTGAAACACCCATTATATTTGCAAGCATTACCAAGAAGTGTTCAGACTGGGAATGCTGATGGGTGAGGTGGCTGTGCAAGGGTTTGGGATATTATTACCTCGGATGTACCATCACCAGGTATAGCGTAAAATCTATGGGGGACAACTTGAAATGAACCACAATTAAAATGGTGATTTTATCCCTCATAGCATAAACTCTTTGAGGGGTAGTTTATTTCTAGTGATTCAAGGACTGCCATCATAGTTGAAATTAACCAAAATTAAAAATAATACTATGAAATAGATATAGTATGGTAACATCTGTTCTGTTATCGTCCTAGCAACGCATGCTGCCTGGCTCTCTTTAAAACTAAAACTGATTTATCGACCCCCTGCCAGAAAAAGAAAAAGTGGAATATATATATATCGGGTCATCTTTCACAAGAACTAATATATATACTGCCAACAAATTTGTTCTTTTCCACAAAACGTCCCACTAAAAACAATTGGATGAGCTAGTTAAATAACTGAAATTATTAATATGCCCCTAAAGGTCGATTTAAAACTTTTATTTTTTCTTAAAAAAAGATATTTTTATTTCTAAAGAAAGTCATTTGCAATCAGAAATTTCTTTTTCTTTTTTTTTTGTTTCAGGCAAGGGATCTGTGTTAAATTTGGCTGGTGGTATTGAGATGGAAGCTCTAATAACTGAAGGAAAGAATATGGATGCAGGTGCTTCACATAATCACACACACACACATACATAAAAGGGGTACCCAAAAGTAATCAACATTTTGACTTTGGAATTCATTTTATTAGCCACAGACGTCCCACCACACACACAGCAGCACTTTCCTGATGGACAAAGTCTGTTTAGAGGGGTACTTAGATCAATTTTTCATCTTCAGTCACAATTCCAAAAAATGGATCATTATTGAGCCTAGACAACAGCGTTGAGCAGAGCGTTCTCCGATGGTCCTTCTTGGCTTCCAAAGTCGTCACCATAAACTTCATTATTTTTTTGAGTCGCAGCTGACGCCTTAATTCCCGCATGATATTGAAAAAACATGCAGTTGGGAATACACTCTTCTGAAGGTACGAACTCCACCATACTCTATCAAGTCACTGAACAACTTAATACTAAATGAAATGTTGAACAAGGTGTTTGATCCACAGATAAATTTAAGGGTTTCATTGTTCACTCCACAATGATTAGTGTAGTATTATGACCAAAATACATTTAACAAATTGTTGATTACTTTTGGGTACCCCTATTATATAAATTTTTTTTTTTTTTTTTTTTTTTTTTTTTTTTTTTTTACGGCGCATCAACATAAATCTTGGCCATTAGCGCCAACGTCCAGGGTGCAGCCAGGAATTTTCTCAGCGAGCCCTGAGATGAGAAAATTTCTGGCGCCGGTGGGGATCGAACCCACCATCTCCCGCTTATGAATCTAGCCACTAGACCACAGGAGACCCCTATATAAATTATTATTAACTAATAAGCGTTCTATACATGGGGGGAAATTAAAAAAAAAAAGATGATTACTACTTATTTAAATTATTATTGTAATATATATTATTATTTTGGAGGAGTTGTCCTCTGTTTCTTGGACTAAATTATTTCAGGAGACCTTGCCAACTGAATGAATTAAAGTTTTATCTTTTTCTACTTCATTACTGGAATTCATTTAAAAATCGTTTAACTATTCTTGCGGTATCTAGCAGTACTGCTTGATTGGCATTTTTAATCAATTCCTTCAAGATTTTTAAGTAATCAGTAATGATAATCATTGTTTTTGGCAAGATCCTTTTGGTTGAGGCAATAAGGCCTGTGACCCTTGCAAAATTTAGCGTATAAAAATCTCACATCCCTATGTGAAATTCCTAATAACTTGTCTCTTGGCATACCCAATATTTTCTCCATTTGACTACTAAAATATCAATAATAAAAGCTTTTGGCGTTAATCGCCCAATTATTGATAATCTGTGCATTTGTAATTGTCACTCTTTTCGAATGGCGATGGAATTCTATAAGCCTCCCCCACCCCCTTGCTCTGTTAGATTGCTTTGTTGCAGAGTTTACACATCAATTATGGATTATTTACATATATGCAGAATTAAACAGTGAAATTCTGTACACTTTAATTTACTAAATTATGTATTTTGGCAATAAATATTTGATGCGTCTAGAATCAAAACAAGACAAATCATTCAAACCAATTTGTCCAGAAACACCAAAAACAGAACAAGTTGTATGTTTAATTTTATACATGTGTATAATTTTATAAAGTTGTAAGTATCACAGAAGAATGTTTTTGAAGAATTTGAGAAGTTTATCTGTTATATTATCTATTTTGAAGGAATTTTTATTTTTAATGTGTCTTGCTTAGTTTTGAAATTTACTGATGTATGTCTCATTTTGAAACCAATTTTTCACATCAGCATTAAAAAACAGCATGATCTATTGAGTTTTGAAAATCCTTTTCTTTACCAGTATATAGAGGACATTTTGAACTTTTAAAGTCAACTGTTATCTCAAACTCGTAAAAATAGTGATGTGTCTTGTTTTGATTCTAGACACCTCATTTAGTAAGTAATATTTTTGGGAATTTTTAATTCTGCTACCATTGTTCAATATTTTTGAGGCTGCTAATTCCATAGTCATACTAAATTTTTAGTATAATCGGTTCTTCACTTTTAAAATTAATTTAACATGATGCACATTTAATTCAGTTTTATTAATTGTTTTAAATGTATTTAAAATTGTAAGTTTATAGATATCACGGTAATCCATTCTAGCTTACAAATAATTTTAAGTTAATAGTTAAGGGTTTTTCTTTTTAATTTAAATTATTTTCTTTTTAATTGGTATGAAATCTACATTTCAAGTCATGAGAATGTCACAAAAAAAGTCGCGAAATTGGCTTTCACAAAGGTTTATTTTAATGGGAAGTATGGCAATATTATTATAAATACTATTTTTGTTTTTGTTTTCAGGGAGTGTTACTCTTGTTAGAAATGTAGCTCATCCGATTTCACTCGCGAGGCTCGTAATGGAGAAAACACCTCATACAATTCTTGGAGGCGATGGTGTCGAAGAGTTCATCATCAAAATGGGGATTCCTCGAGTACCTGAGTATAATTTAATGACTGATGCTGCTATTAATGCACTTGAAGAATTTCAGAAACGACAAGACAGTGGACCATCTGCCACTGAAATTGGCGAGTAAGTAAATCCTTTTGAGACATGAACTCAATAGTGCAAATCATTTTTATTTATTAAGCAATCAGGGATTAGTTGGGATTCTGCTAAGAAAATATCAATTATATTTTTGTAAAAAATCTGTATTAAGGACGTTTCGGCTGCACTTTGGACGCCTTCTTCAGTTAAAAAAAGATATACAACTTACAAGTAAAAAAACAGTGAGTACTGAGCGCAGTTTATACATCATGGCAATAAATTTTGAACCAATCTTATTTTTAAGCAATGAACATTCGTAACGAAACGTCCTTAATACAGATTTTTTCCCAACTAATCCTTGATTGCTTATCACCTCGACGGCTAACTATCTAATCTTCATTTTTATTTATTGTTTGGCTGTCATTATAATAGCTTTAAGTCAATTATTAGCAACCCTTCATAAACGCTACCCTGGAGAGCAGAACGTGTCCTTCTGAGAAAATGACCATATTATCCAGTGAAACAATTCAAAATTGATGTAAATGCACATAAAAACATACATTTATGAAGATACAAATTCCATAATACAGGAATATGGTATGTATTTGTATGAAAGTAAGTTCATTAAAAAATCAATTATATTTTTTGGCATTGAAGTATATTAGACGACAAGTTATCTCCTGACTTGTAAATTAACAGCACTAAGCGTTTGGGTGCTGCTCGTTATTTTTAATTTTATTTCCAAAGCTTCTTAAGGGGGCTTCTTACTACTTTGTACTTTTATTTTTTACATTTTTTTTTTTTTTTTTTTTTTTTTTTTTTTTTTTTTTTTTTTTTTTGTAATGGGCTAAACTTTTTCCTTAACTTTTCAAAAATGATATCCAAGAGTGTTTATGTGAAGGCAATTTTTTCAAATGGCCAAAAAATATGATTTTCTGAGTGAAGTGCCGATGCTGAGTCAATGCGATGCTGATTTGAAGATAATTTTTTGAGTGAGCTTCGATTGGTCCCTTTTTAATTGTTAAGTTTTTTTTGGTCCTCCTTCAATACATTTCAAAATTAAAACCATTTTTTTAATCTTTATTACAAATAAGTATGAAAAAAAATTAAATAGGAAAAAATGAGCATTTCAGAACATTAAACTTTAAAGTCGTTTTCCCAAATCTATGTTTTTCAAATCAAGCGATACTCTGGCGTCTTCAACTTTTGCCCGATCAACATCACGTTTTAACTGCAGGTTCATAATGATATTTGCTAGTAACGTATGTCGGAATTTTTCAATTAATTGAATTATTACGATTTTATGACCGATTTTCAGCGGATTTTCTTATTAGAAAATGAATAATTGTTCACCATTTTGGAAAAAATTAATATTTCTTAAAAATCCTATGCCCTTTACTAGATTTAACCTTCTTCTTTCGAAATAATTTTAGTTTTTGGTTCTAGATTAAAAATTGCCACCTGCAGACTATCACCCGTGAAAAAAGAGGGTTTCCATTCCTTTGCACGGCACATCTGCATCTAGGCCGTTAGCATTGGGCTATCTATATGTTTCCACCCTTTCTCTGGAATACACTTTTTTTTTTTTAATTATTGACTCATCTGTTAATGACGAATATATATTTTTGTTTTTGTTTAACAAAACCAGCTATACCAGTATTTGAAAATAAGAAGTAAACGTAGGTATTTACCAGAAAACATTTTATTTTTTGATTGAGCAAGCTTGTTTAAACAAAATTATAAGAGGCTAACTTTATGCAAATATCAGTTGGTTTAATTTGATTCTAATTTGAGATAGAACTCTCTTAATGAAAAAAACACCAATACTTTTAACTAATTTAAAGACATTGTCACTATTTGTAGTAAAGTGCCGGGAGGCGTTGGTACTGTTGGTTGTGTGGCTGTTGATTCTTCTGGTCATGTGGCGTCTGGCACTTCAACAGGAGGTATTACTGGGAAGTACAAAGGAAGAATTGGTGACACACCACTACCAGGTAGGTATGTAGTTTGAGTCCTATTCTATTTTTTAATTTAGTAATATGAGATTAAACTTTTGTCTCATTCATAAATGGGACATTTGGCCATAAAACATGGTACCTAACATTTTTGGTGATATTTAGTTTTAGAGGGGTCTCCCGTGGTCTAGTGGCTAACGCCTTGGATTCATAAGCGGGAGATGGTGGGTTCGATCCCCACCTCCGTCAGGAATTTTCTCATCTCAGGGCTCGCTGGGAAAATTCCTCGCTGCACCCTAGATGTCGGTAAAAAAAAAAAAAAAAAAAAAAAAAAAAAAAAAAAAAAAAAAAATTAGATTTAGATAAAATCTCATTTCTTTGAACTGATTTCATAGATTTTTGAAAAAAAAAAAAAAAATGTAGGAAAGTACTGTCCGGTGTACTGTTACTGCCATGGGTACGGAAAGAAGACCCAGTGAGGATACTTAAAGAACAAATATCTATATTTTGAATGTTTTCCCTTTTCATAGCATCCCTATGAAGAGTGCATTTATTTTGAATACTTGTGGCATGAATTCCTCCCCAACAAGCAACAAATGCTTAGGCGATGAAGGAAGAAAACAATAACTTTTAGTGGACCATGGATAACAAGTTTTCTGTTAGCCAAAACCCAACTATTCCTTGACTTCTTAACATAACTTTTTGTAATAAGGAAGATGGATTCCCGACCTGTGTTTCTCAATATGAATGAAAGGAAATGAGATCGTAATTAATTTTAAAAGAAGTACCATTTTATTTGTTATTTCAAAGGATTGAAAATGAGTGAGTAGAAGATTGGCATTGAAACCAGATAATGTAATTTCACCTCTTAAGTGTGAACGACTACATGTTTAGTTTTATCCCTAAAAACTGAATATAGTAGACAAGCCTTCTCGTAACATGAGACAAGATTTGGTGAATAACCTTTCTTGGATCATTAGCTATTCAAGTTTTTCTTAATTAGACTGAAGTTTATATTTGGTTATTTATTTACATTTTATTGTCCATTTTAATTAACTCTGAATTTTAGGGGGTTATCTACTGGTCACCACCCTTTTCTAGCCAGGATAGGGTTGATGCTTTTTCTTATTTCCAAAAAAAAAATGGCACCACTCCTAGTGGAAATCCAACCCGAGATCCTTCGTACAGAGTGTTAAGTGCTCACGCTTTTTGTAGTTCTGATGGCTGTGAGTGTTAAGGTGTAAACATGCTATTTCAACTATCGTGGGTTCATTTCTCTCTTTGTGGATTTTATTTAAAAAAATTAAGGGCATTACCCTTATATCCTGAGGGGGAGAGGTTGTTAACTGGTAGATAATGTTTCCCAAAAAATTGTCATGTATAAAGGGATGTTGATAAATTAAACAAATAAGAAGGCTTACATATTATGATTACACTGGTCTACAAAATTTAAATTTGTTGTGCTTTTCAATTGACTACTGTATTTTTTTACTGCTTTGAGGTTACTGAATCAGGGTGTCTACTGCATGAAAAAGTCACGAAAATCATGAAAATGTCACGAAATTAAAAATAGGGGACGGAAATCACGAAAAAGTCATGACTTTTGAATCCATGTCACGAAATTTCAGTTTTACCGGAGTCTAACATAATCTCAGGTCTTCTACGCATTCGTAATTGTTGACGTTTTCGTTTGGTGACTCAATTCTATCTGCCTCCCCACCCCCTTCCTCTGTTTGATTCCTTAGGTGCAGCATTTTTCACATAAATTATCCATTTGCTACATATATTTTTATTTCTCTTTATTCTTACTCAGAGTTGTTCATGCAGACTTTAATATTGAAATTATGTGCACTTTAATTTACTAAATTATGTACATTGACAATAAATATGTAGTTTCTTTTTAAGTGAGATTATTTTATTTTTAATGGGCATAACATTTGCATTTAAAATCACAAAAATGTCATGAAAAAGTCATGAAATTGCCTTTCACAAAAGTAGTAGACACCCTGTGAATACGAAAACACGAATATATTGTTTCAATTAGCTCTTATTTTGAAAATATACCTAATATACAAACTTTGACTTTTAGTAACATGTTCAAGTTTAAAGCAATATATTAAAAAAAAAAAAAAAAACTATATTTTTTTTATTATTATTTTTTACTTTTTATATAAAATTTGGAATTTTGAAATATTAACAAAATATTTAAACCTGTTTAATTAGGAGTTTCTCTTATTTTTCGTTTTTTTTTTCTATTGTACTTACTTTCAGGAGTATCTCTCGTAAAATTACAGCAGTAGTCTGCTAACATTGACACATTCCATCGACCCTGAGGTCTCTTTTCCATTGTCGAGATATCTTGGTGGAATCATTTAACATGTTTGTCACGTACATCACCAAAGTTAGAAGGAAAAAAATCAAGATGAAAATGAATTTTTAGGGACATATTGCAACCAAACTGTTGATACATTTGACGGAGATTGTTCACAAGTTCGGCATAATTTTCATTTCTCTTATTGCCCAAAAAACCATGATCATCTGCTCTAGAAGATTCCCATGCTTCTTTTTCAAAGCCCTGAAAAACCGAATCAAAGTTTTGGCCCTTAAGAATCTCTCTTATTTCGGGTAAGATAAAGATTCCTTCTTTTAGTTTGGCACCACTTTTATGGGGTTTACTTCGCAGGTATTTGAATGCTGGTCTATCCTTGTTAAGAGCCTTCATAAAGTTTTTTATTAGGCCCAATTAAACATATAAATGTGGTAGAAAAATAACATATCTGCGGGTAATCCTTAAGTATTTGGAGTTATCATCATTAATGTGATAAATCTATCACACTTTTTTTTTTTTTTTTTTTTTTTTTTTTTTTTTTTTTTTTTTTTTTTTTTTTTTTTTTTTTACGGTGCATCGACATCGGGGCCTTTAGTGCTGACTTTCCAATTTTTTTTGTTGTGTTTAACGGTGTATCAACAATTGGGCTATTAACGGCAGGCTATCTACAGGTTACCACCCTTTTATAATGCCATCGCCACGTGGTCGTTAGCATTATAAAAGGGTGGCAAAAAAAAAAAAATATAAAAAAAAACTTTCCATATTATGTTAAATATGGCACAATTGAACAATAGGAGCTAACTATGAATTTTAATTTGTATATTTGGGCGAAATGCTGTCAATGTGGTGTGCTCATAAATAAATTATAATAAAGTCCGATTCGCAGGAACTGCGTCATCTTAGCGCGGTTCCGTTCTTATCTTTAGTGTTTATGTAGGCATAGAATAGAAACAGTTATTACTTTGTTTAGATCAATAGCGAAACACCTATCCAAATGAAATCTCAAACTAACCAGTCTTGAAAGGTCTTGATTTACAATCTTACCTGTATGGGTCAGCTATCCCATAAGTCGGGCAGAAAGGCCTCCGCACAGAGGCATTTGGAAAGCCTTGGGATCTCTCTCTTTGAACGCTACATTTTTAACAATAAATTGATCTTCTTATTTTACTTAATCTGTTTTATTGTCAAATACATTATCCGACTATAAGCAATTTAAAAATAACAAGGAATAAAATAGACAAAAAGAACCATTCGAATAAACGAAATCAATTACTTTAAAGGTTTAAGCACTTTTTTCTCCGATTGACATCGCCTAATTAAAACTTTCTTTAGAACCTTTTTTGTAGAGCATTTAGTAAGCTTTCGAATGGTAACCTTCTGCTTCCCAAGATTGTCAACGGTTTTCGAGATACTAACGAAAGTATACAAAGTTACCAGAACTTTTCTTGTCTGTTAATAAAATATTTTATTCTAACCCTTTCTTTACTCCAAACATAACCAAAATTTCAACATATTAGTGTTGATGAAATTCGAACATGCAGAAAATGTTTCAACTGAATCCCATAATTCTAAGAACCAAAATCAAAGACAAAAAGAACAGTTCGAATAAGCGAAATCAATTACTTTAAAGGTTTAAGCACTTTTTTCTCCGATTGGCATCGCCTAATCAAAACTTTCATTAGAACCACTTTTGTAGAGCATTTAGTAAGCTTTCTAATGGTAACCTTACGTTTCGCAAGATTCTCAACCTTTTTCGAAATATTAAGGAAAGTATACGAAGTTCCCAAAACTTTTCATGTCTGTTAATAAAATATTTTATTCTAACCCTTCCTTAACTCCAAACGTAACATAACTTTTAAAATATTAGTTTCAATGAAAGTAGAACATGCAGATAATGTTTCAACTGAATCCCGTGATTCTAAGTACCCAAACCAAAAACGGTATTCAAAAACTATTTTTCCAATTTTCTCGAAAACGGTTAAAGCTATCGCTTTGAAAATGGTTTCATTCGTTTTCCTAGCCCAAGAAGCCTATAAAAAGAGTACTTACAAGCTTATGAACTCAAAAACGTAAGCGTTACGATTTTTTCTGCGCGAATTTCGCCCCAAACGCCATCTTCCAGTGGGTGGATTTTGCTGGTTAACGAACTTGACCTTTCAAATTGGACGACTGATTTTTGTACCAAATTTCATCAAAATCGGACCATCAGGGAAGCCAGAAATGAGCGAACAGACAAATATATATATATATATATATATATATATAAATAAATAAATATATATATATACAAATATATATATATATACAAATTTGAACCACCGTTATTTTCGGTCTCTAGGGGTTCTGAAACGCGAAATTTTCTTGTCGGCACTTCCGGATTGTTTCATTGTATCAACCTTATAAGCGGGGTTCCTCCCTATGGGGGAAGGAGGAACCGCGCTAAAAAAAAAAAAAAAAAATGGTATATTTATCTTCAGCGTGTGAAATACTATCAATATAGTATATTTTCATGTAAAAGGCAAATCTGATGTAGACCAGTGTCACCAATGATCTCTTTACTAAAAATCTATTTTAAAATATAAAAATTTCATTGGGTTGTCATTTAATATTTAAGGTTGTGGCGGATACAGCGATGATGAGATAGGAGCTGTCTCTACCACAGGACATGGAGAATCCATTCTGAAATATAATTTAGCCAATAGGATTTTGGTTTCTATGCAACAAGGTATGCTATTTTATATTCATAGGAAAGATACTATGCTTGCATAGAAAAAAAATAGTGTGCTGTAACTGCAAATGAATACACTATAAATTATTTATTAGTTTATTGCTTCCAATTTGTTTGATTCTCAAAAATGTTATTTTCTTTTATATGGAATTTTATTAGTTTATTTAATAAGTTATAATAAGAGTTTTGTAACTTCTTTGGGAATTTTAGCATGTTTCATTCGTACCTATTGGTGAAAATAATTCTGCTTATTGCATTGATGAGAAATGTTGACGTTTCATAATTCATAGGCCATAAAAAAACTGACCATTCTATTATATATATACAGGGTGTCCCGAATTTAAATGGCAATACTTCAGGAGCATTTAGGGGACCTTAAAGCTAAGACAAAAAGGCCTTTGTTTGTTTCTGGTTCATTTTGGAGAAGATCGCAAAACAAGAAACAAACAAGTTTTCATTTTTGTACTTACTTATTTGAACTTTCAATGGAAAAAAAAATTGTCATTGTGAATTCTTTCAAGAAACCAATTGCTAAATTTCAATCTCTTGATACTGATATAGTTTTCGTGTAAGGTTTCTGGAACGGTAATGCTTTAGGAGCGGTGCGAGAGTAAAAGAAGAGTTATGCTGATTCGCAAATAGAAGAGTGCCTAATCCACGGGTCTTTTGTTAACTTCTAATAGACTACGAGGGTCTGGGTCATTTCATTTATTTACATTTTTTTTTTTTATGTTATCATCTATTTAATTTTATTCAACGTGTTTCTGACCTTTCAAATTAATTCTTTTTTGAGGGATTTTTGCGGCGTAGGTCTAAAAAAATAGTACTTCCACTTTTATAGCTAATATGTTATTCAAGTTAAGTTGTAAAATTTACATCTAAAATGTTTTTAGATGTACATTTTAGAGTAGAATCTATTGAATTTAGTTATTGCTTAAAATGTTGCCTTCTCGCAGAAACGCGAGCATTACATTAAATAGATGATAACATTTAAGAAAATGTATATAAATAAAATGACCCAGTCTCTCTTTGTCTATTAAAAGTTAAGAAAAATACTCGTCGATTAGGCACTCTTCTATTTACGAATCGGCACGCATACTCTTGCACCGCTTCTCAAACGGTGCTGCGGATCAAAAGATGTCTCGGAATAAATTAGTCTTAAAATTAAATTTTCTATCAGAATTCTTCATAAAAAATACCTGCCGCCATTGGAAAATCAAGAGTTAGATGCGCTGGAGAATATTACAAAGTCAACTAAACCTTCAAAAGTAACCTCATGCAACATAACTATGACCTACCAAGTTTCATTTCGAAATTCCAACAACTCTAGGAGGAAAAGGGGGTGGACACATATACTGGGAGACCCTATATATATATATATATATATATATATATATATATATATATTTTTAAAGAAATGAAAATATGTGGCACTTCCTGACGTCTCAAACAAGTTGCAGTGTCCTGCTCACAAGCAGTTAATCGCGGATTAAAAAAAAAGTTGGGATTGCACACTATGGTGCGTTAGTGTTATATAGGACCTATTTACTCAGCATGCTTTCAATATTTCTAATGTGTGCGAAATTTAAAATAAAGTAACTTCAGATGGGCTAACTGCCCTCGGGCCACAGATTCTGTACAATTAATATAGCTGTACAAGTTTGGAGAAATAAGAAATTCCATATTAGGAGGGATGTAGAAGCCCCTATTTCTCTGAAGCTGTCATTTAGTGATTGTTTTCCTCACTCATCACAACTGAAAGAGATGGGCAAAATCGTTCTTTTTTTAGAAACAATTCTTTTTGGGATAGTTCCATAAGAAGAACTATCCCATTTTAATGGGAGCAACTCAGTCAGAGAAAAAGGTACTTGAAGTTTTAAAAACGTTGGTTTCATTCCATTAAAGCTTTCTAAATGAGACCAGACAAACATTATATGTAACACAAAGTAATATGACACAGTTCCTGTGAATCAACGTTTATTTATATTGTTTGTTTTAAATAGGTCAATCTGCACAAAGTGCAACTGCTGCAGGATGCGAAGCGATGACAAAAAGAGTTGGTAAAACTGCAGGTGCTATAACCGTCAGTAATAAGGGAGATGTTGGTATTTCATTTACATCTAGGCGAATGGCTTGGGCTTATCAACTAGACGATGAAATTCATTATGGAATTGAACCAGGGCAGCATCTTATAGAGAAGATTTCAACTACTCTTTAATATGTAGCTTTTAAAAATATAAGGAAGACTGATTTTATTGTTTTTTGAAGGAAAAATAAAATATTTGGGGGAAAAAACCGTTTTTTCTTATGTTTTTTTTTTAATGGTTCCTCCCTCCCTCCATGGAGAGGAAACCCCAATCATAAGGTTGACCTCATGATCCAATCTGGAAATGCCGACTAGTAAATTTCACATCTCTGAAAAAAGAGATTATCAAAGTATTCGTAATCTAAACCCATAGGTTCAAATTTGTGTGTGTGTGTATATATATATATATATATATATATATATATATATATATATATATATATATATTGTAGAGATATCTCAACTATCATCAAGAAATATCTTACTACTTCTTAGTAATATAAAATGCTAACTTGACAAAAATTTCCTCAATCTAAAATCAAGAAGGCGTCTCCACCGCGTTAGATCAGATCTTCAGTTTATATATATATATATATATATATATATATATATATAGTTCAGTTTTGCTACATATACTCCTGCTAGCAGGTCTAGATTGTTGGTGCTTTAAAGAAATTTTGAAGATGTTTTAAAGAAGTTTAATAAAATCAAGAGGAGTTTATTTGGATCTCTGACAACCTTTGAGCTACACCTGTGGATGTAAGGTAATTATGTCCCATAGTTTACATTTTATTGCCATAGGATGCCGGATTAGAGGAAGATTACTTTATATGAAACTAGTTTCATCTGGCCTTAGTTGATGGTCAAGAGTGTCCATAATGGGTTCTATGAGAGATGAAAGAGTACACTAAATTCAGGTTTTATGAAGTAACTGCTACAGTAAAGCTATGCTTGAACAAGAAATTCTGATATCATGGGGCTGGGGGGTCTCCTGTGGTCTAGTGGCTAGTGCACTAGATTCATAAGCGGGAGATGGTGGGTTCGAGCCTCACCGACGGCAGGAATTTTCTCATCTCAGGGCTCACTGAGAAAATTCCTGGCTGCACCCTGGGCGTCGGCGCTAATGGCCAAGAATTGTCGATGCGCCGCAAAAAAAAACAAAACAAAAAAAAAACAGGGGGCTAGGAGCATTTGGGGGTATGGAATACTAACAATATAGAACTTGGAATAGTTAGCCAACTAAAACTTATTTCTGAACTAAGTGATCTTATTTAATTTATTTTCTAAGTTTTTAAGACATATTTTAACTGCTTAAATTAAAATTTAGGGGGGGGGGCTGCAGCCCTATATATACGCCCGTGTGTGCAGTAGAGCTCACGACTCAAGCTCTGGAGGACTTGAGTTCGAATCTCGTAAGCGCATTGAAATATTTTATCTTCGAGGGTCAGAGTCAGGATCTCACACTGTCTCTAGGACCCTGGATTTAATTGTTACAAACAAAGGGGGAAACAAGCAGCTAGAGCATACTGCTGATGACACTATCTCCCTAGGGTGTTGCATTGTCAAAAATCAGATACCTCTACTGTATCTGCCTCTCTGAAGCCTTCTGGCCTGTTAAAATGTTACTAGTGTCATTTTTTAAATACAATAATTAACTGGTGCCAATGACCTTGGCAGTCGGAGCACCTATAATTAAAAAAAACAAAAAAAAAAAAAATACATTGTTGTACGTTCAAAATAATAAATAAATAACTGTTGGGAAGTAAATTGGTGAAATTTAACACAGTCAATCTTGAGAATAAGTCTATATTTCTATAACAAATTCAGCTGGGACAAAAACACATCGGCCATCTTGACATACAACACATAAGCAGACTTCTGCATGCCATCAATATTAAATACTGCAATATTAGTTCTTATAATTACATATAATAATTACAAGATTATTAAAGTATAATTATATATAAAACATAAATTTGATTTATATTTTTAACAATAACTAAGTGATTATTTTTGTTTTCTCTTGTTTTACGACAATTTTACAGTAAGGACACTGTAAAGGATCTTTATGTTCTCAAGTTTTCATTGTTTCCTAGATTTAAAAAAAATTAAATCAAGGTAGTCTAGTTGGAAATTATTAGTATCATTATAAGAAATTTTGGAAAATATAAATTCAAATTTACTTTTTGACCCTTCATTAGAATATCATATTGGCAAGATTAAATTTTTAGTGTTAGGAAGCCCTGTAGCTGCGTGTTAAGGCGTAAGCACTTTTTAGTAAACTGTAAACAACCTAGGATGCAAATAATGTAATTTAAACTTTAAATATAATTATTTTTATATTATTGTCAATTCTGAATAATATATATATATATATATATATATATATATATATATATATATATATATATATATATATTGTAATGATATATTACATTCTCAAAAATATTTTTAAATTCAAATAACCATCGATATTTTGAAAAGCCCGCGCAAATCACAAACCATATATACAAGTAACATCGTATTATATACGATCAAAATTAACAATATTTTTGGACAATACTGATGTACAATATGCACATATTAAATGTACATTCAGATAACAATAAATTAATTATTTGAAGTTGCAAAAATATAATTTTTACTTTCATATATAAACCAACAAAATGCGGAAGTTAGGAAACAAGGATGCCAAGCTTTCCTCTAGCAAAGCGTCAGTTGATTTTCAGCGTTGGTCGCGTGCGGAGCTTGAGTCCATTAATTACTGAAGCGCAGTGTATTGAAGCCTTATTGGAAGCAAATTAATTTGGAGGCACGAGATCTGGCAATAAAGCGTGTCGCTTTGAGGAAGAAATTGCTGAAGCGCAGTGTATTGAGGCTTTGTTGGAAGCGGATTGATTTAGAGGTAAAAATTGTTTTTTTTTGTAGTTGTTGATTCTTTTATTATTATTTTTATGTATTTTAATATTGTTTTGTATTTCGGAATTGTCTAAGAATCAATATTATATTCTTCATTCACTCGGAACTTCTATCCCTGAGATTAAGTTAAATGAATATAATAAAACTTAATCAAGTAATTAAAATCTTTTTATAAAAAATAAATCATAACATTTAATGGCGACCCAACGTGGCGCAATCATTTTATAAAAAATTAATCTTAACAATATATATATATATATATACATAATTTGCAGCAAAACTACAAACACAAAAAAAAAAAAAAAAAAAAAAAAAAAAAATTGGGTTTTCTGATCACCTTTCCACAGTCCAGGTCAAAAAATACACTATAATTTTTCATTGGAATACAGAAAATCAAAAACAAAAGGCTGAATATTTATTGATATAGTATTTATTTATTTAAATTTTAATGTCCATTATTATTAACTACGAATTTTAGGACGGGTTATCTATAGGTTACCACCATTTTCTAGCCAGGATAGGGCTGATGCCTTTTCTTTTTTCTAAAGAAAAGCCACCGCCCCGTAGTGGGAATCGAACCCACGACTTTTGCCACGGAGTGTTAAGTGCTCACGCCTTAACACTTTCGGCCACCAGGCCTCCTATTGATATGATAGAAAATAGAAAAGCAGTACATACATAAAAATATAATATTATATTACATTATTATAAAATATTATTATTAACTATACAATTTACTACATATAAATATTATATCTAAGAGTTTCTAATATTTTTTGTGTTTCTAATATAATTTGTATTTCAGCCATTGTGTGGAGTGTAAGTAGGATGAGTTGAAAGGAATTAGTATTTATTTGTGAATAAAAGGTAAAATGAGGCAACTAACATAAGCTTTTGTAATAACATATAATTAAAGGGATAGCATATATTTGAATATTTTAGTATTGATTCTCGTATCCTTATGAACATCTACTCAAAATACTATTCAGTTTTCTGATTATGAGATTGTCCTAGATACTATTGTATATGGATAAGTTCATCCATTTTGTAAACAAATGACATTGATCTGTTGCAGAGTTGGGCAAAAATTAATTGCAGAGACGATTTACAATTAACAATTACAACTTTAATTTCATCAACTCGCAATTAGGGTTAAAAATTCAATTGTAATTGCGAACTCCTTTGATTAACAACTGATTAATTGTTATTGCGGATTCTGGCAATTAACAATTGATTAATTTTGATTGTGAAATCCACAATTACTATTAATCAATTGTTGTTTGATCCAGATTAAGATGGGGTCAGAGTGGACGGAAAGTGTGCCAATGAGCCAGATAAAACCGGAGTGACCCAGTATGGACCAGAAGTGAGCCATAGTGGTCCAAAAAGGGGTCAGAAAGTCCCTGGAAGTTGCCAAGAGCTGACTGAAATGCAAGGCCCCTGCCAAAAACATTTTGCCTATGAAAGTTATGGTATCATAGTATTGGGCCACGTTTGAGGCTCATAATACCTTGTCAAGTACCTAATAATACCCTCTCACTTATTTGTGCAATTCCAACTTGGCCAGCTTTCGTTAACTTACATATGGGTGTGACCGCTTAAACTTACATAATGTTCATACAAACCTGATTGTTTTAAGTCTTCAAAGAATTTATAATAATCCTGAATAGTTACCCTAAGGGCCTGAAGCTTTAAATAGTGGCCATCATTTAACGAAAAATGGCTAAATTGGAATTGCACAAATAAGTGAGAAGGTATTATTAGGTTCTTGACAAGGTATTAAGAGCCTAAAACTTGGCCCGATACTATGATATCATAACTTTCATAGGCAAACTGTTTTTGGCCTGGAACTTGGCCTCTTTTTTCGATGTTAGTTTTTTGGGGGAATGAATTAACAGCCATTATTCTACTGTGGCAAATTACTTCTAAACTATTAGTTGTATAATATTATTATATTTACATAATAATAACAAAAAAACTGTGAATAAATTTAATTAGCTTTACAATAGGTTTGCCATATCATTTTGTTACTTATTTTATCCTGATGTACGCCTTTCCATGTAAATACAAAACTCCTTTAATCATAAAAATGGTTTTATTGTGCCGACGTTTCGGCTTGAACTTCAAGCCTTCATCAGGTCTGTAAAAAACAAGTAGGACGGATGTAATACTGAAATATACACACATATATATATGTATATATATATATATATACATATATATATATATATATATATATATATATATATATATGCCCATATTGTTATTCTTATATCTAATCTAATATGTAATCTGTTATTCTTATATCGGTTTTCCTAATAATCCAAACACTTCTAGAGCACATTGTTCTTCTATATATTATGTTCTAGTATTTTATGTTTTTGTCTTTTTCCATATATGTATGTATATATATATATGTATGTGTATTTGTGTATGTAGGCATATATATATATATATATATATATATATATATATATATATACACATATGTATATTTCAGTATTACATCCGTCCTACTTGTTTTTTACAGCCCTGATGAAGGCTTGAAGTTCAAGCCGGAACGTCGGCACAATAAAACCATTTTTATGATAAAATGTAGTTTTATTAAGTAGCAGTGATCGAACGCCGACAATCCCTACCTTGCATCATCTACGGTCAACGATCTCCTCTCAACAAAAAACTCCTTTAACTGTCCTTTTGATATGCATCGACTGTTTTTTTTTTAAATGACATATCTTCATGTAGTGGATTTCTTACATGCTGGTTGTATACTTTTGAGCCAAGAAGTGAGATGTTCCTGATGCAAAATATGCTTGGAAAATGACCGTCGATGACTTTCTAGATAAGTTACAATGAGTCAGGTATAATTCTGATTTAGATAGCTAGTTACTGATTTTAAGATTTATTTAAATTTTAACGTCCACTTAACACAGATTTGTTGGATGGGTTATCTAAATGTTACCACACTTTTCTAGCCAGGATAGGGCTGACACTTATTCTTTTTTTGAAAAAATAAAGCTATCGCCCCTAGGGGCAATCAAACGCATGAAGGTAACACTTTTGACCACCAGTCATCCTGATTTTATGAAAAATGTAAAAAATAAAGACATCAAATGAACATCCCCCCCCCCAAAAAAAGTTGTAGACTATTATAATGTATGAACCATCTCTTAAAAGTCTGACTCACAGGAAATGCGTCACCTTAGTACGGTTCCTTTCATATCTCTAGTGTCATTTGGAAAGCTAGAGACAGTTATTATTTTGGTTAGACCTTTCGTGAATTTCACGACGTGAAATACTTTTATGGCCCCAGATACGTGCCATTTACTGGGGTATGCTTATCAGGAAAAATAAACCTTCACAAGCATATGAACACAAAAACGTGAGCTTTAAGACTTTTTTTCATGCAAATTTTGCCCCAAAAACCATATTCGGTTAGTTGAATTCTGCTGATTAACGAACTTGATTAGTCTTTCAAGTTAGACGAAAGATTTTTGTACCGAATTTCATCAAAATCGGGCCGTTTTTGAGCCTGTGTGAGAGCAAACAGGCAAATATATGTATATATATATATATATATATATATATATATATATATTTATATATATATATATATATATATATTCAAATTTGAATCCCCCTTATATTCGAGATCTTTTGAGAAAATTTTCCAGTCGGCACTTCTGGATTGTGTCATGAGATCAACCTCATAAGTGAGGTTCCTCCCTATGGAGGGAGGGAGAAACCGCGCTAAAATGAAGTAATTCAACATTTGATTTGCCATATCTTTTCTGAACTAATATAATTAGAATTATTTTCTCTCCATGTATACACATGCCCTGCGAGACTGCGTATTCCAATAAGGTGTGCCCAAACATGTTTTTGTGCATGAAGGTATTCTCCGTGGTATGTGTTTTTTATCGCAAAGTTTTCTCCGTCATTTAAAGGAACCACTGTCCACCAACCTTGTAGTACTGATTCTCCTAGTCTCCAAGTGAATACATTTCTGCGTTTACTATCAAATGCAAACATATTTGAAGCTGCATACAGATACTCTTTGTAATGGGCATTTTTTATTTCAAAAAAGTCTTCATCTTCTTCAAAATTTGGGATGAAGTTCCAGTAGGTCTCAATCATTTCTCCCGCTTTCCTCTGAATTAATACGTTTCTCCTCTCTGAATCATAAGCAAGGTCATCAGTTGGCGAATATAGATATCCATCCCAAGTTTTGCACTTAATGGTGCAATTCACTCCACCCCAAATCAAATTTTTCACTGATTTATATAAACGGTTTTTGAGTCCCACAGTTATGTTTTTGAAATGTTCTGATATGTGTTGATAGTTTTCTCTAGCCATAATTTCTTTCAGAGTGAATGCAATCACTTGTTGTTCAGAGGAGTTTAAATTATTGTTGTTTCTCATATTTTCAAATAGAGCAGTGATGAATAAACATTGATCCTCAACATAATTATTTTCCCGAATAAACTTAAGTATGGCTCTTACATTCTTCAAGTCGTGTGCATATGCTTTTTCAATAATATCTGGATAATACCTCCTTATATCATGGCTATATTCCTTTAAAAACTGTATAATTGTTTTGTAATTACATTTGGTAATACTATCGGACCATGATTCAATTATCTTTTGAGTATGTTCTTTTAATTTGGATTCAATAGGTGTATTCTTCATGCAGCGTTTAGTAGCTCTGAGGAATATCATTGTATTCGGACTATTTAGTTCATCGTTCTCTTTCATTAAATCATATAACGTGACAAAAACTATCACATTCTGACTGCAGGAAGAAAGTACACTTCCAAAGTCGATTATTTTCTTTAAATTTTCTAATTGCCCATGATCAACATAGGCTGATGTAGTAATATCAATTAAAACAGAGTTCTTTTTAATTTGGTTAAAATATCTAATAGCATTTGCAATGTTTCCTCGGCTGATATTTTCTATACACTTTTTGATTTGGCTATTTTCGGATTCTCTCTTTATATCATTTATCACACTTTCTGTTGCTTGCAGTTTGGCTCCCAGTAAGTCAAATTGTTGTTTTAGCTCTTGAGAAAAAGAATCTTTCGTAATATTTCCTTCGTGCTTATAACTATAAATTATCCTCTTGTAAACGACATCCCATTTATTTATTTCATCAATAGGAGCTTGGCTGATTGTAGTTTGATTCAGTCCGCATTTGAGAAAATCTACGGAGCATTGTACTAATTTCAACCATTGTATACAATTGTTGGAGTCGGATTCATTGTAGCCACAGGCATTCGAAAGTTTTGAGGCTTGTGAAATTATTTCATTTATTTTAGTTTTCACATCCAAAAGTTTTTCTTTTGACAACGGGCAAGGAGTGTTGCTTTTTATTACTGATCTAGTGAAACGGTGATGTATCACAACGTTAAATGTTTCAATATTGGGCCTGCACAGTCTGTCCAATAAGGGATGAGTAATTTTGTTAAATATTCTATCACAACGACTTCTGTATCTTTTATCTAATTGTGATATTATTGGTAACAAAGGGTCTAATATCTCAGTTATATTATTTTTTGTGCTTTGTCTAGTCTTTGCTTCTGTGATTTTATTTGAAGACATTCCACCTAAAAATATATAATTGGATTCAAGTTTCTTCTCGGGCGATTTAAGATTTACATAATAGGGGTGAAGTTCTTCAGGCTTATTGTAAATTGAAACTTCAGAAGCATTTTGATTTTTTTTATCTTCATACGACTCTTTCGATGCTAACTGAATGATGAATAGAATGACTGTAAGTGATGTGTTCATTTTCAAATTTTCAGATATCGTATAAGGAGAGACAAAAAAGGTTTAATCAACAGTTCACTGAAACAATAGTATCTTACATTGTAGAAAATACTTCCAATGAAATTCTGAATATTATCAACACATTGTATCGCATCAGATAAACAAATTTTGTGTTATCGTTATCAATTTTCAGAAAATAATTGAAGATTCTCCATCCTAGTCAACTCAAAACTTCTGAAACAAAGAAACAAATACAAAATTACATTCTTTTTCTCTTAATCTTACAAATTGTCTTTTTAAAGATTTAGATAGAATAATTTTTTGGTATTTCGCTTATGTAAATACGCTACAATGTATACTTGAATCTTGCCACCTATTACGTTAGCAGTCGAATGTTTCCCATGGTTCCATGTGTTGAAATGTAATTGGATATACAGTTTGTTGGTTGTATGTGCAAAAAGTCCGACCCGAAGGAACTGCGTCATCTTAGTGCAGTTCCGTTCTTATCCCTAGTGTCATTTGGAAAGATTGAAATAGAAACAGTTATTATTTTGGTTCGACCTTTCCTGGGATCCCTTTGTAAACAAAGGGCCAGAGTACCCTTTTACTGGAATCCCACCCAACAGCTTGGTTGGCCAACCCCACTACTACAAATAGTTATTTCACAGTATCAAATATAATGTTTCTAATTTTCTTGACTTCTTCTACTGTAATAATAGTTCTATAAATAAATGCAAAACCGTTCAAAAGAACAAAACATACACATTTGAAGTTTTAAGCACTTATTTCTCCGATTGACAATGCCTAATCAAAAATTTCTTCAGAACCTTACTTGTAGAGCATTTAGTAAGATTTCGAATGGTAACCTTCCGCTTACCAAGATTCTCAACCGTTTTAGAGATATTAAGGAAAATATAAGAAGTTTCCAAAACTTTTTCTGTATCTTAATAAAATATTTTATAACTCCAAACGTAACCAAAATTTAATCATCATTGTTTATAAGAATTTCATACATGAAGAAAATGTTTTAACTGAATCCAATGATTCTAAGTACCAAAACCAAAACCGTATTCGTTTTTCTGGGCCAAGAAGCCTATAAAACGAGTACTTGCAAGCATATGAAGTAAGCACAACGATTTTTTTCGCGCGAATTTCGCTTCAAAAACCGCGTTCCTGTGGGAGGATTCTGCGGGTTAACGAACTTGACCTTTCAAATTAGACGAAAAATTTATGTACTAAATCTCATAAAAATCGGACCATTTTTGAGGCGTCCAGAGAGGGAACAGATATATATATATATATATATATATATATATATGGGTAGTAAAATTACTCGATTACTATAGTGGACTATATCCTCGGTGGTTAATCCCACCAATTCATTATGGTCAGGAGAGCCATAATTGTTTCTATATTATTGTTCTATTTAATGTATTTTGTGACATGCCATTGTGAAAAAAAAATATTATTGTAAAAGGATGTTATGTAGTATGTCTCCCAATAAATAAAAAAAAACTTTTGCGTTTCAGACCCCTAGAGACCGAAAATAACGGTGGTTCAAATTTGTGTATATATATATATATATATATATATATATATATATATATATATATTGTAATGATATTTTACATTACATATTTAAAATTTTTAAATTCGAATAACCGTTAAAGGTAAAAAAGGCGGGAAAAGACGAATACAAGGTTTGCGGAAAATAAAAAACAAATAAATTTTTTCTTATATTTAACTTTCATCAAAAATTAAAAGTTCTAAATTAAAAACTAACACAGAAAATTCGGAAAATCTAATAAAGCTCATTGATATGTTAGGTTCATTGTGATAAACAATTATTATTTGTTATATTGGTCTAGCAGTCGATACAGGTAGCAGTGGATACCGGTATGACGCTCCCGCCATGAAAGTTGAGTGGAGTCTGTTACAAGTCAGTCTGTGAAAAGGTGGCTCCAGGTTCACATGAGAGTCGGTTACAAGAGACAGTTACAAGCAGTCACATATAGTGCATTTTTAAAGAAACATTCCATTCCGGATGCAGCTCCAGTTTGGTATACAGTGGTATCATAGTCAGTCTTTTTGAAAGCAGTGCAGTCTGTTGAGTTAAAAGGAAGATGCATTTGTAACGAGGATCCTGTTCTCTGAGGTTGGTTCCAGATTTGGCTTTATATCAGGTAATGCTTGTTTGTCTAATTCGGAATGTAACTTATCTATGAGTTTTTTCTTATGTAAAATGGTTTTTGTGTTACTTTAGTGAAAATCGAACCCTAACCCTGAGATAAAGAGTTTCTAACATAAATTATTATAAAATATTATTAAAAAAAACAATTTCTTTTTTATTTTTTAATTTTATAACATTTTGGCGACCCAACGCGGCGCAATTATCTAATTCAAATAGTTTAAATATAAATAATTTCTTTTTTATATTTTTTAATTTTATAACAATATATATATATATATATATATATATATATATATATATATATATATATATATATATATATATACAGGGTGTCCCAAATAAGACGGCTCAAACTAATTTTGCGGCCAAACGGTTGGTCTAAGAAAAAAAATGTCAGAGGTAAAAGTTGTAGGGCTTGGCCTACGCTTTCTAAATATGTCGACTATTTAACATATTTACCGCGCATGTGCGCTCGGTGCTAGATGAAATGTTGGTGTTAGCAGATGACCCCTATTATTATGCACATCGTTTTAAAGGGAATTAAGAAACAAACCCTTTGCTGCAAACCGCACTTCGATATCTTTAAAATCAAATGAGTTTCGTGCGATTCAAATTTTATGGTTTTAAAATAAAAAGATTTTTTGAAGACACTTACAGAGAGAGGTCGGTTATGAATGTTTGATACATGACTTTGAGGTATTATTTCCTCAACTTTCTGAAAAAAATATGGCCGATCCTCTAAAAGAAATATTTTTCCTAATAACTTCAATAAAATTGAAAATAAGGCATCCTTTTAAAGTATTTAGTCTTTAGGGATTAACTAAGCTAAATCTGATCGTACATGATGAAATCCGTGTTTCTCTGGCAATCTCCCGAACACTGATGTGGGGATTTGTCCTAACAAGGTCCAAGATGATGTCCTGGTCTCTTCAACGATGTCTTCTGGTGAAAGAGAAATGTCCTTGTCGGGCGTTTGACATCAGGCACAAAATCGTTTTGTAAGACGGATGGACTCGGTTTGGGTAATACTGCACGTAAAGTCGAGCCGCCATCCGAGCTTTACGTCTACACTCCCCGAAAAAAATAATCGTATCCACAATCTAACAACTTGTGAACTTCATGGTTGAAAGCGAATATTACACTAACAATGAACAAAAGCAAAATAATTAACCATAATCCAATAAGGAATATCCGATCCAAAGGATTAGATAGATAACATGAATGATCAGATTTAGCTTAGTTAATCCCTAAAGAATAAATACTTAAAAAATATGCCTTATTTTCAATTTTATTGAAGTTATTAGGAAAAATATTTCTTTTAGAGGATCGGCCATATTTTTTTCAGAAAGTTGAGGAAAAAATACCACAAAGTCATGTATCACACATTCATAACCGACCTCTGTAAGTGCCTCCAAAATTTTTTTTTAAATTTAAAACAATAAAAAGTCAGACTCGCAGGAACTGCATCATCTTAGCTCGGTTCCGGTCTTATCCCTAGTCTAATTTGGAAAGATTAAAATAGAAGAAGTTATTATTTTGGTTCCACCAGTCTTGAAAGGTCTTGATTCACGATCTTACCTGGAAGGGTTGGCTAACACTAGAAACGGTCCCGCTAGTTACAAGGTCTTGGAACACTATATTTCTAACAATAAATTGTTTTTGTTATTTTACTTAACCAGTTTTATTGTCAAATACATTATCCAACTACAAGCAATTAAAAAATAACAAGGAATAAAACAGACAAAAAGAACCGTTCGAATAAACGAAATCAATTACTTTAAAGTTTAGAGCACTTATTTCTCCGATTGACATCGCCTAATTAAAACTTTCTCCAGAATCTTTTTTGTAGAGCATTTAGTAAGCTTTCGAATGGTAATCTTCCGCTTCCCAAGATTGTCAACGGTTTTCGAGATACTTTTTTTTTTTTTTTTTTTTTTTTTTTTTTTTTTTTTTTTTTTTTATTTACAGAAGTATTACATTCTACAATTATGTGTATTTTGTAATTTGATATAGGTAGCTTGACCACGCCTCAGGTGCCACCAGTTGTCAACCGAATACCTTCCTTAGGAAGGATTCTAGGATGACCTGGAGTCACCGTACATCATCCAATCACACCCTGCGACTAGCAGGGAGGATTGGAGTCGGGTAAGACGTGGCCTGTGATTTCATGAGGAGAGAAAATATCCATCGATCGAATATCACTCTCATAATTACATTAGTTCTGATTGTTGGTCACTGCACGACACTTCACTACCTAAGCAGATCCCGGGGCCACTTCCTATTAAGACGACTTGGTGGAGAGGAAGGATGATTGATGCTGGATAAGGATTGGGTAATAGGATTAAGATGATTGGTCAATTTACTATGGAATGATGAGAAGCGGCTAGGGATTATATCTTGGACAAAAGGAATATTTATGTCATTATGGAGGGTGCGATTCGAAACGTAATAAGGAGCATTAACTATGGTACGTAGGATTTTGGATTGAAATGTTTGGATTCGGTGGATGTTGGAATGCTTGGCTGTCCCCCAGAGGTCTATTCCGTAAGTCCATATAGGTTTTAATAATGAGTTGTAGACAGTTAGTTTGTTCTGTACGGTTAAGTGGGATGTTAGATTTAGTAGTCTGTATAGTTGTCCGAATCGTCGATTGAGTTCTTGTCGTTTTTGTTTAATGTGTGCGTTCCAAGTTAGTCGTGAGTCAAGATAAAACCCAAGGTATCGGATGGTGTTGGTTATGGGTAACGGATTGTCGTTAAAGGAAACGGAAGGACAGGTTTTACGTCGAAGAGTAAAGGTTATTTGGTGACATTTTTCGACGTTTATTTTGATGCGCCACTTTGTGCACCACTGTTCAATTTCGGTTAGATGGGTTTGTAGGTTCTGGGAGGCTGTGTCTGGATTTATGTGGGGTGAGAGGATGGCCGTATCATCTGCGTACGTTGCCAGGAGGGTGTCGGGGTGTGTTGGAATATCAGCTGTATAAAGGGTGTAAAGGATGGGACCGAGGACACTACCCTGAGGAACTCCCGCTTCTACAGGGCAATAATCTGAGTAGGCTGTTCCATGCCGGACTTGGAAGAACCTGTCTGAGAGATAGGAGCGAAGGATTAGGTAAAGGGTGCTAGGAAGGAAAGTTTTGTGCTTAAAGAGTAAGCCTGCATGCCAGACTCGGTCGAATGCTTGCGCTACATCCAAGAAGGCAGACGTGCAATACTCTTTTCGCTCGAGGGATGAGGAGATAAGATCAACATCCCGAAACCCTTGCTGCACTGTGGAATGTTGGGAGCGGAATCCGAATTGGTGAGATGTCGAGATACTAACGAACGTATACCAAGTTACCAAAACTTCTCTTGTCTGTTAATAAAATATTTTATTCTAACTCTTCCTTAACTCCGAACGTAACAAAAATTTCAACATATTAGTTTTAATGAAAGTAGAACATGCAGAAAATGATTCAACTGAATCCCATAATTCTAAGTACCAAAATCAAAGACAAAAACAAACAGTTCGAATAAGAGAAATCAATTACTTTAAAGTTTTAAGCACTTATTTCTCCGATATATATATATATATATATACACAAATTTGAACCACCGTTATTTTCGGTCTCTAGGGGTCTGAAACGCAAAAGTTTTTTTTTATTTATTGGGAGACATACTACATAACATCCTTTTACAATAATATTTTTTTTTCACAATGGCATGTCACAAAATACATTAAATAGAACAATAATATAGAAACAACTATGGCTCTCCTGACCATAATGAATTGGTGGGATTAACCACCGAGGATATAGTCCACTATAGTAATCGAGTAATTTTACTACCCAATACACCTCAAACATGAGGTGTTATTACTAATAACCCCTCCAGAAGTCCAACTATACAATATAGACAGGTTATAATCCTGTTGTCCAATTATGCAAAATATTATAAAATATAAGCAAGTTAATTAAAAACAAATAACTTAAAACAATATTGAAGGGATAAAAGCTATAATAAATTATATATATATATATATATATATATATATATATATATATATATATATATACATATATATATATATATATATATATATATATATACTTCGTAGTTAATAATAAATGGACGTTAAAATTTAAATAAATAAATATATATATACATATAAACAAATAAAGTTAAAAATAAATAAATAAAAAAATAAAATAAATAAATAAAAATAAATAAAATAAAAAAAACAGTAACTAGATATAGTAATTATCATGCCACAATGGAATGTGTTTATTATACCCTCAATAAAATGCTCCTGGGTTCCCCCGGGCGAGATGAGTCCTCCACCTGCTGAAAAGAATGCAAGAGCCCTTCAGTACACTCCTAGCAATACCCTGTAGCGCATACATTGGTATGCCAAGGTCCTTCAAATCTTTAGCTGACTTAGGACTCCATACACCCCTCCAGCTGATGGTACAGGACGTACCTCTCACCCGATCCTGGGAAACACACATCATTCTCCCATTAGTCTCCCTGACCTCCAGCACCCCAGCATACTTCGCCGATTTCCCCCGATGTAGTACATCAAGCAAATTTGAACCACCGTTATTTTCGGTCTCTAGGGGTCTGAAACGCAAAATTTTCTAGTTGGCACTTCCGGATTGCGTCATAAGGTCAACCTTATAAGCGGGGTTCCTCCCTATGGAGGGAGGGAGGAACCGCGCTAAAAAGAGGACCATAATGGTGTTATAGTTATCTCATGAATGGGTTTTTATCATTTACACAAAATTAACGTTTAAAATAATTTGTATTTAATCATCATAAAAGGAAATACCTTATGATCATAGCCAATCAATAATAAAATATCTTTGGGGCCATAAAAGCTTTTTAAGAAAGGTCGTACCTAAATAATAACTATTTCTATTTCCATCTTTCCAAATGACGCTAGGGATAAGAACGGAACAGCTCTAAGATGGCGCAGTTCCTGCGAGCAGGACCTTTTGCTGGGAAAAATTAGAATCCCGATAGACGGATTCTGCTGGCTAACAAACTCGACCTTTTGTTGGGGACAAAGAATATTTGTTCCGTCATTCATCAAAATCGGGCCATTTTTGAGCCTGCATGAGTATGGACACACGTAGTTGGAACTTCCGCATTGCATCATCGGTATGAAGTCAATGGTGGGGTTCCTTCCTATGAGAAAAGGGAGGAAACACAATAACAAGAAGCAACATTTGTTGTTCTGTTTGTAAAAACATATTGGAAAACAGAGATGGGCATAATTTTATTTATAAATAAAAATACGAATTTATTCGTACTTCAATATTTGTAAATACGAATATAAATAAATTCGTATTTATAAGTGTGAATACGAATTAATTTGTATTCACGTATATTAAATATAAAAATACAAATAAAATTTTATTCGCAAATTTTTCTGTGAATACGAATAAATTCACAGACAAAATTGTAAATATTCACAAAAAATGTGAATATTCCCAAAAAATCAAGTGCTTACAAAAAAATTCATATTAAAATATATGAATACAAATTTATTCACATTGTAATTTGTGAATAAAAATTTCAAAAATTCACAAAAAAAAAATCGCAAATAAATTATGATTTTTTTCGAATTGACGATAAGGTAATATTACGAAAGTTATTTTATTTTTTTTAATAAATTAGTTTATTTTTTTGCTTAACGTCTAGGTGATCGAAGGTGGTATTAGAAAGAATATTGAAAATGGTATTAGGATGGATGTAAAAAGTAGCCTACCCAATCCTTCCTAATACCACCTTCTATATCCTTCCTCATTCCACCAGGTCTGGCCGCAAGATTCTTCAAAATTAAAAAAAAAAAAATCACCTTAAAATAACTATCGTAATATCATCTTATCGTTAATTCGAAAAAAATTATAATTTATTTGCGAATTTTTTTGTGAATAAATTTTTATTCACAAATTATAATGCGAATAAATTTGTATTAATATATTTTAATGTGACTATTTTAGTAATCACTTGATTTTTTGTGAATATTCACATTTTTTGTGAGTATTTACAATTTTTTCTGTGAATTTATTTGAATTCGCAGGAAAATTTACGAATAAATGTTTCCCCTTTTTTTTTTTTCTTTTTATATTTAATATACAAAGTACAAATAAATTAGTATTCACACTTATGAATGCGAATTTATTTATATTCGTATTTACAAATATATGAAGTACGAATAAATTCGTAGTTTTATTTATAAATAAAATTATGCCCATCTCTGTTAGAAAAAACAATATATCTAGACATCTATGATTCTATGCATCTACTTATTCTGGCGTTTCACTAAACCTAACTGTAAACACAGGCGTATATAGGAAATAATTTCGGGGGAGGGGGTCCGTTGGGGGGGGGGGAGACCATTTAGGGGGTATGGAATAGTAACATTTTAGGTCTTGAAATATTATATGAAAACATTATTTTTTCTGAACTGTTATCTCATTTAATTATTTTGAAGGGTTTTATGACACATCTTTTCCGATGAAATCAAAATTTCAGGGGGGGGGCTACACCCCCCTAAGTACCTCTTATATACGCCCATGACTGTAAACAAACAAAACAGTCATGAAATAAACTTTAACAATAAATGCTTACGAGTCACGATGAAAATTCAGTGGCTGCTTGGTTTATCTTTTTCCTTCGAGGGTCACTATAGAACTGAACTGATTTGATTATAAATATATTGCTATCGTTAGCAAAATGATAACATGACTGGGGTGGGCCTTCCCATGTTCACTTCCTTATCATTCGTTTATCCCTTTTAGAGCGTTTCCACCCTCCCTCCATTGGGAGGAAACCCGCTTGTGAACTCATGACGCAATCCGGAACGGCTAAAAAATTTAATGTTTTATATATATATATATATATATATATATATATATATATATATATATATATATATATATATATATTTACAGGCCCCTTATATTTGTTGACACACAGTCCGATTTTATTGAAAGTCGTTACAAAAATAATTCGTCGAATTTTAAAAGGTCAAGGTCGTTATCCAGCAGAATTAGCCGACCGGAGAACGGTTTTATGAGTGAATTTCGCGCGAAAAAATTCGTTGCGTTTATGGATTTTCGTCTGTAGGCATCCAGTTGCACTTTTTTTAAAGTTATTTAACGTAGGTATTATTTATGAAATTTATGATGTTTTGGTATGGTGAGTGAAGTGTATGCAAAAGAAGATTATGTCATTGTATAGTTTTTACATCCACATGGACCATCAGGATCATTTTTAAAGCTGTTCCTCCCTCCCTCCTTAGGGAGGAACCCCGCTTATAAGGTTTACCTCATGACGCAATCGAAAAGGGTCGACTAAATGTTAAGTTTCAGAACCCCTAGAGAACGAAAATAAGGGTGGTTGAAATTTGTATATATATTTGTCTCTACAGCTGAAAAATGGTCCGAACTTTGGTACAAAAATCGTTTTTTTTATTTGAAAGGTTAATTTCGTTACCAGCAGAATCAGTCCGCCGGTTCATGGTTTTTTGAGCAAAATTCCCCCGAAAAAAATCGTTACGCTTACATCATATTATAGGCTTCTTGGCCTAGGAAAACGGATGAAGCCATTTTTAAGGCGATAGCTTTAACCGTTTTCGAGAAAAGTGGAAAAACAGTTCAAGCTACCTATATCAAATTACAAAATACACATAATTGTAGAATGTAATACTTCTGTAAATAAAAAAAAAAAAAAAAAAAAAAAAAAAGTATCTCGAAAACCGTTGACAATCTTGGGAAGCGGAAGATTACCATTCGAAAGCTTACTAAATGCTCTACAAAAAAGATTCTGAAGAAAGTTTTAATTAGGCGATGTCAATCGGAGAAATAAGTGCTCTAAACTTTAAAGTAATTGATTTCGTTTATTCGAACGGTTCTTTTTGTCTGTTTTATTCCTTGTTATTTTTTAATTGCTTATAGTTGGATAATGTATTTGACAATAAAACAGATTAGGCAAAATAAGAAAAACAATTCATTGTTAGAAATATAGCTTGCTAAGAGAAAGAGATTCGATAATGTCTTTTGAATATTTTCAATTCCCTTCATGCTGTGGGTTTTTTTATTTTTTAATTGATTTTATTTGTAGAATTATTACTATAGTAAAAGAACACAGGAATATGTGAAAAAGTTTGATATTTTCCAATTCATTGAAACTTATGAAATGAAGTATCGGTAGAAGAGGATTCTAGAGTCTGGCGGACCCGACCAGGTAAAGTCATAAAGCCCTTTGAACAAAGGCCGAGGAAAATATTATCTGTTTCTATTCTAAGCTTTTCAAATGACAATAGGGATATGAACAGGAACCGCGCTAAGATGATGCAGTTCCTGCGTGTCGGACTTTTTTCTAGTCCCAGATATATCACACTAGTATTTCTAAAGTGACACAACTAAAAAAAAAAAACACAACTGAAAAATGCTCTCTATCTAGAGAGCATATCATTAAGGAAGGAAGAGTGACATAAGTGCTCCCTGGTTTACAAGCTCTGAAGCTAGTTACATACAGTTTTGATTGTTAATACAGAGATATTTACCATGTCTTTCATAGTCATATCTGAAAAATACCGTATTTTGAGTTGAGTTCTTTAGAAATACTAGTGCGATATGTTCAATTAAGTTTTAAAAAATATAGAGAAAATTTAAGTTCAATGTCGTAGAGGTTGAAATATTCTTCATGGCGAGTTTTGTAACATTTTCCATTCCAACACATACTATAAACATGCACTTTGTTATACAAATGTTTATTTTATTAATGTTTTTCGATATCCTGTTTTATGTTAGTAGTTTAGTTTAGTTTAGTGTAGAACACCGTATTTCATTAAAAATAAATCTATTTTAATACTTAAGGATTTATTTGAGACCATTTGTAATTACTTTATGGTTATATTATATTTTTTTCTGTCTCCATTATTTATTGAAGTATTGCAATAAAAAATGTCATCAATATTGACTGAAAAATGAAGAAGATTTGATTTTTTTTTCTATGTAAGAACAAATTGCATTTCCTTTATCTAATCGACGAAAACTGCTAAATTTCTAAAACTTTAGCAGGGAATAAAAAAATAAACCATTCAAGATAGAGCAAAACTGTTTTATATCTTTACTTATATCCATGAAAGGAACAAACATTCATTAAAATCTGAGATCGTGGGTGTCAAATCGTATTTTTGAATGACTGCGGACAACCCACTACAGAGCATTTCGAGAGTTTGTGAAATGTATGTATTTCAGTTCTTTAGAGGAGACAAGAAAGAAATAAGATTGACAGTAGCAATGGTTTTCATTTTTTGAATTTATTTCTATACATCTGGAACCTTGAGGTGTGGCCGTTTCTTAGCCTACATCCCCCCTTCATTGGGTATTACATTTATTGTATTATAATGATTAACGACTTAAGTAAATTACAATAATCACATTTTTTCCACTAGTTGGAATAAAGGGCACAAAACATAGTAACTCAAAAAAAAAAATTGCTTAAGTAAATTGATTACAAAATAAGAAAACAAGGAAAATATTTGTATCATCAAACAAACAAGACTATCTGTCGCACTATCAGGGGATTCCCAGTGCAGTCTCCTTATCAATCTTATTACTATTATTATCATTTAAAATTCTAGATGGCTGATAACACGGGTCTATATCAAAGTTGCCTTATACATTAAAATATACTATATTTAAAATATTTCACTTAGTATAGATAAATATACAAGTTAAAATTCATAGTTAGCTCTTATTGTTCATTTGAGCCATATTTGAATTACAAAACAATTTATTAAGCAAAGATGGAATAGTTGGGATTCGGCTAAAAAAAACCTCAATACGATTTTTGTAAAAAAATCTATATTAAGGACGTTTCGGCTACTCTTTGGTAGCCTTCGTCAGCTAAAATCTTTCTTTATTGGTTCTAATAATTTAACATCAAATTGTTCTTTTCTAATAAGTTGAATTGTATTTATAGATCTGTTACTTATCTTACTTATAAAATTTTTTTCTGTGTATTAATTTCTGTTTTTTTTCTTGTCATTTTAGCTGACGAAGGCCAAAGAGTAGCCGAAACGTCCTTAATATAGATTTTTTGTACAAAAATCGTATTGAGTTTTTTTTTAGCCGAATCCCAACTATTCCATCTTTGCTTATCACCTCGACGGCTAACTATCTAATCTTCATGAAAAACAATTTATTGAGAAAAAAACTATATTTATTATTATTTTTTCCTTTTTACATACAATTTGGAATTTTGAAATATTAACAAAATATTTAAACCTGTTTAATTCAAAATTCCTCTTCTTCTTCGTTTGTCTATTGTAATTTCTTTCAGGGGTATCTCTTCTAAAATTCCAGCAGTGGTCCGCGAGCATTGATACATTCCATCGACCCTTCTATCTCTACCATTGTCGAGATATCTTGGTGGAATCGTTAACATGTTCGCCAATAACGTCACCGCAGTTAAAAGGAAAAATCAAGATGAGAACGAAGAAAATTAATTTTTAGGGACATATTGCAACCCAACTGTTGATACTTTTAAAAGAGATTGTTCACAAGTTCAACTTAATATTCATTTCTCTTATTTCCCCCAAAAAACCATGAACGACTGCTCCAAAAGATTCACATGCTTCTTTTTCAATAGGAATTATCATCATTGATGTGGTAAATCTATCACGCTCCCTGTATTATATTAACAAGATACTGAAAGTCAAATTTTATCTACTAGGTATATTTTCAAAATAAGAGCTAATTAATAAAATATATTCGTGTATTTTTTCCCAGTAAAAGTATAAAAATATATTATTCAATTGAAAGGCACACAAAAAGTTAAATTTTGTAGACCAGTGTCATTTGTCATGCACTTTTTACGGGAAAACACTTAATTATTCTTATTGAATGAACGGTCATTATTCAATTGAAGAGGTCGGGGCAAAAACTGCCAAGCAACATTTTCAACAAAAGTTAACTGTAGCTGCTGTATGTTGGATATTATGTGGGACTATCAGTTGAAATGGTTAAGGGCAACAAGATTAAGTAGCATACAGAGCACATTGTTGTCATATCTTAGTAGCATCATCATAGACTTATCACTCCCGCATAATATCCAACATATTAAGTTTTGTTAAAAATGTTGCTTGGCACAATTTTGCCACGACCACTTCAATTACGGAAAATTATCCCACCGAACAAGTAGTTGCTTACTTATATTTAATAAATTCTAATAATAAAGAAAGCTGGGAATAGATTTAACTAGATTTACAATAGATTTGCCATATCATATCTGAACTTATTTTATCGTAATCAGCACCTTTCCAAGAAAACACACGCCTCCTTTCTCTGTCCAGAGCAAAGGCTTCGTTTGCAGCATACAAGTATTCATCATAGTGTTTGTTCTTCATTACGAAGTCATTTCCGTCATTGAGTGGAGTCAGGATCCATTCCCCTTGGTCACCCGTCGGTGTGCCTGGTATCCATGTATACACGCTTCTTCTGTCTTTATCGTAGTCATAAGAATTCTCTGCTGCATACAGATATTCATTGTAAACGTTATTCTTTATTGTGAAATGTTCACCATTCAAGATTGGGCTGAAATTCCAGTAGCTCTCAACCAATGTCCCTCTCTTAATCCATGTGAATACCTTCCTTTTCTCTGAATCCTCGGTGTAGGAGTAATTTGGCGAAAACAGATATTCATTCACATCTTTACTCTTAATCGAACAATTGGCTCCATCCCAAATCAAGTTTCTTACCGACGGATAAAAACTGTTTTTAAGGCTTTCCGCAACATTTTTTAAATTTTCTTTTACACTCAAGTATTTATCCATTGTCATAATTTTCTTCAGCCTGAATGCAACCATTAATATCTCATTGCTGTTTAAATTTTTGTTATTTTTCATATTTTCAAAAAGAGCCCTTAAACATATACACTCATCTTCAAGATAAGGAATCTCTCGAATAAACTTAAGTATGGTCTTAGCATTCTTCAAATTATGCGCATAAACATTTTGAATTATTTCCGGATAGTAGTCCGCAATATCCTGCCCATTACCATTTATTTTTAAAAACTGTATGAATTCATTATAGTTAGAATGTCTTATACTTTTTGTCAGCGAGTCAATGATCTTTTGAGTATTTGCTTTTAATGATGTTTCAATTGATGTATTCTTCATGCAGCGTTTTACAGCTTTCTGAAATATCATTACATGCGGACTATTTAGTTGATTGTTTTCTTTGATTAAATCATATAACGTGACAAAAACTATCACATTTTGACTGCACGTTGACAGAGCACTTCCAAAATCAATTATATTCTTCAAATTTTGTAACTGACCGTAGTCAACATAGGCTGTTCTGGTAATATCAATTAAAACAGAGTTCTTTTTAATTTGATGGAAATAATTGATGGCATTTTCGATGCTTCCATTGCTAATGTTTTCAATGCACATTTTCATTTTGTTATTCTTAGATTCCCTTTTTAGATCGTTTATCACCCTTTCTGCCGCTTGCAGATCTCCTCCCAGAATGTCAAACTGTTTTTTCAGTTCGTTAGAAAACGATTCTCTACTAACAACTCCTTCTTGTTCATAACTATAAATTATTCTCTTGTAAACGACATCCCATTTATCTATTTGATAAACTGGGGCTTTAGTGGAAGTAGCTTGCTTTACCCCGGCTTTTAGGAAATCCACAGCACATTGTAATAATTTCAACCATTTTATGCAATTACTGCTGTCCGTTTCGCTCAAGTCACAGGTATTTGATTGTGTCGAGGCCTCTGAAATAGCTTCGTTCATTTGGGTTTTTACATTCGCAAGTTTTTCTTTCGACAATGGGCAGGAAGCTTCCCTTTTTATTATGGATCTGTTTAAGCCTTGGGGTATTAAATCATTAAATGTTTCACTGTGTGGTCTGCATAGCCTGCTCAAAAAAACATGATTATTTGTTTCAAATCCAATAACTTCTGTGCTGCAAAGATTCATAGTACCTCGGTCTGGTATTTTGACAGGTGTCGTTTTATTTAAATCGGACGTAGAACGTACATAAGGTACAAGTGGACCTTCATTTTGATATGACTTCGTCAATGCTAACTGAATGAAGATAAGAATGATTGTAACTGATTTGTACAGTTTAAACATTTTATCAAGAGAACTGGAATAGTTTTACTTTACAATTTACGGAGGATGAGTATATTTAAAAAATTATAATGTAATTTAAAGATACATGCTAAAACCGTTTTTTTGAGTTTCACCAAATAAATTTTTTCCCTACAGTACAATATTTAAGCAGTTCCCAATTTGTGAAATGTATATTTACAACGTAACCCTTTAAATTTTATCACAATAATTTCCTTTGTATTATAATAATTTTAGTTATTTTAAATATTTCCCCCTCTTAAATAAAATAAATAATATGGCTCTGTCATTCATAGGAGAAAAATTGGCGTACTCTATCCTGATAGACTGGATTATTCTTCTGAAACAAAGAAACAAAAATGAGAAATTAATGAACTTGAGATTTAAATGTCTGATGTTCAGTGGATTAAAAATAAAATGTACGAAATATATTAAGTTTGTAACAATACATATTTATATAGTAAGGAGATGAACACAAGCAACATAAAAGTGACGTTTTTCAGGTGGAAGGATGCTTATGGACACTCAATGTAGCCAAATGTGTCTTCCGAATTTCCCGACCTTCCTACAGAGTAAAGACTTGGGATGCCTGAGATATCGGCATTGGTGCAGTTCTCTAGTAACGGAGGAACGGGATATGGAGACCTTTAAGTTTATTTTCAAGAGCTCTATCACAGAGGCAGAAGAACTGCAATGCTTATGACAGAGAATTGTTCGGAGTCCATCAAGCTGTTAAACAGTGGTTTCTCGCAGGAAATTGCTACTGACTGAAATTTTGAATAAGACAAAAACCCCAAACCGAAACACAACAATGTACTGGCTACCTGGACATGAAGAACTCGGAAAAAGTTCAATTGCCTCCGATTAGCACGCAAAAAATTCTGTCAGACTTGTGACTTATGACGTACAAAAAATAACTGCCAGAGACTTAACAACAGCTACAAAATCTACCATAAAATGGCAATACTTATGGACACAAATAACTGACAATAAACTGCAATCCAAAAAAGAGATTTCCTCCTAACTCAGTCTAAATTACATTAACAAGCACACCTATATATATAAAAATCACGCGTGTGTCTGTTTTTAGCACTTTCCTCCGAAGGAAAGTAGCTACTGAGGTTGGACTCATGACGGAATTTTTGAAAAATGTCTTCGTATCTTTATCGATCCTACCTAGTAGACACCGGAAATGACCCCCGTTATGTGTGTGTGTGTGTGTGTGTGTCTGTTAACACGATAGCGGCCAGAGTTTTTGTTTTTTCGTCACGAAACTTGGTATATAGCATTCAATTAGCAAACGATTGAACGAGTTCGTTAACCACCAAAATCGGTCCACCGGAAGGGGGGGTTTACCCCGAACCCAAAACACTAATTTGACCATGTCAGCCGTAATATTTGTTATATTTCAACGAAACTTGGTATTCGTAGTGGTAATATAGAGAGAAAAGTGAGATATATAAATGAACTAAATCGGTTCATAAGGAGGGGGGGGGGGGGGTTACTTCGGACCCACAATACCAATTCCCCACTACCAGCCGTGATTTTTGGTATATTTCGACGAAACTCGGTATTCGTTGTGGTAATCTACAGGTAAATATGTGTTGTAAAAATAAACTAAATCGGTTCATTCGGAGGGGGGTTTACTCCGGACCCAAATTACTAATATACTCATACTGGTCGTAATTTCTGCTGTATTGTAACGAAACGCGGTATACGTCGTGGGTAAATAATGAGAAAGAAGTGTTGTAAAAATGAGCTGAATCAGTCAATCGGAAAGGGGGGTTTACTTTGTAATATATTTCAATAGAAAAGCCTGTCAGACATAGGTTCACAAAGCCGCCGCAAGGAGCGCTTTCTACCACTAGAGGGACTGTATCCTGTTCCTTCGTTAGATCAAAATACGATAATATGAGGTTTTTTGTATTTATTACGTAGTTAGTAGGTACCATGTGTAAACATAACTCTGGAAGCAAATTAATAATTGATCAGTTACTCATTAAAAAATTCATGTTTTTATTTTATTTATGTAGGATATTTTAAGCAAATTGTTCTGGAAAGCAGTCTACACTACTCAAATTCTGAGGAAAGTGCTTAGTTATGCAGCTCCTGCGTGACGGACTTTTTATTTGTTTGTTCTTTATACAAATCTACACCGTTTGACCAATTTTGACCAAACATGGCTCACAGGTAGGTCATTAAAAAAGCTCGTATTTCAGATATTTTAGGTTTTCTCCTGACAGTTATTATCTTTGTTGAAGTAACAATATTATTATTACACACCCAAAATAGAAGTAGAAATGATTGTGAAGAATTCTTACTTAACTATCAATGTAATGGGCGAGCACCGGGTTTTGTTAGCCCCAAGGAGGGACTGATGAAGTCTTCGTTATTTCCAATTATTCTTATCTCTGTCTATAAAATATTATAAAATTAGGGAAAAAATCTATTTATCAGAAATGCATTCTCCAATTATAATATGAGCATGTATGTTTTGAAACATTCTTTTTCCTGCAAACTTTTTTTTTTTGCCACGGGAGTTTCACGAGCCGCTCCTTTGGGAAGGTATGCAATCCTCATAACCCTAGGATGCTGGAGGTGTTCAGACCCTGGCCTTTTCTAGAAGGGGGGGGGGGGGGGTTCCAAGAACACCCTTAGATTTTAAAATTAATTATTATTAAAAGTTTGTTTATCATTTATTACTTCCTTAATTGTGGTCATCATTCATTGTATTCCCTTCCTTTTTGGATACTTATAAATTTGGGTTGACATTTTAATTTATATCCAAATCACCACCTTAATAATACATTTTCTTTATTACAAAATGAATCGCTTCATTCAATCCCCTTACAAATGAATTTATAAGTATTCAGTTTATCTATATATATAAAAATCACGTGTCTGTCTGTTTATCTGTTTATTTATTTATTTGTTTGTTCCTTATACAAATCTACACCGTTTGACCGATATTGACCAAACTTGGCACCAGGTAGGTCTTGATACGAGAAATCTCCTAGGCTAGGTCAAAATAGTCAAATTTTAAAATTTGGTCAAAAGGTCAAAAGTTTTGTTCAAGAAAAATTGGCTACACTGAACCATTCAGATTGTGACGGCCATTTTGAATCGACAGCAGGCTCTGCTACTGGCCTCTGTCGGCTGTTAGATGACGTGTTGTTGTGCTGGCCTCTGCAGGTATCATTATGATCTAAAACAAATTCACATCGTTTGACCGATTTTCGTAACTGGGTATCGACAACAAGGCATCAAGTAGATCTTGATACGGGGAGAGTCATAGACAGAGAGTAGGTGTAGATGGCACACTAGGTAACACCTAGTGATCTATAAAAACAATATCTGAAGATTATGATATAAGAAATAATGCACAATCATACCGATTGAAAATGTCATATAGCCGAAATGTACTGTAACAAAATTTAAATAACCTAGTGTGCGGCATGCCGCATCATATGTAACTTGAAAATAAAATATATCGTCGATGCAAATGCAAAGTATCGAATATGAAAATCAACACTTTCAAGAGTGAAAATACTTTTATTTATTACTTTGCTTTTGGGCAGCCAAATAGTCGACAGATTCGACTTTTTGATAGTGGTTACATTCCCCTTTCATTGTGTGAACTTAGATTCCAGAGTTTGCCGTCCATCTGTCCTACAGCAATCAGTTAAGATTTAAAATGAAAAATCTGTTTTTTCACATTCGATACTTTGCATTTGTATCGACGATATGAGGACTGAATAAAGCTGTTACCAACTTCCTACAACATCTGAGTCAGTTTACTCTCTAGCTGGATCAAAAATGGACCGAATCTAATGCAATTAGGCATAAATATATTTTATGTGGTTTGACAGGTCAAGTTCGTTAACTCCACCCATTGGAACAAGTTTTTTTGGGCGAAATTCGCTCAAATAAAATCATAACTCCGCCATGGCCGGTCCCAAGCCCGGATGAGAAAGGAGGAGGGTTGAGCGTAGGATTGGCAATCCCATCTCAAAAAAGTCCGTCACGCAGGAGCTGCATAACTAAGCACTTTCCTTAGAATTTGGGTTGTGTAGACTGGTTTCCAGAACGATTTGCTTAAAATATCCTACATAAATAAAATAAAAACATGAATAGTTCTCTTTTTATTTTTTAATGAGTAACTGTTCAATTATTAATTTGCTTCCAGAGTTATGTTTACTACACTACTTAATAAATACTAAAAACTTCATATTTTCGTCTTTTGATCTGACGCAGGAACAGTATGCAGTCCCTAGGATAGCGCTCCTTGCGGCGGCCTTGCGAACCTACGTCTGGCAAGCTAATTCTATTGAAATATATTACAAAGTAAACCCCCCTTTCCGATTGACCGATTTAGCTCATGTTTACAACACTTTTTTCCCATGAGTTACCCTAGACGTATACCGCGTTTCGTTACAATACAGCAGAAATTACGACCGGTATGAGTATATTAGTAATTTGGGTCCGGAGTAAACCCCCCCCCTCCAAATTAACCAATTTAGTTTATTTTTACAACACATTTTTACCTGCAGATTACCACTACAAATACTGAGTTTCGTCGAAATATAACAAAAATCACGGCTGGTAATGGCGAATTGGTATTGTGGGTCCAAAGTAACCCCCCCTTCTATTGAACCGATTTAGTTTATTTTTACATCTTACTTTTCTCTCTAGATTACCACTACCAATACCAAGTTTCGTCGAAATATAACGAATATTACGGCTGGCATGGTCAAATTAGTGTTTTGGGTTCGGAGTAAACCCCCCTGTCAGGTGGACCGATTTTGGTGGTTAACGAACTCGTTCAACCGTTTGCTAATTGAACGCTATATACTACGTTTCGTGAAGAAAAAAACAAAAACTCTGGCCGTTATCGTGTTAACAGACACACACACACACACACACACACACACATATATATATATATATATATATATATATATATATGTATATATATATATATATATATATATAAATTTTAACGGGGGTCATTTTCGGTGTTTACTAGGTAGGATCGATAAAGATTTGAAGAAATTTTTCAAAAATTCCGTCTTTAGTGCAACCTCAATAGCTACTTTCCTTCGGAGGAAAGTGCTAAAAGCGTAAAAAACAAATAACTGTAGTCCATATATTTGAAGAATGCCCCCGGTACGAAAACCTGTTTAAAAAACATCATGTGCCACGATCATTAAAGGAAGCACTCTCTGATTCAACCAAAATAATCCCCCTCTTAATGTCATTCCTTAAGGATGCAAACCTCCTGCAAAATATATGAAAAAAAAAAGAATAAATAAAAAAAAAAATAAAATAAAATAAAATATATAAAAAAAATATATAAAAAAAAATAAATAAATAAATAAAGGAAAAAAAAATAATAAGATAAAATAAAAAAAAATGTATTAAAGAAAATAAAGAAATAAGTAAATAAAAAAAAAATAATAAAAAAGATAAAAAAAAAAAAAAAAAAAAAAAAAGAATATATATATATATATATATATATATATATATATATATATATATATATATATATATATAAATCACATCAATATTATATTATTCAAGTTTACGAAAAGATTGTAATTAGTCTAACTTTATTATAATTCTCTCAATTTAAATTATAATTGTCATAGTCTTAGTTTAAATTATATAGTCTTAGTTTAAGTTATAATAGTCTTGATTTATATTATAATTGCCATATTGGATTTTAAGATAATGACTGTAATGGTCTTTAACTAATAAATGATATAATATGTAACTAATTATTTTTAACAATTTGTAACTAAACAAAGCATAACACCATTACACACAGGCAAAGAACTACACCTATCTCACAAACTCACAGACGTCTCAAAATTTAATTAAATACCTAAAGCAAATATTTATAAAAGAACCCAAACTTTTCGAACCAACATATTGGAAGGCGCAAATAACCTAGTTGTAGAGCGCCAAACTCCATATCTATCTATCTATCTATAAAAGCGTCTTGCCTATGATACAGCTGACAGGCGTTTTGCGACAGATGGAGCTGCCTGGAATGAGCTGTTGGCTGAGGCCTTGGTCCTTCACGGACTGTAGTGCCCGTCTCTAAGTAATGTAAGTAAGTAAAATCATAACGGTTACGTTTTTAAGTTCATATGCTTGTAAGTATACCTCTTCTAGGTTCTTTAACGTAGAAAAACTAATGAACCCATTTTTAAGGCGATATCTATACCTGTTTTCTAGAAAAGTGAATAATACTAGATTTCTATCTAGAATCTAAAATCTAACTTTGTTGTAAGTATTTCCATTTTTCCCAAAATAGTAACTATATTTAATCTAAACTTTCCAAATGACTCTAGGCATAAGAACGCGCTAAGATGACGCTGAACACCAGACTTATTATATATAATACTTATAGTATAAATAAGACGTTATTAAATTAAATAGCTTATTAAGCTAATTGCTTTAGTATTAATTGAGCAATCAAAAATAATCAAAAAGAGTTCTGAACAGCTTGTTCGTCTAAGCCTGTTAAAACGACACGGAATTAGTTCTTCTCATCTCTTCCTCCAAACGCTGAGAAAAAGCGTGACTAACATTCTCAAGTCATAGATGGCGGAAGGTCATTAATTTGACCTCGCGTCTCTAGCTATGTTACGAGTATTATTGAAAACAGTAATCATTTTTCAGTAAGATAATATTCTTGTTTACATAGATCAAAGTGAAATATTGTAGGTATTTAACTCTGATCACATTGTAAAGGAATCTATGATCGTGAAAAGTGCAAGACAGGGACATTTTTTTTTTCTTGCGGCATCTCGACATCTGGACCATTGGTGCCAACATCCATGGTATAGCGAGGAATGTTCTCAAGGAGCGTTGAGATGAGAAAGTTCCTGCCTCCGGTGGGACTCGAACCCAGCATCTCTCGCATGAGAATCACATTTTATATTATATGCACTAACTCAGGGGGACGATGAAATGTGCTCATGTATATTTTTGTTTTTATTTTTAACTTCCAAATCCTCATTTGGAAAGCTTGAAACAGAAACGGGTATTATTTTGGTTAGACTTTTTTGGGCCAAAACAAGAGTACTCAGTCCCTACCTTACCTGGAAAAATGACTACTGGCCATCTCAAAGTTTGCTCCAGGATTATTACCAAAAAAATTCTCATTTTGTAGTCGTTTACTAAAATACAAATTTTACAGATAAATGAAATTTAAAACAAATAAACAACCGCTTCATTCGCGCGAATGTTGTCAAAAAATAGGCCGAAGAACGGATTCTGCTGATCAACGAACTTCACCTTTTAAATTCCACAAAGTATTTTTGCCAGGCGAGCATTCTATATATATATATATACATATATATATATATGTATATATATATACATATATTATTATATATATATATATATATTATATATATATATATTATATATATATATATATATATATATATATATATATATATATATATATATGTATATGTTGGGGGAGTAGTAGACACTGTAGATGTAAACAAACAGGCTGAGGCTATATAAGCGTTCTCTTGTCCCCTGTGACTTATTATTCTTTTTTTCAGTCTACCGTCTCATAAGTGGTGCCGAAACCCGAATAGCTCAGAGCGAACCGCGTTAAGGGGGTGTGTGGAGGAGAGGCGGAACCGTCTTACCGTTCAGGATAGGCTAAATCAGTACAAGATGGCTACAGGTGGTGACCCAGCCATGGCTACGGATCAAGATGACGAAGATCAAGAAGTTCAGCTACCCTTACCCGCAACGCTGGAGTTGCTCAAGTTTAAAGCAGCAGCAGCGCAAGATATGCGTGCGGCGATTAGTCAAGTTGACAAATTCTCGGGAGACGTCGGCGAACTCACGCACTTCCTCAAGGATGGGGAACGTCTCACAACCGCAATAAATAGCAAGGAGAAGGCAGGCTGGCTCGACCCAGTTGATGCAGCGACGTTGAGGGCAGCGCTCATCGGTAGAGTTCGGAGGCAAGTGCTGAACCAGATTCAGAGCGACACCAACACGCCCTGAGATAAACTCAAAGAACGGCTCAAGAAGGCCTACTGAGGAGGAAGGTGGGCACCGGAAGAAGACTTCCTGCAGATGCTGCGAGAAACAAGGGGCCCTAAACAGTCCATCGGAAGCTACGCGGCGAGGTTGATTGCGTGGCACAACAAGATCATCGACAAGGTTAGCGAATGGCCTAATAACCCCGAATCGGTAGCGACAGCTCTGGTGATGCCGCGAGTGCTCAAAGTGCAGTTGGCCAAGGGGACTGGTCGCGTCATAGCAGCAATCACGGACTTCCTACAAGCTGCGCAAGCCATGGTCAACGAAGGCGAGAAGGAGGCGGAGCTCCACTCAGCCGCACAGGAAGAAGAACCATGGGTCAAGGTGTTAACTCGACGACCCCAAAGGGAGTACCCTAGAAATACCGAGAGAGACAGCCGGGTGCGAAGGAGAAATTGGAGAACTTCTCGTGATGATGTGCGCAGGGACACACCTCGACGGGAACCAATACGACGTCGTGAAGGAGAGCGACGGGAGCAGCCAAAACGGTGTTACGAATGTGGAAGAACAGGACACGTTGCGGCGCGCTACCCCGAGATCAAGTGCTTTGAATGTGACAACCTGGGACACGTAGCAAGGCGCTGCCCCTATATGAGAAAGCCGAAAAAGGATCTAGGGGAACCAATGGAAGTAAACTTCCACCGAGTTCATCGCGCGAATTCGAGGCAAGAGATCGGCAGATCGCGATTGGACTCCGACGATAGCAGCGATTCAGAAGAGGAGCAAGCACCGAGGAGGCCCCAAACCTTAAAGACGTATGTGGCGATCCTGCGCAACACTCACGTACGCGGGAAGCAAACATGAGGATAGGGTAAGAGGAGCGGCGACCCAGGGAAAACCCCCGCGTCGAGACAATATGGGTTGCCGATAATTGAGGAAGAGGCAGTGAGCTGGCTGGTGGACTCAGGCAGCATGTGCACCCTATATGCAGAAAGGCGGTGGCGCGTCAAAACCGGGACTGGATGAGACAACGGATACAAACCTGCAGTTGTAAGCTCCAGACACTCGGGGGGAATTGCGAAGTAGCAGGGGAAATCGAAATCCCGGCGGAGATATGGGGAGTACCGGAGAAAGTGGTGACAGCGCATGTGGTGCCGGAAATGCCCAGGGAATATGGTGGAATCTTAGGATGTGATGCGCTAACAATCCTGAGGGGAATAATGAAAATCTCCAGAAAGACCTGGAAGCTGCAGGTGGCAGTGAAAAGTTACACATTCCCAACAGATGTGGAGGGGGAATGTCTGAGTGTCGGGGCCGTAGCGCCCGAAGAAGGAAACCTACAAGCGTTGGTGGAGGAGTTCCAAGACATCTACCATCACGAAGGCCTGCCTCTCAGCGCTACGGGACGGACCTGCCACGAAATTCACCTAAAAGAAGACCGCAAGGTGTACGTCAAAGAGAGGAGGTACCCACAAGTGTTGAAGGAAGCTATAGCGGAGGAACTCCAGGACCTCCTCAGAAAAGTTATAATAGTACCCAGCACGTCAGGATTTAAAAGTCCCATGTGGGCCGTCCCAAAGGCAGGCTCGCCTGGGAAATACAGAGTGGTCGTTGACTACAGAAAGCTTAATGACGCCACACAAAAGGAAAAATACTCCATGCCCCGTCAGGAAGATATACTGGATCGCCTTAGTGGAGCGCGGTACTTCAGTACCCTAGATCTTAAAGCGGGCTACCGCCAAATCAGGATGAACCCCCGGGACGAAGAGAAGACGGCGTTTTAGTTCGAACGAGGTCATTTACAATTTACCAGGATGCCATTCGGACTAAAAAACGCGCCAGCCACATTCCAACGACTGATGGATGAACTCCTCAGCGGTCTTGATCCCAATTTTTGCCAAGGATACATGGATGACCTCCTCGTGTTCAGCGGTTCGGCGAAAGAGCATAAGCAGCATCTCAGGCAAGTGTTTGCGCGACTACGCGAGTTCGGGCTGAAGCAGTCAAGAGAGAAGACCCGTATAGGACTATCCGAGGTGATCTTCTTAGGACACGTCGTCTCAGTAGAAGGGATCCGGCCAGATCCGAAGAAGGTTGAGGCCCTCTCTGGAATTAAGGTACCTACAGATGTTAAAGGGATCAGGCGAGTTCTAGGAGCACTTAACTTTTATAGACGCTTCGTACCTAGCATGGCTCGAGGGTTAGTGGAACTCAACGACCTCTTAAAGAAGGGATGAACAGTACGAATTACCCCAAAGATGTTGAGAAACATTGAAGAATGCATAGAAATGCTCAAGTCCGACCCAGTGCTAGCGTTCCCGGATTTCTCCAAAGAGTTCATCGTGACCACCGATGATAGTAACTTCGCCCTAGGAGCGGTTCTGAAAAAACTATGGCCCGCGGGAAAACGCCTAATAGCTTATGCAAGCAGACGCCTCACAGGAGCGGAAGAGAGATCCAGTGCTCTAGAAAGGGAACTACTTGGAGTTGTCTGGGCTATAGACCTTTTTCGGCCATATCTCTACGGACGGCGATTTACATTGCACACCGACCACAAGCCATTGCAATGGGTTAAAACACTCAAAGAAGATTCGGCCCGGATCCAGAGATGGAAGGAAAATCTCAACCAATACAACTTCGAAGTCCGCTATAAACCGGGGAAAGACAACGTGTTAGCTGACTGGCTTTCCAGACTCCAACACGTCAACGTGGTAACTACAGCTGGAGGGGGAAGCAGTCAAACGTCGCGACAGTTTTTTGCAGACTGAAATCCTGACGGAGAACAAAGTACTCAGCTGGATAGCGAAGCGACCGCCTCTGCGGACGAAAGGGAGCACACTATGACAGAGACAGACGATATCGTCGTGGGAAAAAACCGCCACATCGTCTGGGTATCAACGACACAAGGCTCGCCACAGATTATGTACAGTCGAAAGACGAAGAGTGGTCTCAGGTGAACGGTCCGTGCCCCAGTCTCAGCTACAGAAGATGTCATTTGCCGGCTGTTAGAAGATGCCTCAGTACTAGGAACCACAACGTACCTATACGTAGGCAATGCAACCGTCTGGACCAAAATCGCGCGACTCTGGGAGCAGGAACGCATAGGGACGGACAGGAAATTTGTCCGTTGCACACGGCTAGGTGAGGTGATCACGGACCCTTCCATGCAAAGAGACTTAGTAGTCCCGCTGCATCAAGGAAAGTCTAACCACAGAGGAGTCACAGAAACGCTGGCGGGATTGAGGCGAAAATACCACTGGAAAGGCATGGCACAGTTGGTCCGTGCCGTGGTTGCTGAGTGTACCGTATGTAATCAAACGAAATACGACAGACATCTACCCCAGGCGCGCCAGGAGGAAACAGTGACCCCCCTTACTCCGCTGATCGTGCTTCAGGCGGATGTCTTCACGTGGCAGAACCAGTCTTGGGTTACCATAGTCGACAACTTTAGCAAAGATGTCATGGCAAACCCTATAGTTACGAAGACAGCGAACGAAGTAGTCAGAAGCTTCCTGCGCTGGAGCCAAACCTATGGAACCCCAGAACTTCTAGTAATGGCGAAGTTAGGGACCTCTTACGTCGATGGGGTACGCATCACCACATCACTACGCCTGGACATCCTCAAAGTCACGGGAACATTGAACGAGTGCACAACACTCTTTTTGAGCACCTGAGGATAGTTCTAACGGATCGCGGGATCTCCAGGGAGGAGGCGATGGAAATCGCAGTGACGGCCTACAACCATTCCGTGCATAGCGTCACGGGCTTTACCCCATTCGAGGTGCTTTTCGGTACGTTGAGAGTAGGACGAGACATACGAGAATCAGCTGGTGAAGCAGGTATCGTGACCGCGGTGGTGCAACGCCGGGAAAATCAGAGGCGAGTAATCCGAGAAACCAGAACACGACTTCAGCGAGAGAAGAAAACCAGGGTGCAGAAACACAACCTACAGGTAAAAGATCCAGGAGCACATCTCAAGATAGGGGATATTGTGTTCTGTAAACTATCAACAAACCGAGCCAAGCAAGACCTGCGTTACGACGGACCCTACACAGTCGTCACGCTGAAGGAGCATAACGTGGTGACCATTCGATCACAGGACACCCCACCCAGGCTACGGACAGTGCATCTGGAACAGCTAAGTATACCACCGAGGCCAAACACTGAAGGAAGGATAACCGACACAGCATAGGCAAGTGCAGTGCAGTGTTCTTTGACTTCTGGTCGAGTCGTATGTAAATATGTTATTTTATATGTAAATATTTTAGTTCCTATTGTTTAATGTTTGAATTATTTCAGTGTTAAATTACTTTTTCTTTCTGTGTTAGTATAAGAAATGTTTTTTTTATTTTTGTCATTAGTATTTACTTTCATGCTTATGTGCTATCATCCCCACCCCTTTTTGAGTTATTTAAGTTTCTGTGGGAATGTCCAGAAACTGGAGGGGGGTTGTTAGGGGAGCAGTAGACACTGTAGATGTAAACAAACAGGCTGAGGCTATATAAGCCTCAGCCGGATTAAATAAAGTCAGTTGTAATCAGATAGTCAGTGCGTTCTCTTGTCCCCTGTGACCTATTATTCTTTTTTAAAAACTTCCTTTCAGTCTACCGTCTCATAAGTTATATATATATATATATATATATATATATATATATATATATATATATATATATACACCTGTGTTTTTGATTTGGCTTCTTTCTCTAGCGGTCTTGCTCCTCCTTTCTCCGCAATATTCCGCAGGATTCCTATTCAGCTTCTGCCGGCTGTCCCTCAACCTTGCGGATTGGCTCTTACCAAACACCAAATATAAGCATCACATGAAAATACATGATGTTTCTGAGAGTGGGATTTTTCGTCGTTTATATAACGCACATTTATAATATAAAGTTCTTCCTCCTTCATAAATTGAATCATCCATTTAGAACTAGTAACAACATTTCTTGACCTTCCGTATCTTACAAACCACGATTCGCTAAAAACTTCCTTGTTCTATCCTTGAAATGATTCTACTCAAACCGATAGTATCACAAGGAAAACATAGACGTTCTTATTGAACAATTTTATTCGGTTTATAGGCTCATTAAGTAAGAAAACATGCGGTAAAAAATGACACGTTCTGTGATATCTATCATATGGTTAATATTTTTATTTGTTTATATATATATATATATATATATATATATATATATATGCATACATACATATACATAAATGGTTTTTTTTTTTTTTTTTTTTTTTTTTTTGTTTTTTTTTTTTTTTTTTTTTTTCTTTTTATTAGCGCCGACATCCAGGGTGCAGCCAGGAATTTTCTCAGCTCCATCTCCCGCTTATGAATCTAGCGCGCTAGCCACTAGACCACGGGAGACCCCATATAAATGGTTAGTTTGGTCAAATTTGATTCGAAGATACTTTGTATAATTTAAAAGGTCAAGTTCGTTAATCACCAGAACCCGTTTTCGGACTATTTTTTGACAAAATTCATGCGAATCAAATGGTAGCGCTTACGTTAATAGACTTGCTGTTACTCACGTTATAGGTTTTCTGGCATATGCACGTTATAGGTTTTTTGAGAAAAGGGGATAAAACTACTTTTCCAACTTATTTTTGCTGATTGGGTCCTCAAAAACGATTGATTCATTGGATACTGTTTCCAGACATTTGACATTCATTTATCATTTTTTTTACAATTTCATTAAGGCAAGAGAAAAGTAACCATTCCAAAGCTTATTAAATTCTAAACAAAAAAAGGTTCTGAAGTAATTTTTGATAGGACGATCTCACTTAGAAAAATAAGTGCCATTAAGTTAAAACTAAGAAAAAAAAAAAAAAAAAAAAGAGCTCATTTTCTTGTTCCCCACAATGATTACCTACTATGGCACTAACAATATGAGTAATTTCACTGAAAATACCTTGGGCATCTTTTGAATAATTTATTAATGGTACATACATGCTAAGAGGAAAATAAGGCACTCATATTCTCTCTCTTGTGAGTCGTATGGTCAAGAATCAGATACCTCTACAGTGTCTGCCGCTGGGCTAATTTTTTAAATCCAACCAAACAATTTTTGAAAATGTATATATATACATATATATACTTGAACGACCGATTTACAATTAATCTTATTACAAGTATATTATTTGTTAAATAAATTTATATATTAAATACTTACAAGATTTTTAAATTACAGTCACTCTACAATGTACACCTCTTCACCTTCCTCCTAGGATGAACACTACACTACTGAGTGTACAAGTAGTACTAACATTCTCAAAAACGTGAGTTCACCAGCGAAGGCCAATCAGGACCTATCTCAGATCCTGTTCACTCCTTAAGTCCTGCACTTTTTCCTCGTCCGGTTATTTAGTGGATTCTCTGTTAGTCGGCATATGCAAATTTTGAATATTTGAATGGGCTCTTATAATAAAATATTCTAAACACGTTCCCGCGTGGTACATTACTGACAAAAAAAAAAATGAATTTATGAAATTTATAATCGCCGATATTCCTTTATTTTATTTTCCACGGGAATCTTTATTCATCGGCGTATATCGGCGGGAGTATTTTAAAACAAATCGAACGTATAATATCCCTTCAAAGGGAGGAAACCCGTTTATAAGGCTGACCTCACGACGGAATCCGAATTTGACACCTTGAAAATTTCACGTTTGAGAACCCATAGATCACGAAAATAACGGTGTTTCATATTTATATGTATGTATATATATATATATATATATATATATATATATATATATATATATATATATATATATATACAGGGTGTCCCAAATAAGACGGCTCAAACTAATGTTGCGGCCAAATGGTTGGTCTGAGAAAAAAATGTCAGAGGAAAGAGTAGGGCTTGACTTAAGCTTTCTAAATAAGTCAACCACTTAACATGTTGACTGCGCATGTACGTTCCAGACTTCAAAGGTGCCTGGATGTTGAAGGTGGCATCTTTGAATACACTATTCATTTTTGAAGAAATAAAAATACAATGAAATGGATGCTTTGAAACTGCAAGACAAGAGCTTGCTTTACAATTTATTATTTAATCTATCAATGAAATAGGGTTATCACTTAAATTGAACGTCCCAAAGGAAAAATCTAGATACTTAAAATTCCGACTCGCAGGAACTGCATCATCTTAGCGCGGTTCCGTTCTTATCCCTAGTCTATATTGGAAAGATTAAAATAGAAGCAGTTATTATTTTGAATCCACCAGTGTTCAAAGGTCTTAATTTATGATCTTACCTGGAAGGGTCGGCCAA